>VZRN01003000.1:640767-707969 GCA_013397935.1 Dasyornis broadbenti
CTTCTGCCGGCGGGGACGTAGGGGGCTTAAGTGTTTTTTTTTATTATTATTATTATTATTCTTTTTTCTTTTTTTTTTTTTTATAAAACAGACAGTTGAAATTAGTCCTCTGCAAACAACCATCTGGAGCTAAAGCTAAAAAATAAAAGATAAAAGTAGCTCAGGTGCTTGGCTGACTTTTAAGCCCAGCAGAAGAAATTCCCTGCTTTCCTGGAACTGTCAGGAATGTGTGATGGCTCAGAAGGGCGTGGCAGCCCAGCAGGGACAAGATGCCTAGAAGCTCTGTCCCACTTCCCACCACATTTAGGGATGTGCAGGACCCAGCTGGGAGCAGCAGCTCTGGGGAGAGAGGACTAGCAGCGGGTCAGTGCCAAGATGAGGAGCAGAGCAAACTCTGGTGATGGCCCAACGCTTCTGGTGGTGTGTGGAGCTGTGCCAGGGCTGGGTGAACACATCCCCACTGGGGTCAGTGGGCTACTGCTGGATTAATGAGAGAGGCAGCATCAATTCTAATTCACTGCATCCCTGTCAGCAGTGCTGAGTAGCACAGCTGCTCTCTAAATTTGATTATAGCTATATCACCACTGAAGATAATTGGGGGACGTGTCATTAGTCTTACTTCAAGTACAGCATGTATTTTGTCTTTCAGTCATATTTACTCTAACTTCACAAAAGGATTAAATTAATTTTACAGTGATATGCAACAACTGTTGTGAGAAGGTGAGAATTCCACTGAAAAAAGGAAAGAGAAAAAGACCCCACAAATAGGAAAAAATTAGCTCAGCACTGTCTTATCCTCCTTTTCTCACTCTGCTGTAGATGATTTTCCCAATTCTGCTCATGACCACAGAGGAGTTTCTAAATAGAAATTTAGGAGAAATACCTCCAGAAGTGCTTGGGCCATGGGTAGGAACCAGAAGATGCACTGCAGCCCTCAGCACACATGACATGGAGACATGGGGGCACAGGGCACTTTCTTGCTCCCAGAAGCTGCCGGAAACCACCAGTGCCCGACCCCGCTGTGGTGCGGGAGCTGACCAGGGCCCAGGTGGGTTCCTCTGGGTCTCAGTGCCGTTTGCACATGCCTGGCTTCCAACACTTATTGGTCGTGAGGTGCAATTAGTAGGAGAAAACCTCTCCTGTGGAGGAGATGCTCACCTTTGAGGCATCCATCCATTACTCAGTTGTGCATGCAGCATCTTCCCCCACCCCTTTTTGGTTCTTTTTTTTTCCCAGATTTTGAAACTGGGACAACTATTTGCCATCAGGCAGTCTGTGTTTAGGCAGGTAAAGGACCAGACCAGAGAGATCTGGGTACAGCAAAGCACTGGCCAGCAGTTCTTGTACCTTCAGCAGCCGCTCAAGGACAGGCAGGGGCAGGAGGAATTCCTGGTGGGTGTAGCTGAGTGCCAAGCACAGCATCTCCATCTGCTGGTATTCAAAGCCCGGGACATGTTCTAATCAGCAGATTTGTGGGCCTGTCCAGCAGCACGAAGGTGTGAACGGCAGAAAGTGTGAGGAGTTGTCCCTTAACCCTCCAGACTAACAGGTAAAGCATCTCCCCCGGAAATATGCAGGCACAGAGAGACCCTTGGATGCTTCTCCAGAGCCCCCAGCTCTGCTCTTGAAAGAGGCAGCATTGAAGATATTAAAGATTTGTTCATTTGTTTGGGGGTTCATTTCCTTGGAAGATTGACAGGCTCCCACAGAATGTTTATGTGAATCCATTGAGTCTCTACATTTAATTACACTTGACTGAGTGCATTAACACAACCATTAATTTTTAAAAGCCATCAGTTTTATTCTGTTTGACTCCAAACCTGACAGTGTGAGTTGCTTTCCTGCGTATCCTCTTCTCCAAGCCCTTTTCCTGGGTGGCTGCAGCTGAGCTCTGACAGCTTCTGAACCTGAGGAGACACCTTCCCCCCCACCCCTCCAGCAAAGCTAGTTCACCAGCAGGAAAACACCAATTCCAGCCCACAGGCCTGGTAGGGGATAATACATGTGCGCTGAGTCACGACAGGAAAGGCTGATTATGAGGGAAGAAATACATTAACAAAACTGAACGGGCTGAAAGATGAGCCCCATGCACCAGGTCAGCAGCACTTCTCTCTCTAAACCACGGGCTCCATGGGAAATGGCCTTTATTCAGGAAGGGATGAATTTAATTCCCAGCTGCTCATGCAGAGCATGGGACAACACACAACTCCTCCCAGGGACCGCAGATCTGAGGGGGTGCCCAGCCTGGCTGGGCTCTGCTCTTTTGAGCAACCGACTGCAAGTAGGAGCTGAGCACCTTTGAGAACTTGGCTGCAGTTGTGGGTGCTGGCCTCATGTAACTCATCCTGATCCCTTTCCTGCACTCTGGAAGGAGCCAAGGCTGCATCCAGCTCCTCTCTTACTGCATTTTGTGGCTCTTCCATCCTGTGCATAATCGTGCCAGTCCATTCCCCACTCCAGTCTGCAGCCCTGTGATAAGGCATCACCCACCCAGCCTTCACAGCCTGGATTTCACTGTCTCTGATTCCCTCATGTCCTTGGTTGTCATCTTTCTCAATGAGAATGTTTGTTGTTTTTTTTTTTTTTATGGGGGATTTATTGCAGCCACCAGCGTCTGCCATGCACCCATCCATGAGCTGTTTCCAGAATAGTCCCCATGGCCAAGATGGCTGGCATCAAACATTGTCCATGAAAAAGTCAACCGACCATGTGTGTGCTACCAGCAGCATCAGGTGTCAAAATCTTTGGCAGTGATACTTAAACCTGCTCTCTGTGGCCTCCAGTTGATAGTGCACAAACAGGGCAGCAAGAGATTTGAAAATGCAAGTGGTAAATTCCAGATTTTGGGACAGAAAAGCACGGTTCAGCCAAAAGAGGTTGCAAAAGGTTTGTAATCAGGATCTGTGACACTAGGAAGGTTACTTGCATTTACTCCAGCCAAGAAAATATAAATTTACTCCAACAGTTCTTCTGAGGCTCAGCTTGAAGACCAAGGTTTATCTCTGCTTCTGCACTGACCTAGTGCTGGGGCAGAAGAAGGAGTGCTGCTGGTTAGGGGCAGCAGCGTTCACAGACATTATGGCAGGCGAAGGTATGGTCCAGCTCAAGGACTGCTGTTTGCTGTGATCAGCACAAAACCTGCACATGCAGGGGACCACGGGGGCAAGCACCCACCTACCCACAAACATAGAGGTACATGGATTGGCTTCAAACTGAGTAGAGTGCAGGGTCTCATTCACCAATTTCTATCCCAGCCAAGTGCTGTGACAACAATGCTGGAGACATTTAACCAACGTGGTTGTACCTGTATAATTTGTTCTTCTCTGGCTCATACACACCTATCATTTTCCAGCAGTTTGTTACCAATAGGTATTCACATATTTCATTTCTGCAAGGGCAAAGCAGAGTGTTATTAATGTTTTGTTTCCCTTCACATACATGTCAGTCATTTAGTGAATACAAACCCGAATAAGCAGGTGCCACAAAAAGCTGCCAAGCAGTATTTCACAGGGAGCAATGCACAGGTACCGTCACATTCAGAGCAGTTGTGCAGCATTAAACCCCATCAATTGTATATAAATAATGAAGCAGAGGGATACCAATGCACAATCAGAGATGTGAATCCCAGTTCCCATGCTGGGACATATTTGCCTGCACAGACTATTGAAAAGGGAGTAATCAATAGTTAACTCATGTAAGCACAGTTAGCTGGTGAGACAGTAAATGTTGATTATAAAACCTGAGATGCCAAAGTCGCCTTGATCTTGTCAAGATAAAGGGGACAATGATCAGCCTGAATCGCTCCCAGGAATCTACCCCAACACAACCACCTGCTTACACAGGGCATGCATGGCATGCATGCTGATGGTATTAATGTTTTCCAATAAATAATTTGTATAACCCTGCCTGTCCAAAAGAATGTGATGCATATTCATGACTTGTACCCTTAATATTGTGTTGTGAGAAGTGCCTGGTGTGTGTGTTCGGAGGAGCGATCCCCCCACACCCAGTGCACTGAATAAAGCAAATACCCGCTTTTTTGACTCTGTCTCAGAAGTGTCCTTTGGCCCGGTTTGGGGCGAATCACCATCCTCACACAACGCTTGACATTTGGTTTCTGCTAAAACTTATGCTGACCTAGCGGGGCCTGGGCTCTGGTAACACAAGTCACAGCACATCATCACACTCCTCCATGAAGTCTTTCTGGTATAAGATGTAACAGGATGAAACTGCAAAGATTCCACCACCTCTGACCAACTTCTTTTTGTTTAAGATTTTTTAAAATATCTTCCTATTTAACACACACATAACTCTGCAGGTAGAGCCACTTTCTCTACAGGTATCGCAAGGAGTCTGTAGGGCACAGTGCTGGGAGCATTTATTTTTAACATTCCTCCTGTGTGTTCAGGAGGGCACAAAGGAAATGCCAGGGATAAATACAATTTTTTCTGATGGTAAATAACAGACTGGCAGCCCACAAAGAGAAGTCATTTATTAGCCATTGCAGGAGGAACTGCTCCGGCTGTTAGAGTCTGTGTTTTTTATACCACTATCTTGCAGGGTAATGTGGGTCCCTTAAGGTTTTTGTTTAGGTCTTAAAGAACCCTCCCACAGAAGGCAGCACACTTCCGACTTAAACACATCTGAGATAATTTTGTTTACTACACAAAACTATAAACTATCCTTCATCCCGGAAGCTGCTCTGGATGACTTTTAAACGTTTTTACCTCTAAAGCAGATTTCTTGGAAGGATTTTGCCATGTGTATGAAAGACTGTTTCATCCACCTATTATTTGGATTTTATGCCTGTGCTTGCCCCATGGAGAACTAGCAGATTTCCAAAAAGTGAACTGCTTAAATGCTACTGACAACACACGCAAATGCAATATTTTTATTTCAATAAACTGCCAACTTAAAAAATGAAGCGGTGTGAAGTACAGCAGGAGGAGAGTCTGGCATCAGCAGGGTGGACAGGGAGATTTTTCTGTTAACTGGAACCTTTTCCACAGCCTGCAGAGAAGCTGCATCTGGTGTTACTTTTAATCTGCTCAAACGTATTATTTAAATGCTGTGAACTTTTAAGTAAAACAGGAGCATCTTATAAACATTAGAAAAACGTGCAAAAGGCAGCAATTGCAGACAAATGAAACCATAATCTGATGATTAACAGCACCTGAACTTTTGAAAAGCTGCAGTGAGCATGGCCATCGAGTAGTTGTTCCAGGTTGTACTGCCTTGTACCTTGTTTTCTGCTGCCTGAGCAGCCAAGTCAGGCTTTAAATACCTGCTTAATCGGTTGGTAAATGGGGCAGTTTATTACCTTCCTGCAATTCTCCCTTTCACCTGCACTGCAGCAAAGCAGCACGGCTGCTGTAGCACAGACCCTCTGCACCTACACTTACAGACACCGCCTGGAGCAATTCCCAGGAGAACGGGGACACGTGAGAGCCCACCCAGGACACCTTCAGAACAGCTACACTGGGTGATGGCTTGAATGGTCTCAAGGTCTTCCAGCTATAAAAGCTTCTATGACTATAAAGGCTCTCGGTAGCTGCCCTTAAGCCTTTTTCACAACTTAATGGCGTTAGAAGGTGGCCAAGTTAATCACAGAATCCCAAAACGGTTTGAGTTGGAAGGGACCTTAAAGCTCATCATTTTCCATCCCCCTGCCATGCTCAGGGGCGCCTTCCACCAGAGCAGGTTGCTCCACAGCCACTGCCAGGGATCGCAGGCACGGAGCAGGTGCCAAGTGTTGGTTGGTGAGGCCCCTCTGTGCTGCCTTGGGGCTGCAGGTGGAAGTGTGACCTACCCCAGAAAGCATCCACCCTGTGCTGGGGACAGCCTGCACTGCATCCCCAACACAGGACTGTCACCTGGCTGCCACCACACTGTCCCTGGCACATCTCTCCAGCCTCAACAGTGAGAGATTTCCATCTGTTCCCTGGGCCCTGCACCAGCTCTTGCTTTGCATGTGACACTAATTATCAGCATGGACTGATAAGCATATTAGAACTGGGAAGTAACGAGGTATTACAAGTGGCTCCTTATCAAACGAGTACAGTTCTTAAACCTTTAATGTGGACAGTTTTCTAGAATTAGTAATTAACTTTGTCTAAACATGTCAAAATTTGACCAGCCAGC
Organism: Dasyornis broadbenti; assembly: GCA_013397935.1. NCBI lineage: Eukaryota > Metazoa > Chordata > Aves > Passeriformes > Dasyornithidae > Dasyornis > Dasyornis broadbenti. Next base: position 646,909 of record VZRN01003000.1, read on the forward strand.
ACTGCACCTCTGGAAATTATCAGGAGCAATCCCCACGGCAAACGCACATCCTGGTCTCCTCAGCCATAAGGTATGAGCAGGAAAGACAAATAATGGACCAGACATCTCTCTGACTTCCTGTTTTATGCCTCTCCACAGCCCCGAGACATCTCCCCACAGAACAAACTCATTTGCAAGCAGATGAGAGCAATGGGGAGGCATACAGGGCAGCAGGAGTCAGTGCCTGAAGAGGTTTTGCAGTTGGTAATTAAAGCAGGAGAAAAGTTGCTGCTAATAAAAGAGCTGAAGCTTCCAGTGTCAGAACCCCAGAACCATACAGCTGAGTGACAGGCAGTTTCCATCCTCTTTATTTAGGAGAACCACAAACACATTTCTTCTCCTGCCTTACAGTACATTGACTTTACAAATACACTTTTCCCTTTAATAATTGTAAAGGTGTTAAATTCAGTGAAACAGAAGGTGAGGAGGGCTCAGGCAGCAGCAGGACACCAGCAGAGCAATCGCATCAGGCTGGAGGGCACAGCTGAACTCTATATTCCATTCTGTATGCATCTGGTTTTTGTCAGTTTTGAGGGCTTGCACCCTCCTGCTGAGCCCCTGTAAGCCAAATGAGATATGGAGCAAGCTGGGTCTCTGGTTTTAGTCCCTGTCAGGCACACCAAGAGTCCTCGCTCTCCCAAGGAACTCGCCCAAGAGATCCTGGATATTCTGCTGAGCAAGGACTCAATGCACTAACGTAAATGAATGCTCTTTTCCCAGCACTTGCTGAGATTTTATTCCTCAATAACTATTTCTTAATAATAATTTCACACTTCTCTGTGAAAATGCACCATTTCAGTGAAACAGCTATACCTTCCTCACTGTCTGCAACAACCAGCCTGAGTCATCACAACGTAGTTTGTGGAATAAATCACTAATGCAGTAGATGATCTTGTGGAATAATTTTGGAGCAGACACTCTGAGGTTACTAAGCCCAAGATGTGATCAGCAACACTGACATGTGGCCCATTTTTTACATGGCAGAAATGTAACATTTAGTGTAAATCAGGAGGAGGTGAGCGATAACAGATAAGCTCAGCCTTCAGAAGTGGCCCCTGCATGAGGCAGGGCATCGATTCCAACATGATGAGAAAATTAAGAAGGGTGATATCTTTCATATCATTGATCCCATCTATTAGCAAAAATGACAGGTCACTCCATCCTCCCCACCTACCTCCTTGCCCATGGCACCAGCTCACGGGGTCTGCACAGCAGGCGATCAGCAGGGAGGTACAGCCCACTGCCACACACCTTTGGCCACGAGGGACACTTGAGGTGGTGATAACACATTTGCCTTTATAACCCTTGGTGCCAGATGCAAGGGGAGCAGCTCCACGTTCACACACAGCTGGGCTCCCTGTCAAAACACCCCATGATACCAGGAGTGATCCTGAGTGCTGCCTTTTCATCCAGTTCCAACTCTGGCATAACTCGAGCCTGGATCTCCTTTGTTAACACACTCAATTCACTTCCCCCCAGATCCTCTGTGACCTGGTCTTGCTTGGTCTAATCACAAGAACTGAAACCTGGGCTTGTGATGGAGCCCAGATTAGAAAGCCAGTCCTTTGTAAGTGACAAGGTGGTGTTTGGGTTTTTTTTTTTTTTTAAATCTATTTCAAGTTACAGTTCATGCACTGTGGTTTAATTGCATTTGCCCTCCAGCCTTTCCATTAAAAATAGAACAGAAGCTAGAACTCCAGGATGGAAATGAGAATGAGAAAAAGCCCTTGTAAAGAGGAAAATGCTATGGTTGGAGAGGAAGAATAATTATTGCCACAGGTATAATAAAGAGGGAAGGAGTCAGATTCTGTGTCATATCCAGCAGCCAAATGCAAGTTATTCAGACCTTTCAAAATGAGGTCACACCGTTGCTGGAGGCAAAATGAGAACTACAGGTTATGGCAGAGCTCATGGATTGATCTGTTTTACCTGAAATTCTGAGATGCAATGGTAAAAGCCCTGAGCTGGAAAGAATTCAATCCATGACTTAGGGAACTCTCCCTCAAGTTCTGTCCCATGACACTAAACAAGGGCAGCCATCAGGAACACCCTGGGAAAGCTGGGCCCCAAGGCAAGAGCCACAGGGGGACTCAGGATGCAGAGAAAGTTTCACCCCAGCACCCTACCCAGGCTCCAGGAGGAGAAGGAACAAGGAAGACTCTGCCGAGGACACGAGAAGGAGCAGAAGTGCTGAGCAAGCTCAGACCTGTCCAGAGGTTTTGTAGCTCAAATGGTGGCATTTGGTGAAGCCCCACCATCTCTCCATCACGAAACCCAGGGCAGGAAGACACTTCCCAGTCCAGCTGGGTGCCTTGAGGCATCCAGGAGCTGTGCCTGCATGTCCAGGCACTCTTCGCTCAGGGCTACTTCTCTTGCCTCATACACCAAGAAGTAGCTGTGACTCAAAATCTTGGAGGCTTGTGGCCCTGAGTATTAACCACCACAGTCCTTGCTGACTACAGCTCTGGAATATTAAAAAACTTCTGATTGTACCTTCAGATAAATTATATCACACTTTCTGCAGTGCTATGAATAGAAGATATTTTCATAAGAAAATCAGGAGGGAAAACACCCATTCTTGCTATATGAATAATATATGTCATCCCAAACCCAGACCTTGGCAGAGAGAAATAAGTTACCCTGCATAGACTCTGAATAGTCTCATATAAATGACCTTCTCATCACTCTCAGTCTCTTGCTCCATATCCAGTTGTGCTCTTGGAACTTCGCGCAGCTGCGGCAGTCCCCCAGAAGGATGTCCCATCCCACTGTGGGACTTTTCCCACACCCCAGTTAGGCTGATCCACACAGAACCCCCCAGGTCCTGTGGGAGAAGGTCTCCACAGCCAAGGGAAGGCTCCTAAAACATCAGGTTCCACCACAGTGGGATGCAGCTACATCCTCCAACCCAGGCTGCCAGAAAATGTGATGACAAGGGCATTGGCAGTGCCTGGAGAATAGGCAGCTGTTCTACAAACTGGATTCTCATCAGCAAAGTGTGTTTAATTAACACAGGAGGTTTAATTAGCTGATATTTCTAAGGAGCTCTGAGAGCCTGAGGTGAAAGACTCCAGATAACTGCAAAGTGTTCTTGTGCTTCACCAGCAGCGGTTCATCACCATCAGGTCTCCACGCTGCTCTCTCCTCCCCATGTTACGACATCTCCCTAACATGGGGATCTCCTCTCCCACCCTCCTCCTCAGCCTTGTCCTTGGCTCCTTCTCCAGAAGCCACCTGCCTTCAGGGATGGTGCCCGGTGCTGGCACAGCCCTACAGACAGCAGAGGACAGGGCTGGGGCTGCTGTGGAGGACCACACGGAGTGGCTCCGTGATGTGGGAGCTCCTTGGGTGCTGGGGGCTCAGCAGGCACCACAGCATGGACACACTGACAGGTATCACCAGTATTCGCATTCTGGTAGCCGATCTCCAGGCTGGTTTGGTTTTGGGTTGGATTTTTGTGCTGCCATTAATATGTGCTGATGCCACGGGGAGCTTTTAAGGCAAACTCACCAAGTTTATCTCATGATGTGAAGCGTTTGTTCCTCCCACGCTTTCCCTCACTCCCAGCTCCCACCCAGATGGGTTTCGCCTCAGCCCACTTATCTGTAAAGGAGGCACCAGGCTTGGCAAGAGTAAAACAAAAGACAGCAGCTTTCCACACAGCAGGATAGAGGCATTTAGAAGAGGGAACAGGGAGCATGAGTTTTAATGGATTGAAGGGGCACAGAGCAAACCAGGCTGCAGAAACTCATTTTGCTGCATGGACAAGTTTTAGACTGTAGACTTACAAACTTTGATGCCTAAAAACTAGTAAGCATTAATGCTGCTTTCTCACACCCTAGCTCACCTCAGTGAAAAAGCAGCTACTTTCTTTTGCGTACAGGCTTTCCTCTACTCAAAGTCCACACACAGAGGAGGCACAACCCATGGGCAGGGAATATTGCTGAGAATCCACTAGACTAAAGACCCAAACATCAATAAAAAAACCATGCCAAAAGCAGGCGCCCCTGCTCCTGTGGGGCAATAAGCAGTGTGTGTTGGCAAACAGATACAGTCAGAGGGAAAACAAACAAGATAATTTACTAAACATTGAACATCTCAGCAAAGCACTTTCACCAGAAGGAGACAGACATAGAGGACTGTCTGAAAGGACAGTCTGAAACATGCAGGTTTGCCATTTAAGATATTTCTCCTGCAAAATGCATGTGCAGACATACATGGACCTTTTCAGCTTGTCATGGCACCTGCCTGTCACCCCACAGAGCACAATAATACCTGTGAACTGACAGTTACTGCCACTGCAACCTTGATATATCTGCTGCATCCCTCTCACATGACTTGTCACACAAATTCCACTAATTCAATTTATTGCAAGTGATTAACAATGGGGAACTGGGCTGCAAGGTAGTATAGATTGCTCCAACTCACCAGTCCTCCATCTTACAGTGCAGAGACAAGCATTGCTCCCAGTCAAAGCAAGAGACCAGCTCCCTCCACACGTTGCACAGGAGTCACCCACAAAACAGACCAACCTGCAGCAGCTGGGAGAGATGAGAGGGGAGCAGGTATTCTGCTTCTGCTGCAGTAGGTTTTCCCCAGCCACTCCCTAATTCTTCCTTAATTAACTTCAGGTGCTGTCACCAGTGTTCTCCCGACTGAGCCACAGTGCCTGGCTGCAGTTCTCTAGCACAGTGACTGATGGTGAGGACAGACAAATTAAGAAATGCTCCATACAGGAATTTCCAGAGGGCTGATTCTGTGTCTTTCCAGCAAAAGCCCAGCAGAATTGCGTGTGCCAACTGGAGCCTCTAAGTGCCTGGCAGACACTGTGCTGCCCGCTCAGGGGGATAAGCCAGTTAATGAGTATTTCTTTGTTCAGCCGTGACCAACGTGGCAACCCATGAGAGTGCAGTGTTCTCACTCCCGAGTGAAAGCAGAGACTGACTTTACAAGGCTACCACTCACAACAGCTCTGGCAGAGATTTTGGCTGACTGGGATTGTAAATACCATTGCAGCTATTGCAGTGTTAAACATGCAAAATAATTTTCATGGTTTTAAAGTGAAAGCTGCTGAGGTGGCTCGTATGAGCAGTTTGTGCATGGTGGCTACATGCCAGAGTGATTTGTGCTTTGTGATGTCACTGGCCCAGTCTGGGGCACTGTGTGCTGGGTGCACTCACACAAATGGCGTACTCTCACCCAGTACAGCCAGTGTGCAGAGCGAGGAAAGCCCCACAAGAGGCAGGGAGAGGACCCCTGCTCTGCATGTAGATCTATTGCAGGTGGCAGAAACTGCTCTGCAGCTCAGTCTCTGCTAGACAATGGGAACAGGAATGTTATGAGCTGATGAGCAGGAAACTACTATCTCCAAAGTCTGCTATTTTTCGTTGAGGCATGGTTAAACACTAGCACAAACAGCACATAAACCCGAGCTTATTTTACACTCTGGATTCATTCTGTGGCCAATGTTTTCTTTACACAAGTCACCCAAGCTAGTATGCAAGAGTCATAAAAGAACTATTTCTGCTTTGCTGATTAGCAAGTGGAATTGGAGAGCCCAGGGACATTCTGGGTACATGTTGCAGAGGAGAAGCCAGAGCAGTGAATCTGCATCCTGCAGGAAACCAGTGAGTTCATCAGTTCTGCTGCAGTTGAGGCAAAGAGCCACCCCTGTTAGCCCAGATGGGTCATTATCACCCTGCCTGGTGCCAGTCTGGGTCAAAGTTTCAGGGTCTGTGTCCTCCAGCATCTGTGTTGCCTATATGACAGGACTAGCAACAATATATTGAATTGCCATGGTGTCTTTCATGACTAAGCCAACTGCCCTGCAGATCCCCAGCTGTGGCCTTTGCTGTTCTCTGAAACGAAAGTCAGGAAGTGAAAAAATGCACAATCTCAATGGTAGGAGGAATTGCCTGGCCAAGAAAAATAAGGAAAAGTTTGAGGGGCGAAGACCCAGGAGCTATTTAATGACCTAGACTGACTGTCTGATACAGCACCAAAGGTAATAGCACCTCCAGCCCTCAGGGGTGCCCAGCTGTGTGAGGCTTAGCAGTGGCACAGGCAGAGCCCCGTCATCTGTGCTCTGTCACAGAAGTAAATCTTCCCAAGGGGCCAAATGACTAAATAAGTCTTGGGTCCTCAGCAGCAAAGGGGAGGGACTTGCTCTGGGGACCAGCATCATCCCCAAGGGCACTGTTGAAGTTGCTGCCAGCTTATTGCTCAGCAAGGAGATAGCAGTACCCTGGTGACACATTGAGGTACAGAGGAGCCACAGAGCATTCCTCTGCAAACTGTACATATTCTTTAACTGTGTGTTTAATTAAATAGAATACTCATGTTTTATAGTAAACTCACACAGCAGCTGACTATTTAAAACACACATACTGATTCCCAAATGGCTCCAGAGCTGTTCTCTAGATTGACTTCCAAGAGAAAATACTGCTGAATGTCTCTGAGGCCTTTCTAAATGCCCCTCCTGGGACAGGCACCTTGTGTTGCTATGCAGAGAAATGGGTCTGAACCACTGGGTTTGAATTTAAAATATTACTTTATTGCTCACCATGAATATACTGAGGCAACTGGCAAAGAGGGGAGGCAAGGCCGGGCAGGCTGTCAGCACGTTTGCCACAGTGCTCTCAGCACCAAAAGGATGATGGATGATTTCCTGGGCTCCATTTGCTATTCCCAGCACTACTTTCCCATCTCCCCTCGCAGTGGGATGCTGCCATGGGCTCTCACTGAGCTACCAGCCCTGTGCGGGGTCCTGCTGCTGGAGGAGCCACCACTCTCTCTCCCTGCAGAGCTGGGATAGATGTGGGTGATGTGAGCTCCTGTTTTGAGGGGAAACCTCAGAGAGGAGCAGGTGGGAGAGGAAAAGACTGGTGTGACCGGAACAGGCATCCTGCTGTGCCAGAGCATCTCTGAGGTGAACAGGGTTTGGCTGGGGGAAAAGAGACACAACTGAAATAAATCCTCAAAAACCCAAAATTAATCCAACTATATAGCACAGTTTAAAATAATTTATTTTTAACATTCTTTTTGCAATGCATATCTATGGTTGTGCTTGCTTTAAAACTGGCACAGACCCAAATATCCTGTTCTCAGAACAGAAATCACCACGCTGGGCATTTTCACAAACAAGTGCACAATGCTGAGTGGCAACAGAACGTTGAACAAATCCCCAAACACAATCCACAACATGTGCAATCACAGCTGGCAACTGGCAGTTCCAATTTTCTGTCCAGTGCAAAACAACAAATTTATTTCAAACCCTGTGAAATTAGGTGATGATTGTAACACTATTTAAACCTCCCAAATTTGAAATAATAAATTAGGTTTATACTACTTCATTTTACAGAGACTTACTACCTTTTCCCCCAAACTGTCTAATTTGTTGCCATAATTATGTTAAATTGAAGCTGAATTTTTCTCTAGTCTAGATCTAGCTGGAAGCTTGTTGTTCCTATTCCAGATCCAAAGAAGAATCTGTTGCCCTAAAGCCTGTCTAGTCTCTAACTCTATTGGATATTCTAATTTCGCTATAAACCTAATTATCCTATAGCCTCAGATATACACTACTACACTACTAATGGACACTACTACAACACTAATAGTAAATTACATAGAACTAATTATAGGGGTGAAATAACCACCTGAGCTGTGCCAGGGAGAGGCTGCAGATGGGACATTTGTGGAGGAAAACAACCTTTGGGCACAAGAGCAGACTGATTTTGCCTTCCTGTTTCCAGAGCCTGGTAGGCACTTACTGCTGAGTGGCCATAAATGCTCAGGATAAGAGAGTGGGGGGAATTTTTTTGTTTATTTAAATTAGCTTTGCCTTTTTACTGAGATTCGTTTTAATGCATCACTGCACTACTGAACTAAAACTCTGCATTAGAAAGTGAGTCACGGTGGAGCAATGGAGACAGCACTCCTGTGGTTTAGAGGTGCCCGATCTGAGCTGGACTTTGGCCAGACCTTTCCAAAGACGCAGCTGCCTAAACCTGCAGGAGCAGCCACAGGCATCACCTGAGCAGCCTGTCCCTCGTGCCACTTCCGAGGGCAGGCTGAGGGAAGAATGCAGTGATTCCTGTTACAACCAGAGTCCTGCTCCTGGCAGCCCCAACCAAAATGCCCAGTGGCACAAACCTCTCCATCTTCATGCTCCACAAGGCCAAACACAAAGGCAGCATCTTCACAGCATCCATCTGAGGGTCCCACTCATCCCTGGCACTGCACCATCATGTTTTTGGCACTAGTAAAGATACTTTTTCATTATTTAATCCCATGCACCTGCTGGGTTCCACCTTCCCTAAAACAGATGATAATTGCCTCATTAAGAGAAGCTATTGAATGGATAGCACTGAACAGTAGGTGAATTGAGGTTGTTTGTCTGTTAAGATCAGCACTATTCTTAATAAAAGTGTGTGTGCAGCACTGCCCTTGCTGCAGCAAGGCTTGCTCTTTCTCCAGCTCCTTTCACGGAGCTGGGCTGGGGGGTAGTGCCTTTTCCTCAGGATTTTTTTCTTTGCATTTCTCGTTTCTATAGCTTTCCTTTACTCAGGGCTTGCTCTGAGCCATTCCATGAGCTCTCTCTCGTCCCAATCCTCCTGTGCATCCTCTGTGGAATAGTGGCTGTGCTCCATCTGCACCTTGTGCCATCGGCACCACCATGGGCCAGTCTGGCATCAAGATGGATGGTGGAGCCAACACCTGTGGAGCTGTCAAAGGCGGGAACCTGGACAGCGAGCAGCGCCATGGCCCATTTACAACATGTTAATTATTCTTCTGGGTCAGCTGCAACAAATGGCTCCCAGAGCGGGACCACCTTTTGCCATTTTACAAGTCAAAATCACTGAACAAAACTGTCATATTTAGATTGGAGCTGTCACAATAGGCACAAAATCCTGTCTTAGTCTCCTGTTAAATGATCCTTATTCTAAGGGGAGAAAAGAAATCTAATGAATGCATCCATATGAGCCATTAAGAGCAAAATAAAGGCAGAGATAAAGGAACAGAGGCAAAGAATGGACGATCCTCAGACATGTTTTCTGCCAATGTCATTCTTTACATAATAGATGCACTTTCTTTCTTTCCTCAGATGGGAAGATGGACTTGACACCATCTCATCAACAGCAGCGGTAATAATAGCTCCTTGCTATTAATATGCAAATTGAAATGCACACAGTGATTCAAAATATGTTAGACAGAGGCTTTTGTCAGAGATCTGCAAGTGGGTGACAGGGCTCAATTAGGGAGCACTGGCCCCCTACAAAATTTATCATAAAGTCTCACACCTGAGGCCAGTGCAGTAACTTCAGCAGGGAACACACCACAGTGTTAATGGACATTTGCTCTCTCCCTAGAGATCTCAAACCCCCAGACTGGGTCCTGCTAGTTTCCTGCCCCAGCCCTGGGGATTCCCCACAGCCTCTTGCTGTGGGAGCGGGCGGGCAGCTGGCCAGGTCAATGACCTCAGACAGGTGCAGGAAGCTGCCAGCACTGCTCAGAAGAAGAATGAGACTTGCACATACTTAATCTGAAGATTATGGAAGGTGGTTTTAAAGGTCAGGACTAGCTAATTAAATTGATGCAACAGGAATTAAGAAGGGAAGCCCCACTTAAGTACCAGGAGCATCCTTCTCCTATGATTAATCTCTCTATGAAGCTGCATTTCTCAGGGCAGCCTCATGTTACATCCTGTTGCCATAGAGCTCCATTGCCTCCACATAAGGTGCCAGATAAAACCATGTATTATTTTTGCTATGTCTGAGCATAAAACACCACTGAAAGTCAGTGTCCTGCCCCTGAAACATAACCTGACACACCTGCACCAGAATCTAGAGAGCTGTGTTAGTATGGGCTACAAACTCGAATGAAATACATCTAAAAGATTACAGTTTCAGTGTTGGTAATCACATTTGCAGCTGTCTCCCAGTGCCACCAGTATTCCAGTTAGCACTGTCCGTAAAGAGAGTCTGGGGAGAGGCCCAGACTGATGATAAGTTACTAAGATTTACTTTCTTTACAGACTATCTTGCACGGAATTTTAAGCTTGGAAAACATTTGGCCAGAACAGACAAAATCGTTACATAGAGATGTTCTGCATGAAAAATCCAGAGTGTGTTTCTGGTATTTTTTTAATTAAGAAAATATATGCAAATGTTTTCACCCTTCGCTTTAAAGTAATCTAGGGGGATGCAATGATTGCACTGAACCATTTTCAAAGCTCTCTAATACATCCGCTCACATGTTTCAGCCTGGGGTCATTAGACCAGGCTTGACATCAGAGATCTGGCGACACTTCTACAGGGATCACTGACTTACCATGAGGGGATTTGTCTTTTTATGTCTTGCTTTGAAGGCCTAATGAACTTAGGAAAAGCAAGAGATTAGAAGCATTTAGGGACCAAAGCCTGATTGACTGGACCAGGACAATACTGGCAACAAACGGAAATATTGCACTGCCCTGTCACTGCAGGTGGAAGCTGGGGAACCAGGGAGATGTGATGGGGCACCTCACCTGCCCCTCTCTCACCAAGGCTGGGCAATGTGGGATGTGGGGTGGGATATGGGAATCCCATCAGCAGCGCTGACCCTCCTGTTCTGCAGTGCCACAAGACACACCACCTACCTGAGAGCTGCCAGAGTGGCATAAAGCCCAGATTTTTCTAAATTAGAGACAGGTTGGTCATCCTCTTAGATCAATCAAGCCACCAGCTCTAGGCCAGGCGGGAGACCCAGGGGAGAACAGCTGGCCTCGCATGGGCTGGGACCAGAGGCTGGGTCTGACCCAGCTCACTGCAGAGCTGTCTCCACACCTGCCTGGGGATAGAAATTGTGTTTGTGCTGTAATTAATTTACTGCAATTAGCTTGTAGTGATTACTAGAGCACACAGTTGGAAGATTTTTGGTTTTGTCTCCTGATAAAAACGCCTCTGCAGCACCCTGGGTGCTGCTTGGGGGAGGGTTCCTTTGGGGAAAGAAGGCTCAGAAAAGTCAGGCTTGAACCCACACAACTGATGTGCCCTATTTCTGTAAATCATTCTCTCTGTAAAGAGGCAGTTTAGCTTCACGAACACTGGCGGCTTGTGTTATTACCCAAAACACAATAAATGAAACCACCCGACAGCTATGAAACCCAAGGAGATGTTTACTCATCTATGAAAAACCCATTCTCCTCCACACATGAAAGGCATCGATGCAAGAGCACAAATTAATCACACAGAGCTTCTGCAGTGGCTCTAAGTGTCCCCACAGAGTGAACAAGGTGATGCTGCAATGCACCCGACCTGTCCCTTCGCAGGACTGGAGGCCCAGGTACAGCACAGGGGGCTGAGGCTCCTGATCAGTGGAGCTCTGGGCAGTCGCCGGGATGCAGAACAGTGAAGGTCTCCCTCTGACTCAGCTGCTCTCTGCTCAGATCCCCAAACCAGGCAGAGGGCACAAGCTGCTTCTGGCTGGTGCACTGGAGAGTCAGAGCTGGACTCAGCGCAAGGGGAACTCTGTGTCTCCGCCGCCTCCCTGCAGGTGCACGAGTAACCAGCGTTACCTGCGTGGGATGGCCTGGCCAGCTCAGCCCCTGCCACGCATCTGGTCCCACATCCCATCCTTCCTGCGGCTCTCCAGGAGGGCTGTGGCTCCCGGGAACGGCTGGAGGGCAGAGCAGAGTCCAGCCTCAGGCTTGCATCAAAGTCAATAAAGCAAACAGCTTCTGCTGAGCCTGCAGGAATCCTACCACCAGGAAAAAGAATTCGCACTTTCATTTCAGTATTCTTTACTCATGGAACCATTTGTTTCTCTAGAGACAAAGAGGGAAGGGAGAAACATCCGTTACACAATCTCCACGATTCACTGCCGTTGCTCTTTATGTGTTGACACAAACCATGCTGGAGAAGGTGAAGAAAGTATGTTTATTTCTGATTGATGACTGATTACATCACTATCATGGATAATGTAGTAGAATAATCTTATACTCTTGGAAGAAGTCTAAGAATAAATATGAAAAAGCAAAATAGTTTGTTTCCACTGTCCCTGAAGATGACTGATGAGTGCTGTATATACAGGATAGTTATCATACCTTAGACTTTGTGCTGAATAAATATTGTCTTGAAAGGGTAAAAAAATCCATTGAAATATTTTAACTCACCACAAAATTTAAAAAAAAAAATCCATGTATTTGTCCAAAGCAAAGGTTAGGTACATGTTAATTATTGAATCCACACAGGATCACTGTCCAAGAAAGCCTCCTCTCCTTGCTGACCCGCTCCCCTCCACAGAAGCAGTGTTAGTGCTTGTCCTCTTCTCCACTGACGAGCTACTATTGATTCTTCAGGCTGCAAGAGAGAAATGAAGCCCAAGTCATGCTCCATCCTGGTGGCTCCCACCCCACTCTGAAACTCTGCCTGTTCATCATCCCCTACTGCATGGGCAGAGCTGAGGGGACCCAGCACTGGGAAAACCTGCAGCTCTCCACAGAATGACTAAAGAAATGCTCTCTGTGAGCCATGAGGAAACTTCCAGTCTAAAAAAACATATAAATAAACTCTTCTACCTAATGCATATTTACAATTTCAAGGACAGTCTTGTATTTTACGAGAGAAAAACCACTACAGCAATTTGGAAAAAGTCTCGTTTCTTTAGGTCCTCAATTTGAATTTAAGATCCTCACAAATCCTGCCCAACTCCTCCATGGCCCAGCACAGCCGATGAGGAATTCTTCATTGGAATTGGCATTGGCAAGCTCAGGTTTGTGCTTTGAGCAATTAGCCCCATGTTTGGGTTTTATATTAAAATAATTAATCTGTACACCCAACACCACAACACAAAATTTTATGGGCTGTTCTGGGGCTTTCAAATTATGATCAAAACAGAAGATACCAGAGATATCTTTATTTTCACTTACATTGTAAAGGAAGGGAGACAATTTAGATCCATAATGAGGGGAAGTATTGCATGCTCTCTCTTCACCAGCAGTGTAATTATTCAGCTGTTCTCTGGAACTGAAACTATGACAAATTAAAATGCCTATCAATTCCATCAACCTTTTGTAACTATTCATCTTCTGGAGTTGTTACTGCTCTAAAGGCTGCTTTAGGCATAAGCCACTATATATTACAGAAAGCACATGGAAATGTTACTATTACCAAGTGTAACTGTTACTGCAGCCACCAAGGTAGGAACAAAATCATTTGGCTTGGATGTAAAGTGCATAGTACAACTCATTTACTCTAATTTCTAGCAATTTACTGGAAATCTTAAATCAAAGAACACCTTCATTCTGAGTGAGCATGTGCGGGAGGAGCCCAACCTCCTCGCACCAGGGATGGGGCTGGAAATGTCCAGGAGAAACAGAAATAACATTTGGCACTAAAACTGCCCCAAGTGGAGTTGGGCCAGGCAGCCCCAGAGTCTCCCCTGGAGCCACCCACATGTTGGCTGCGCCAGACACGCACATCCCAGGACATGCTTCCGCCACAACAGGCTGTCAATATTTGTTCACACTTTCTTAAATAGATGGGAAAAGTGATGTAAATGCAACCATGGGAAAGGGTGACATTTCTCCAGGCACGATATTTACAATATTTTGATTAGCTCATTCCTGAATAGCCAAGCAGCTTATGTTGATAAATACCCTGTTTCAATTAGACATCTGTGTTCTCAGCCTGAAAATAAAAAAATAGAAGAGAAAAGAGCCTGCCCAGGCCCATGCCTGCTGTCTCTGCTCATCAGCAGGACATCAGCCATCTGGGCTCCCACAGGGTGCAGCCCAAAGTCAAGGCTGAGAGTTGTGCAGGAAGGGCTACAGAGCCACCTCCCCTACTGGACATGACCACTCTTAACCCCTCAGAATTAATTTTGACCATTGAATTGGTTTTACCCCAATGATGGCTGCAGGATTGGGTCCCCTCTCTGTAAAAATCCTGAAATTAACCAGGAAGCCTGAGTCTGAAAGGGAAACCCATACATGTATTAGCATCTATGGAAGTGTAAATGAGTGGTTATAAAACCCCAGAATATATTTGTGAGCTCTACATGTGGCAGAGAGGTCTGGCTGATCAAAGACACAAAATGAAGGCGAGAAGATAAAATTCTTCTTTATGGAAGTGGGAATCGTTATCCCCACACAGTCAGACTCTTAATTACTAGGGCTGGATCTCAGCCTTCCATCGCTGACAGCCTGAGCAGCAGAGGATAGCTCACAGCTCTCAGCTCCCACTTTCCTGCACGTTATCGCGGCGTGTGACTGACCCACAGCCGGCCCAGGGATGGTTCTTACCCTAAATGTGGGTCTGGGATCTCTGCTCTGCGAAAAGTACCTCTGGTCCTTCTACCTGCATGCCCAGAGGAGGTACTTCAGACCCAGATCCAGGCCCTCTGGAGTATCTTCCCTAAAGGCAGCTATTTTTCCTGGCCACAGCGCTGACCCAGCACCCATTCCCAGCCTGTCTTCAAGCCCTCCCCAGGAAGCGCTTTTTGCAAAGCCCCAGGGTAACATCCTGCATAAGTGTTGCTTTGACCCCAGAAACTGAATATCCTCTTTCTCCTTTCACAACTATCCGGGACTTTAATCCCTGTTGTTTGTTGCAAATCACTTTGAGCAGTCATTTTTCATCTTCACAGTTTGTATAAAGCAGAAAAGAGGGATGTTTTGTTTCTGCCAGCCCATGGTGAGCAGTGAGGAGCAGGGCTGGCATGTGCTTCCCTCCAATCTCTCGGAGGTGGTGTTCACAACTGAGACTTTGGCTGCCGCTGGTCCCCACAGGAAGGAGCTGTTGGTGCCCACCATGGTTCAGCTGGAGCGGGCACTGGCCCCTCCCTGGCACCCTGCCCAGCACTTCTCCGTGTTTCATGGGGGGAGGAGAGAAGGAGAGAGATTTAAAAAACCCTCATCTATTTCTGGAAAGCAAGTCAAACAATGACTCAATCATCTTTATGCAGTTCATAAATCCCTAATTAAAGGTTTAGTGCTCCTCCCCGCTGCAGATGTTTCAGAGTCCATCTACATTCCAAAATTTGCTCCATGCCAGCACATGCCCACAGCCAGTGGCATCACCCATCAGAGCCTGAGTTGAGCCCTGCACTCCCCACACATCCAAAGCAGCATTTGACCTTAATTTTCAAACACACAGCTCAAGTACCTGTATCCTGGAGAAAAAAATGCGAGCTGGCAAATGTATCTGCTTTGCGTATGCACGGGCTGGAGGGCTCAGTATTAGTTCCCTCTTCGTGTACCTTTTATTCAACACCAAAATACCAGCCAAGAGACTTCCAGCTTCCTTCCTAAGCCCTATTTTCCCCTCTTTTGGTCAAAAAAATGCAGTCAGAAGCATTTGGGGTAACCCCTGAAGTTCCTGTGAACAGTTCAGTTCTCCTGGCCAGACCACTTTCCTGCTTTCCATCAAGGAAAAGCAGCTCAGCTGCAGGGTACAAGCCTCAAATTTGTGCTGCCCATGGAGCCCCAGGTTAGCCAGCCCCCATGGGGCAGTGCGAGTCCTGGTTAACACAGCTGCCAAGCTCACTGTGTGTACGGTGGGTTATTTACAGCAGCTCTGACTGGGGCTCTCAGTGTGCTCCTCTCTGCAGAGCTCTCAAGCAACAACAATAAAGAACCACAATGCAGCTCATTCCTCATAAAAGTTCTTCTCTCCTGAAGCAGCTTTCCAGGAAACTCATCTGCCTGGTATTTTTTGAATGATATCAGCTTCCATCCTGCAGTCACTTTGCCTGTCCACCTATCCTAGAGCAAAATCCCTGTATCCCTTCATCCCCATCCTTCACAAACTGCTGCCCCTTTCTTTGGGTTTGTTTAGTCTTTAATTATATGAAGTATGACAGCTACATAAAATGTTTTGTTGCTTTGGCAACTGCAGTCCAGCGGCTTCAGCCTGAGTTACAACACAGACAACAGTCTTGACATTAACCAACAATAATGAGAACAGCAGAAACCAGTGGGAGAATAGTGGCTGAGGAACGAGGAGGGGATGATCCTCACCCATCCCCCAGCACAGAGCACACCTGTGAGCCACGGTGCTGCAACGACCCAGTGGGACATCATGGCTGTGGGAACTCAGCAAAAGACCAGGTCTGGATTCCCAAAATCCCCTTCTTTATATAGAAGAGGTAATTGCTTGGAAAAAGCTAGAGAAACACAGATGCAGCCCTGCCAAAATCTGTTGTTTGTGCTGCCCAGCACATTCCTTTGCACTGGGAACAGGCTGAGCCCAGGGCACGCATGCTGTCAGTCACTCCCACAACAGTCAAAGCACGAATAATTTCCCAAGGTGCACATTCATAGCACTAAGAAATTAAGATTTCTTCATTTCTGCTAATTGCAGGAGACTACAGAGCAGAAGGTGTGGGGATAACCCAGCGGACCAGGCACCCTTCTGGTGTGAGGAATTGGTGACACATCTTTCTGCACATCTCTGTCTCCCATCCATGAGGATGCCCTGGTTTAAGGTAAAGTCCTTTATCCTTCCCAATGACACCACCAGCAACCACAGCAATAACCATACGGACTTGGACGGACTGGCAGGAGAAGGATAAATTACAGCTCTGGGCCAGGGCAGCACAGCACAGATGCTATCGTTCCAGGTTTCCAATGGGAAGAGCTCTCAGTTCTGTTTTCCAGCAATGGGAATTTGTTGCCCTTGTATGGATCCCGACCCTGTCCCAAGTCTTCCCACATAACCTGGCCAAGCAGGGATCCTCCACCAGGGAGACATGTCAAAGAACAGGAGATGGAGGCAGTGAAGGTCACACATTGCTCATGGCACAGCCCAAAACCACACCTGGCTCATTCACTTGGCCCCAGCCCTCTGCTCCGCAACACACCTACACTGGCAGGCGTGTTGGATCACTGCATTTGGAAGACATTCAAATGTTCCCTGAATAAATAGGATAGAGTTAACGTGAATAATACTAGGAATCTGTGAAGGTCTGACATCAGCTGGGGAAGGTCTGGGTTTATCCTTTGCTGGCTTAAGCAAAATGAGCCATTAGTAGTTACTGCTGGTTCTGCTCATCCTGCTCACCTTTCAGACTGCCCTCAAAGCTACCTGAAGCACTTCAGGTATATCTCTTTATATTCCTCTCCTAATCCGGGCAGTTCTGAGTGAATCAGCCTGAAATGGTTCCCAAAGCTCACATGTAAGTACATTAAGAGCAATTAGTTCATTAATCTACTCTCTGGTACTACGTATCTTCATCACTTCATTTTAATAATTTGTAGTAATTGACAGAGCAGACTCCCCCCAGTACTCAGAGCTGGGTAATGCATAATTACTCTAAATCACAGCAAAAATGTTTCACTGGGAAACACCTAATCCCATTACGCTCATGGTGTCTCTTCTGAGGCTTCACATATGAAAGAAGCTGCAAACTCAGTATCATTAACCACAAGTCAACGGGACTCCAGGAGGCCCATGTGGGTTTGGCCCTGCATTCCTCAGGCTGGAGGTGCCTCTGGTACCCGTGTTTTCACAGCAACCAGAGCACAGCACAGTCCCCAGAACACAGGCCCCCAGAGCTCCTCTGCTGACAGGGAGTTGGAGAGCAAAGCACAGTTACAGACAATTCCATCTTGGTAGACACAGACTGACTGGAGCCCACTGAGAGAAGCACAACGATACCCACTTGGTCTGGTGTTTGGAGCCCTTCAGGTGTGCATGGTACTGCTCTATGGAGTTCAGGGTGACATTGCAGATGTTGCAGGTGTAGCTGCGCTTCAGGCCTGTGAAGAAAATCCAGAGTGTTAATTAACCCTTGCCTCCAGCTGTGCCACACAGTGAGGTCTAGGGAAGCAAAGGGCTGCACCAGGAGGGAAACACTCTTGTGCCTGGTCTATAGACTATTCAGAAATGGCAGCTGCAAAGTACAAATAAGAGAAAATGACTGAAGAAAGGGGGAGAAATAGAAAACAGAAGAAAAAAAAAGCAGTAACCTATGTTACAAGCAAACTTCTAGTTAATTAGAAGGTACTTGGATCCCACATTTAATTCTCAGTTTCCCAGATATCTCCCTTTACAGTGACCCACCTATTTATTTTTCCAGGCCAGGGTATCCCAGAATTAGTGAAACCTAAAGGAATATTTTTCAGACTAAGCAGAAGAAAGCTGGGTTCCAAGGCTAATCCCTCCTGACAGTGTGGTGCATCTCTCTCCTGTGCCCTCCTCAGAGCATCATCACTGTGCTCACACTAACAAGCACTTGAGGTGCCATCTATCCCTCTAGTTTTTGGTAGTGATCACAGTTCAGGGCAATTCTCCACTAGTACATTCAGCAGCCAGACCACTTAGAAACTTTCTTTTCCCCAAAAGATCTACTCTGATTTATCCACCCAAGCAAACAGCCAAGCACAGGGGCTCGTCTCCGACAGCCCACGCTCAGCAGCCTCTGGCTGAAGGTCAAGGCTAGCAGCCTGGAGGGGCACCAGGCAGCCACCCAAAGCCAAATCAGGAGCTCTCTCACCTGTTGGATTGTCTCTTGGCTGCAGTACAGACTGGCTCTGCTAAGGGCTCTGCTTAAAAACACTGGAGCCATGGGATTCCTAGCAGGGACTGCTGTGCTCCTTAGGAGCAGTTCTAATGTTCCTTGTAATAGTCTCTTCTTGCTTTCTACGCTATTATTTCTTTGCCAAAATTGTTAAAACAACTCATTTAGAACAAATTATGTGTGGCACTCAAATTTGATCAGTTCATGCTCACCATAATTGACTGCACAGGCAATAAACACACTGACCCCTCCCCAGCTGAACCTACAGGCTATCAAAAAAAATCCTGTGTCTTGTTTTGAACTCCAGACTCCAGCTACATCAACAGCCCCACTTTTCTCAAACACTTCATAATATCTCTCACCCAGGAATTTGACGCAACATGAAAATCATCTTTAAATAGTATTTCAAAATCATTCAGATGCGTGCTTGAAAACAACAAGCTAGCAACACTGCAGAAGTATTTAAGTAGTTTCTGTATTTCTATGTGGCACAGAACAAAAATCTATTTGCAGATGTGCATATGGATTTTCTCCTTACAGAATTTATTCCTGATGAAGCCGTGATGGTTTTACAGCCAAACCCTTTGTCCACTGCTGGCAGCTCCTGTTTCCTTTATCAAACCAACGGGCATCAGAAGCCACATGAATCTACCACAATGCAGGGGAAGGGATGGGAAAGGATGGGAAGGAATGGGAAAGGCAGCGCATGGCTGGCGCAGTGCATCAGCACCTTGCAGCAGACTGAGATCTCAGACCATACCAGGATCTCCACATGGCAGAGAAGGACTGGGGAACTAAGAAACAGGTAATACTTTAATTTAAGGTAATAAGGTTCTGCTGCTCAGCCAATTTAGCAGCACGTTAACGGCAGCCTCAGTGAATCTTAATTACTGGTGTAGGTGGAAACGCCTTCAGCAAATACGGTTCCTAACCCGGGATGATGATTTTCTCCCTCAGCATGTCAAGGCTACTCACAATGACGAACCAGGGGGAACCCTGTTCCCCCTCCCTGTGTTCTGTGCAGGAGAACTCAGTGCTGTTCCCTGATGCAGCTCTTCCCACATGCTGGAACAGGCAGTTACAGACTGGGCTAATTCAATGAACTGGCATGGAGATGGAGAAAGGAAAGCAGCCTCAAATGAACAGCAGTTCAATAATCACTTCCAGGATATCAAAATTAACAGAATTTGACCTCACTGGAGCTCATCAAAACTGCTGCTTGGCTGAAACTGGTTTCATAAAACTCCTCAACCAGTGTGCTGGGGTTGAGCTCAGCCCTACAGGCCATCCATGATGGGAAGGTGGCCCCAGCCTGAGCAGTCCATACTGGGAGCTGCTGGGCTCTGACTGTATTCACATCCCCTTTTGCATCCTCAAGACAAATCAGCATTGCTCCCCTGCAGCATGACATGTATTCATGTAAAATGGAATGTCCTCCTATCCCCATTAAATAAAATATTAACAAGCCAAGTTATTAATGTCATTCTGCATAAAATGCATTAAAACCCATACCAGGGGAGTTCTTGTTAAACTGCTTCTTACTAACCACAAGTGACAGCACAGAACAAGAAGTATTTATAAGGCATACAAAGAAATTATGAGCTGAGATGAAAAATAAAACTCAGGTCTTTGCCTGATTCTGGAAGAAAGCATCTGCAACACCACCAATTTACCTGAGAACACAAAGGCTCCAGGGGACAATATCTCCGTGCCCTTGTCCATCTCTACTGCAGAGGCTGCTGTGCTTTATTTTAGAGATTCAGGGCACCTGTTGCAGGGTTTGGCTTGGCCCCAGCACCAGGCACAGCCCATTACAAACCACCTGCCACTGCAGAGCCCACCTGCCTCAGAGAGGGAACTGGAGAGCTCAGCCAAGGGGGGACACCAGACATGAACTAAAACTGGTGAGATGTGACTTGATGAAGCAAACCTGACATTCCTCCTCCCTGTGCCTAGCACAGGCTGGGGAGGGTGAGAGCTGCCAGACGGAGCCACATCAGTGCCTACAACCAAGCTATGGCCACTCTGTGCTGCTGAGCAGGCACAAGTTGTCAGAGCAGAGCCTGGAATTTGCGGGTTGGTATCCAGCAGGTTTTGTTTTCCTATGATCTGTGCCAGGGCACAGGGGCAGACACGGGAGGCAGCTGTGCAGAAAGAAAACTTCCAATTTCTTCCTCTTTCAGGGTATGTTCACGTTTCCCTCCCCAGCAGGAGCAGAAGGGATTCCCGGTTAGCCATGGAGCAGGGGGCGGGTCCCAAAGCAGCTCTGTGCCACAGCTGGAAAGCCACACAGAGCTGCTCAGAGAGAGTGGGCTGGACCCTGCACTCCGTTCAGTCAAGGGAAAGGGATATGTGTGCCCATGCACTTCTCCGTGCTGCAGCTTTAACTCAACACAGACTGCAGAAACAATGCTCATTTCTCCGTATTTTTTTCTCTCCTCTTTCTTATTTCTGAGAAGAAAATAAAACTTCAAAATTGCAGGATGAGCACTTGGTGAGAAGAATCAATGTTTTTGTTTCCTATAAATATCAATTGTCCAAAAATATCTCTCTATTCTTGTTTCTCCAAATACACATTCATATTTATCAATAAATATTTTATTACATCCATTATCAAAACATCAAAGGCTGCTGAAATGTTGTACTTCAACTGACACTGCTTGTTCCAGACTCAAACAATGCATCAAATGTTCATCTCCCACACTAGTCAAAATAGAATTAATATTTAAGCTGTGATGGGAGAAGCCACCAGGGATGCAGAAGAAAGAGATGACTTTGTGATCCAGGGAAAACTGAGGCAGCAAAGACAGTGTGGGGCAGGGAGCACATGGAGATGTAGTCCCCAACACCGCCATGTCCTGCTGCCACTGTTACCTTGTAGTCAGACATGATGTTACCTGCCAAGGTGAGGCTGTTTACTTGGGCACAAGGTGGATATCATTCTGTGTTGGCCATTGCAGAGACTGCCTTCAACACCTGTAAAGACCTGCTCTAATCTCGCAGCTAAATTCATCCAGGAGAGCATCTTTAGATGGACACAGATGGACAGATGGTCACGACCTAGTTAGAAAAACTGAAAAAGATTTCCCAGCTTGGCAGGCTCAGGGACAGCCTCCTTGGCTCCCCGGGCCTTACTGTGTGCCTCGTTGGTGCTGTGGAGCACTGGGCACTGTGTCCTGAACCTCCGAAACAGCACCCTGAAGTGTCCAACCAGAGGACCACACCTGTTCCCCTATACCAGGCACACGTACAGCCACAATACAGCACTGCTGTCCTCTCTCCTGCCATCCACAGATGCTGGCAGAACCACACTGGATCCAGTGCAAACCCCAACTATGCACAGCACCACCAAGGTAAAAACCAACAGCTGATGAGGTTGTGAAGGCCTCCAATTTCAACTCTCCCAGGCAGGAGCTAAATGAATAAAACACTTCCCAATTGATTTATTTACAGTTAATGACATCCTCAGCCACTCTTGAGCTTGGCACAGTTCAAAGTACGGAGCACTTTCATGTTATTGTTCCAGGTTTTATTCCCACATATTTCCAGTAGCGGGCAGTGACTCAGCCAACATGAATCATTGATGGCACTGTGAGTCACACTAGGTAGCACAGGAGGATCTGGATAACCATTACAAGGTTTATGGGAGATCAAGAAATGCACAATATACTGTATAGTCATTAGTATCTAAAGAAAAATTTTTTCATTTAGCAAGGGAAAAAACCCCAGGCTCATTGCAAAGTCTCACTGGCAAACCTGAGCTCTCCCCTGTAGCTGTGAATCAAACTTGTCCTTCTTCCTCAGCTGCCTCAGTCAGGTCCCTGTGTGCACATGGGATCATAACCCAGACCTTGGAGACAAAAGGCTTGTGCCTCTCCTGTGCCTACACCTTAGAGTAAACAGGTACTTGTCAAGATTCAGTCCTGGACACATCCTCAGCTGACACAAATTGCACCTCTCCTTCAAAAGCTCAGGAGGGCTGGGGATGCTGGGGGAACTCCAGCTGCTGAGACTACTGCTGTGACTGTTGCTGTGGCTCTGCTCTGCTCGAGGGTGGCTCCCAGAGGGGTGCAAGGCCCAAATCTGTGCAACCCCAGGGCGCAATTCCCACAGGGACCTCGCAGGTTCCAGAGACCCTCCCCATGGGGCCAGCATGGATGGACTGACAGACAGACGAAGAAAGGTTGCTCTCCCTTCAGCAGGAACACAAAACCTTGTGTTTAGCATCCCTGTGGCAAATGCTGGGCTCCTCTTGCTGCTGCTGACCCAGGGCCACCCCAGCGTTTTACAAGCACTAATTAAATCATGGAAGGCAGTTGTCCCACCCTCCGTCAGGGAGACATAGGGAGTGCTCTGCCTCCAGCAACATCCTCCTGTCCACGCTTCTGCATGGGGCCAAGCTGTAACGTGCTTTCCCCTCCCAGGGACAGGTCACACTTGTTTGAGGACAGGTGTGTGCACTTATGGAAGGGACTATTTTAGGAGGCGGCAAAAGAGATAACCGAGGAAACAACTTTGAAAGGATGCTGCTAAAACTGCAGGCTTGCATCCTGGAGCAGGGGATTTTTTTACAGAACTGGGAACCCCATGAAGCAGTAACAGCATCTCAGGCTCCCTGCACCCCCAGTGACCGTAGTGGGCAAGGGTCACTGGATTCCACAGGAAGCAGGTCCCTGCTCTCCATGTGCAGGTGTCTCACCTCTCAGCTCCCCCAGGTCTAGGGTCTTCCCCAGCTGCTCCAGGAGGTCGGCCCTGGCCGCATTCTTCTTGTGCTTTTTGCCATCATAGTGCTGCTGTGCCATCACGGGGTTGTTGAACCAGGCTGCGCAGAGCTGGCAGTACCTGTCCGAGTCCCTCCGCTGGGGTGGGGATGGGAGCACCGGGGGACTGTCCGTGTGCGGCGGCTTCAGGGAGCCCAGAGCAGCATCTGTAAAAAGGAACATTCAGACATGAGCTTTCCCAGGCTCGTGCTGCCTGAGTAACGTCAGACCCTGCGGCAGATCCCACATTAGACACAGGGAATAATTAGCTGCAGTTACAGGGTCCCAGTGGATATTTTGGATGGTGCTGCTTGGAAAGCTACCATTTCTCATTAAAAAAAAGCATCATGAAAGGACAGCCCAGGACTGTTCCTCAGCTTTCTGCATTTCACTAACTGGGGAAGGAGGATGCTCTTAGTGCAGTTACACGTCTTATCACTGTTCTGACTAAATCTGCTAAACTTATCCTGCTTGAATTGCTACTCCCAGGAAAAATCATCAGTGGAGAATAAATATACCATGCAGAGCCATCTCCTTCTCAGGATAGAGAGACATATTTATCATTATCTCAGGATTCTTATTTTTCAATTTATTTGGTCTCAGAAAGAACAGGGAAAGCCACAGTCATTGCAAACTGTCACAGAAGGAGAAAAAATACTCAGTAAAATACTCAGTAGTCAGTCCCATCTTTCAAAGATCTTCACATTGTGAATTGTCAGGTACCAGCAACACATGACCTTAATTTAATTCCATTTTCCTTCAGATTCACCAAAAGCCCATCCAGGAACACAAACACAGACCTCAAATCATTCCAAAGAAAAGTGAGTAATTAGTCTTTATATAATGGAGTGCACTTTGTTCAACACAATTTCCCAACTTCAACAACACAAGTCACAAACCCATGGAAAAACAGTTTAAAGTAAAAGTTCAGGTAACATTGGGATACAAAACTATACAATGACTGGAACTTAATTATCACACCTCATTCAAAAATTCCCTTTTATGTGGCTTTTCTTTTCCAGATGAAATGTCTGCTCTTTAAATAATTAACAACCTGCTCCCTCCATGGTACCGGAATAGGCATATTCGGAGGTGGCAAGAGGCACATGGTAGCTCCCTTTGATCATCAGATGATCCAGCTGAGCCCTGATGAGTGAACAGGGCAGCAAATGCCAAACCCACCTCAGTGTCTGACACCAGGAACGGCAACAGAGGGATATATTTAGACATATAATTATCCCTGGAGCCCACTGTGATTGACTCCATGGCTTGAGAAAGTTAATATTGTTATAAATCTTCTGCTGACCTGCTCAGTAAGGGACACCCTTCAAGGAAATTCTATCTTACATATAACATTACTCACAACCTTATCAATTTCCAGGGGTTTATAACCTTCTATTATTTTTGATGATGACTGCCAAGGTATCAGAGTTCCAGCAGCAAAGACACTGCCCCTGAAGAGCTGCTCTGGGCAGGGCCAGGCAGGGTCTGGCTGGATTTTGCTCCTAAGAAAAAAGTCTTTTCTATGGTTCCAGCAAGAGAGACACAGCCCAGCCCCTCCAAGGTGCATGCGGCAGAACTGCCAGTGCAAGCAAAGAGCAAAGCCAGAGCCCAGCACCATCATTAGGAAGAAAATTAGGGAATTGCAGTGTTGCCTGTCCAAACTGGGATTACAGAGACTCTGCACATGCTTGACTCACAAAAAGCAAGCACAGCTTGCTTATTGCAAACATGTTCCTCCCAAGGAGCCCCCTGAAGGAAGGGATCCATGCCCAGAGCCTAGTGATGTCACAGGGACTTGGAACAGCCCTGGTGATGCCGGGGGACCCAGCCCTCTGCAGCATCCCAGGACAGGGCACTGGACTGAGCTGCAGAGATGCTTGGACCATTATAAACAACCAGCAATTTTGATTTCAGCAGCCCAGCAGCTCTGCGACAGATCTGACTTGCTGTTCCACAAGCCCCAGGCTGTGAAGTTAAATCTATCCAATCTTTTGGTCAGCTTTTTCCTTGTTTCTATGTACACTGCTGCCAGAGGGGAACCAGGGAGGCTGAAGCTCACGGAGCTGGTGATGTCCATAGGAGTTACGTCTCCTGCTCACTAAGGAAACCTGACAGAAGCATCTCCGCTCTCAGCCACCGGCCAGCCCAGCACCCCCACGGCTGCACCTCTGAGCCCCTCTCCATGAGGCTGGTGGCTTTGCTTCCCCAAATGCCATGCAGGAGGGAGGCTGTTAGGGCTACTGGCACTCCTGCTTCAGGGAATAGCACCAGAGTCCTCCATGCCCACCCCAGCCCTGCTCCAAGCCCACATCCACACCTGGCCCCCATGAGACCGGTGGGCTGCAGCTCCACAGCAGAGATCTCCTGCCTGCATCCCATGGGAGCTGCCATGGGCAAGAACTTCCTCTCAGCACTCACAGTATAAAATATCTTCTTGTAACATCACATTCCTCAGCTCCCACTGACAACCCCCAGTAGTCCTAAGGTGTGCTGAGCTCAGACTGGCAATTAATGAAAACATCCCAAGTCTACCAAATTTTCCCAAAGAGAAATAGATGAAAGTTGACTTCTCCACAAATGTGAATTTATCATTTTGATATGCACTACATAACTGCTACAGAACAGCAAATGCCATCATTCCTTGAGCAGCGACATGAAAATTAATAATAAACACTCACGAAACGTCAAATGTTAAAAATGTTTCTTCATCTAAAACATAAACATAAAAGTTGCGAGTTTGACTATTTCAAGTATTTCAAAATGCTAAATAGCTCATGACAGTCTGCCTTACGTTCCCTTTCGCTGTGGGAGGGAAGTGAGAAAGTCTTACTTTGCTGCAAGAGGCAAAATACAAAGTTAGAAACACTTTAGCACTCTGGGAATGAACTAATGTTTGACTTCTTTCTCACATCCAAAGCTTTTTATTCCAAGTTGGATTTAAATGGCACCCAACTTTTTCCATTGGCACACTCCAGGAACTCAGCATGAGGATGAGAAAGTAAGTGAGCCACAACAAGGGGGCACTGGGAAACTTGGTTTTCTTCCGAAGAAATCTAGGACTAAAACAGAGACTCCAGCCACTGCTGGACAGATCCTTGCATCCAAACCAAAAAGCCATTTACTCAGTCCCTTTTGATGTCCCAAAGCCAGGGCCATTGCCACGTTCCTGCAATGATGCCTGCAGGTCCTCGCACTTGGATTGATGAAGACAGCAGCTATTTCCCGCACAATTCTTTGTTCTATAGCTCGTGGCGATGATGGGATGCAGGCTGACAGAGGATGTTGGAAATGACTAGAGGAATTCATCAGCAACAGTGGTGACATAAAGCCTCTGAGGGCTACAACCTTGTACAGCAGAGCAACAGGAAAGATCACAACTATTTTGCTGTCATGATGAGACATCGTTTTTGTGAGAAACCTGACTGTTGGGCCACTTCTTCTGAAAGCACCATCAAAAAATGAGACATCTGTGTTCCATCTGGATGGTAACAGTGAAGGGGAAGGTACATCTCTGCAAGGGGCTGGAGAATAGATGTGATTTTCTTTGGGATTGATGAGACAGAAACCCCAGAATATGAAGCAGTAGAATACCCTCCCCAGGAGCATCCAGCACGCTCAGGGCTGTGCTTGGTTGGCTCTCAGGACTCATGAGCACTGGAGTCCCTGAAGCTCTCTCTGAGAGACTTAAAGCTCCCTGGTGCCAGCCACAGAGGACTGGGACAAAAATCCAGTGAAAAATGCTGGGTGACTGTAGGAAGCCCAGAAAAAATGCTATGTCCAAAGGGCATATTTCTGAGAACTCCTGGAGAGCAAGGAGGTGCTTATTAATGTATTCCTGAGCTCAGCTTCATCTTCCAGATCAAGTGCCTGTAAGAGCTGATGAGTCCTTGAGTTACTCCTTCCTAGTGATTAGGACGGCTGAAGAGCCCATTACTCCAGAGCTTGCAGCATGGCTCACTTAGAGCCATCTGAGGCTGACCTAGATGATTAAAAAGTGAGACAAAACCAGAATGCAAGGCTGCAGCTCTTAGCAAGCCCTGCCTTGGCCGGGCCCTGCAGTCCCCATACCTCCTTGCAGAGTCTCGCACAATCCCCACGGCTGAAGTGTGAATCCAAATTGTCAACTTACATGGGAATCAGTCCATGCACTAGTACAAGATCCAGCACTCCTGTGAACATCAGCTCGCATAGACTTAACCAGGAATACCAGGGTTTGTAGCAGGTCCTTTGGTGCTGGAGGAGGAGCTGCTGACAGGTTGCACACAAGGGATGGGGTTCAAGCCCTAAGGCAAGCACCGGACAAATAAACAGCAAAACCGAGTCCCTGCTGCTCTTTTTTCCCCTTGCATCTATGAGCCAGCTGCAGAGAGCAGCCTGAGGAGCCTGACGTTAAGTGAGGTGAAAATGACCATGTTAGCTCACGTGAGAGCCTTCCTCTTGGCTGAGCCTGGGGTGGTCCCCCAGGTTGTCACAGCTGCACCCTCACCTCCTGTGGGACACACTGGTGCCACGGCATGGCCAGTTAAACCGAGCAAACCACCACCTCACACAATCCCCCACACTCCCTCAGGCAAAGGGCCCAACAGTTCCCAAGCCCACCCTGGCAAAGGACAAATTATATTCTCTGTACCAGCATCTACAGTCCGTGAAGTTAAAAAGGCAACAAATCCATACACACATAGTGCCAACCCCCGTTATCTAATCACATCTAGGATTTACGTGCTAGGCAGGGTCCAGTACACACAGCTCCATTTGTATTTTGTGCTGAAGGAAGTGCCACTGGCAGCAATTCTGGGTCACATCTGTCTGCAGTCCTCAGCCCAGCAATCCTTCCTGGAAAAAGGGGAGTGCTTTGTTCGAGTATTCTCTTCTTCCACAACCACAGAGGAAGTTTTTTCACAGATTATTAGTGGCTTTCAGGGACTTTATGGTTAAGCAAACAGTAAGATGGTTAAATTATCTGATTCCAACATTTGACTTTTTAAATGTGAAAGTTAATAGGCTGCATTAGTGGAATCACTGTGGAGGACAGCACAAAACCCATCTGGGTAAAAATCAAGAGACAATCAATCCAAGGGTTTTTAAAGCCTGGATTTCCCCTCTGTGGTAAGAGCAGATGATGCTCTGTACTGCATACTAACACCAAAGGTTTATTAAATATATTAGCTGTTCTGATAATTAAACTGCTGATAATTAAAGCCAGGCTTGGCTATCTGCGTCCAGTGGAGACATTGTCTCCCACCGAGAAAATACTTTGGAACTGTGGAACTGGAGATAGGGGTCTTGCACCAGGGCCAGTCCCAGCTGATAAACCCCTAATCTACATAAACAAAGCAGACAATAATGAGCATCAGCAATTTTTAAAGGTTGTTGTGACAGAAACACAAATGAATATCTGCTTCTGCCAGCCACCACCATTCAGCTGTCCGTGTTGTAGCCATTTTCTGCCCACACACACTGAGCCAGCACCTTGGCCAAGCCCCCTCAGCACAGCGAGCTTACACCACTCTGCACCAGCCCCTCCTGCTCCGCTCCCTGCCTCTGGACCTACCTGTGGCCTTTAATGCTGGTTGTTCCCCTAGCAACAGTTTTAACCTTTTGGCATGGATTTTCCCTTGGTAATGCGATTCCGCCACCACTGCTGAGGTAAAGGACATGTTACACAGTGTGCAGCATTTGTTCTTATCCACTGAGTCACCATCACTGCCCTGGGTGGAGACAAAAACACAGACAAAAAAAAGAGGTGTATAAGCCCACCAAGCACAGTCACAGAGAAAGAAGAGAAGACTAGAAGAGAGGACTTTAAGGTTGTCATGCCAAGGCCATGGCTGCCAAGGACTTTCCTTCCTCATCGCTCCCAGCCTTGCTCCTGTCTCATCCCAGCCCTGCCCAGCTTGGGGACACCTCCAACTCCCCAGCACCTCTGCTCTCGCCTGCCCTGGGAGTTCAGTCTGTCACTGTGACCTGCATGGCTGCGGAGCTCCCGGCACATCCCCCAGCCTCCCTTCCCTCTGCCTTTATTCCCATTCTCTGGCTGAGGGAGTCACACAGACCCAGAGCTTCCCTTGCTATCCAACATTGATGCTTCCTCCTGATGAACTTTTTTAAGAGACCCCAAAACATCTGGGGGGACAGGACTGGGGGGGCATAACCCTCTCTGCACATGGGAGAAACAAATGAACCGTCTGGAATCACACAGGTCCCTCCAGCAGAATCCCACACCAGCCTTGGGCGAACCCAAGACAGGTGGACACCTGACCCACCACTGAAGGTCACTTTCTCCCCCCCAAAAAGCACTACTAGAAAAACGACCAATTTTCATCACATTTTTGTTGTTGATAACTGTAAATCAAACCTTAGAGAGAAATCTCAAGAGGTGATTAGTACTGTTCTGAATGTAATTTGCACCTCTTTTAAATAGCTTTCTCTCAAGAAATTTTATGTGTTCAAAGGGAAATCACTTGAAGGTTGAGAGCAGAGTAAAAAATTTCCAGTATCTATTGATCATCAGTGGCAACATATAAAGAGCCTCCAACAGAGCTCATTTGAAAAGCTGATACACTTCGATGTTAATGCGCCAGGGTCTCTTCCTCTGCCAGGGCTGCTCTTCAGTGACTTTTTTTCCTTTCTAACCTACTTTCACAGCTAGCCTGCAGTTAAAAATAAAAAATTTAAAGCCCCTCAAAGAGCCCTCCAATATCTCATGTAGAGTTCAGGGTCCCATTTACACTGACCCACAGTCCACAGTGCAGCTCATCTGGATTCACCCAATTCTCTAGGTGAGTACCTCGACGCATGGGTAGGAGTTCAGCCACCAGCAGGAGAGGGGTGTCCCCAAACTCTTGGTGGGTCTACGAGTCCCTCTGCACACACATGACAGACCTCTGCCCCCTTACAGACAATTTTATACACCAGGTGCTGCTCGCTGTAATCAGGATGTGTGAGGTATTTGGACTCGGCCATTATTAAGCATTTACCCAGGTCTGTATCACCCTTAGCAGCATCACCTCCCTTCCCTCCTCCACCAACCAAATCCCTGCACAGAGCCAGAGATGTTTTAGGCTGATCCAGCCCTGAGGGGTAATTATGCCTTCTCATTTGTCAGGGGCTGTTTTACCTGAAACCAAAGAGGCTGGGGGAAGCCGATCTGCATGTCTTTTGTCACCCGCTGAATGACACCACACTGACAGGATTGTGTAGGTGATGAAATCACACAGCTGGTCACCCAGGATGCCTGAACTGGGGCACAGGGCTCTATGCAGGGCAGGTGGCTGCTCCCTGGGGATGTTCCTGACCTGTGTGCACCCACCCATCCCTCCTTACCACCACCCAGCTCCAGCTCCAGGGCTGAAACAGTGAACAGGCACAAACAGCTCCATTGAGCTTCTGTAATTCCACATGGCAGTTCCTTAACCCTGTGCTGCCAGACCCAGCCAAGGAATATTTCTACATTTTGTTTCTGCAGCTTTCTCCAGCTGATCCCATCTCACCAGCCTTCACTACAATGCAGCACGGAACCCATTGGCTTCATGCAAACTGAAGCACAACAGAACACATCACTAGATTGGAGTTAAAGCATCCATTTCCCAACACTGACATCCCTCCTCTTCCCCTGCTCTGTAGCCATGCCGAGCCAGGCTAATTCATAGGGGTTCTTTTTGTAATATTAGAAACTTCAAAACCAGTCTTGTATATCCAGCAGAATTAACTTCAGTTATTTGGCTGCCTGTTAACAAGCTGCTAAAAGGCATAATCCTCATATGGGGGCCAGGCACTTGCAGTCTTTTGCTGGATGTTCCTTACTCAATCCACAGGAGAAGTAAGGATTTTTCTTCCACAGATACAGATCTGCTGTCTTCATTTCCTAGGTTTTACTAAGAACAAAAGATTATACAAACCCTAGAACACAGCAGTATAAACCACAGCACTAAAGTGCTGCAAAGTAACGTTAAAATTTAAATTCATTTTTGGTGCATGAAGGTGCTGCTGTTAAAGAGCTGCTTTCTATAACAGTCCATAGGAAATTCAGGCCATTTCCATGATGGAGACTGTTTTTCTCATGGTACAAGCAAAGAGCAAGTACCAGTTCATGGCTTTCTAAAGCTGAAACACTGAGTCTGGAGCCCCTTAGGCCCTGGACATCCTGAGGAACAACAGCCCTAAATGAAGTGCCAGGGGTGTGTCAAGGTCAGCATGTGTCCCATGGTCCCCTCTCCAGCAGAAACAGAGCTGCTCGCAGCCTGGGGAGGATGGGGTGATCAAGGACACCCCGATCTGTCACTGCCCAGATGTTGTTCAGTGG
The DNA here is from genome assembly GCA_013397935.1 of Dasyornis broadbenti. Classification (NCBI taxonomy): domain Eukaryota; kingdom Metazoa; phylum Chordata; class Aves; order Passeriformes; family Dasyornithidae; genus Dasyornis; species Dasyornis broadbenti. The sequence goes on from VZRN01003000.1 coordinate 678,511, forward strand.
GCATTTAAACCTGTTGGAGAATGAATTCAAATCTTCCATTGCTAATTTCTTCCGCTAAACCAATACCTGGTGCTTTGGTTAGAAACCTCTGGTTGGGTACAAAATCACAGTAAGAATGCTGGCCCTAAAACCAGTTGTTACATCTGAGTCTCAGCACAGGTGTTGAAGATTTCAGTTACAGCACATGGTAGGTTCTGCCTCGGAAGCCTTAACGGCTCTGATTTCCTCATTGACTGAGACTGAGCCTCCCAAAGCAGCCACACAGGGGCACAAGCCCTTGGCTCCACCACCGGCACACCACCTCGCAGGACACACATCACCTCAGCAAAAGAATCTAATAACATGCTGCCTTCCCTCAAACCATTCATCTTCGCTGTTATGAGCCTTTTCCTCTGTAAGGAAGATGAAGCTGGTTAAAGCAATTTACGATCTTACAGTACAAACAGGGCTAGAAAGGATTTGAAGGCTTTTCTCTCATCCCAAAACATGTGCTTCATAACACATCAGACATTTTCACCATGTGTGTTTTCTACTCATAAACAGGGTTAAAGGCAGTGAGAATCAGGTTTTAAACCTGATTCACCAATACGGGGACTTAAGGAAATACCTCCTCATTTCAGTGGGGCCCTAATACCTTCTCAGACTACTTTCAGCTGAAATGTTAAGTAGAAATTTAAAATGAAAGGTCAAGACACGAGGTTTTTCCCCTTCTCCATACAAATTAAACTAATAATGAAGAGCACAACAACCAAGTTGTTATCCATTGGAAGATTATTTGTACAAGCCTCCTACTTCTTACTCCAAAGGGCTAATGGGTGTTTTCGAAATGCAGCGTTTTTGCAATCCTCAAACAACAGCCAACCTCTCCCTTCGCCTCACAGAAAGGTCAGGAAGCAAATGTTGTTTCCAATTCCACTGCACCGAGTATCCACAACTGCAGCCACCTCTCCCTCCTGCTGCCACCTGGCAGAAGGACAAGGTGTTAGTTCTGTGGTCAGCAGAACACAAACTCAATGGCTTACAGCCATGTAATAGTTTTGATGAAAAAAAAGGCTAATATTCCCTTTTCAGTTGCAGATACTTCTACCGAAATTAATTGATTTTCACAGACTGTTTCTAATACTCATTAAAGTCGCTGTGCCATGGTCTGAGTGACACTGCTGGGATTAGGCACCGCAGCTGCACATGCACATGGCAGGTATGTTATTGTGCAGCATTAGAGATGTCCTAAATAGTTCTGTTCTCTCTAAATGCAAAGGCTTGTATAATAGCTGATCAGCAACAGGCCTACTTTGAGCTGTAAATGTTGGCAGATTTTCCCTGCTATATTTTCATAACACAAATAATTTTAGAATTTAGGTCTGGCCTAGCCTAGCATTCACCTAGAACATGAGGACACGGTAATCCAACCCCACTAGGGCTGCCCTTGGCACAAGCATCAGCAAACACAGAATTACAATCCTTCTCCACATTGCCTTTCAAAAAAGAAATGGGAAATAGTTCAACTTCAACCTATTTGAGGTCTCATTGCTTCTCTGTCCTCCACATCCCACACTGAAGTGCACATGCAGTATGTGGTTCCTTGTTAGACAGAATCAAACTCCTTAGAGGACCATGTTCCCAGTCTGTATGTACTTGTCCATTGCACCATCCACACTGTCATTAATAACTCAATGAAATCACTGGAAGATCCTGTTGTTGAGGGGCAGATTGCATCTGTAATTAGGCTGTGTGCAACAGAAAAGTTCACTAGTATTTTAATTACTATGTGAAGGAGTTTTCAGATTCTTTGGGCAAAACTTGCATGCTTCTCCCTTTAATTACAATATATCTCACTACATATCAATAGCACTCAGCCCCAGTCACACTGAACTGGCTTGGATGCTGTGTGCTGGGAACCTCGCCGCAGCTCTCACAACAGTCCCAGAATGTGGGAAGGAACCGAATTAAAAATTTCCCATGAATCCCCAAGAATTCTCAAAAATTCAGTCTCCTTTCATCTATTGCCTGACAAATGGCTGTGAGCTGGTCCAATTCCTCACCTTCAGTTGTTTATTTGAACACAGCTGAGGATGCCAATGGCCAATCTTTAAAGTGACAGACTGAGAGGAAACATGGGCGAGGAGCCTCCAGATAAAGCGCATCAACTCCCAAAACGAGTCCACAGAGTCCTGGGGAGGTGACACTGCTCTTGGGGACCTCTTCCTCACCCCAGGGGTTTTCAGCCATGACACTGCAGGGGCACCACTGGCATCCCCCGATCTCCTGCTGGCAGGAGGGCATGGCACTGCCTGCCAGGGCTACCCACAGCAGCTCTGTACATGGCACTGCCTGCCAGGTGTACCCACAGCAGCTCTGTACATGGCACTGCCACCGCACGCTGCTCCCCAAACACCATGCAGGTGTGAGTCCCCACCTCTGCCCAGTGACCCTCACCCTCGAGAGTGGTGTCACATGCTGGAAGTTGGGTGAAGGAGTCTGGAATTGACCCTAGTGCTGCTCCACACAGAGCAACCCCAAAGGCCCTGTCAGCAGCAACCCAGAGTGGCCATCACCCCACACCTGGAGACATGAGCCTCCCGCAGTCATCACTCCATGACCTGCCCCAGGTATTCACTGGCAAACCCAGCCATCGCACTGAAATAGAGTAAGCCCTGAGTGTTTGCTATCAGCATTTTTTTTCCTATGAAAGAACATTCAAATAACTAAAAATGCAATTACTGTTGCTGATACACATAATAATTCTTGTGTAGTTTATTGAAAATTATTTCCAGTTACTTTGCATTTCAGCTAATCTAAATGTTACCTCCAGGCACCTGATCATCTGTGGCTGTAACAGAGAGAATGCTGTAGCCCAGAGTCAATGATTCACAAAGCAGCTGAATAAACAGGGATTTGGATTATACCCACATTTTCTGACCGGAGCTTTTTTGCCGGGCAGCCTCCATCGATGGGGTGAAGCATGTAATAGAGACGGACTTTGCTGGCGTGCTTCCGACTCTGGAATGCAAAAAGAAAAGGAGAACTGAAGTTACAAGGAGCAAGAGGCTCTGTTGCTGTGCTCACTACACCAACACACAGCCAGATTTCACATCCCCTTGACATTTATATCCAACACCCAAGTAAAAAGAGGGAAAGGACTTAGGTGAGGAGCATTTGGACTTCTCAGAGTTTTCACAGAGCTCTGCAGCCAGCTGAAATGAACTGTGGGATGAAACCTGCCATTAGCAGAAGAAATGGTCCACCCTAGCCCCTCTCCAAGTCCCACTGCCTGCAGCCCCTTCAAGACGCAGCAGGGATCAGATGGCAAGGGAAAGACAGCATTTGTTATCAGACCATTTACACGGTGGGGCAGATTGAAAGGTGAGGGTTACTGACACAACAGCATCCTGAAGCATCAGAGGCACACACATGAACCAAATACACAGCTCCTATGCTTCCAGAATGATAAAATACAAAAGAGGTATAAAATCTCCCATGAGGGACACACGAGCAGGTTTCATGCTGCCTTTGGGCACAGCTGGAGCTCACTGGCAGGTGAGGGTCAGAAGAGACAGGAGATCCCCTGGTGACCCCAGCAGCAGCAGGCAAAGCAAATCCTTGGGACTTCCAAGACTTAAAGGAAGATTTTAAAGCTTCTTCAGCAGGAGCACAGACATAAACCTTTAAACCCCTGACTTACATCAGTTCTTGTCTTCCAGCAGATGAAAGGGGGGAAACCCTGCAGCCCCACAATACCTGCAATCAGCACATGGGCAGCAGACACGTGGGGAGCTGTTACCATGCAAACATTTCTTTTAAATCTCCCTTTCCAATTGCCCCACAGAATAACAGCACTGTAATGTTAGAATTTGAGATCACAGAGCTGCAATTTTGAAATATTAAGTTACCATTAGCATGTTCTGGAACATTCTTTTTCCTGTGGTATAAACTTGGAGCTAAATTTGCAGGGAGCTATATTTGTATTTGCATGCAGAAATGTGACTATGCAATAATTTTTTCCACAGAGCAAATCAGTCAAGATAAATAATGTTAAATATCTGTCCCCAGTTTGTCTTCCTGCTGCATTTAGCAAATGTGACCTGCCATGGGCAGAGCTAAGTGCAGGAAACCCCAAAGCTCCAGCTATCAGACGAGCAACCCAGACAGTGACTGTGTAATTAGAAAATGACGAAATAGATGTTTGAAATGCACAGGACAGAGGTTCATCGCCACTCCTGGCGCTTGGCTGTGGTCCCAACTTCCTGCCTGAAGTGACGCTTGGCAGCTCACACCACATGGGGACAGTCAAACATACCATAAAGGCAATGTGGCCAGAGTTTTTCAGCTGAATTTCTTCCCTGAGCATTGACACCCCACGGAGCAGTCAGCCTCCCTCGAGTCATCCTCCCCATAGTCACGAGGCTCTTCCCTCAGCTGAGTTCATCCAGCACGTCATGATGCCCACGCACACAGTCACAGCCTGCGCAGTTTAGAGGGTAAAAAGTTTGGGAGGGATTGCTGGGTGTGTGTAAGCTGCAAAGATGTTAAGAGGAATCATTTTTACGATTCTGCTCCATGGCACTCAGCTGGGCCATAAATGATGGCCAAGTGTCAGCGTTAAAAGACAGTGAAGCTTCAATTTCTGTAAAATAGTTCTCACCTTTCTTTATGCATTTGTTTGGATTTGTGAAAGCCAAGGTAAAGAAATAACTATGTTTGGCATAATTTAAAACTACACAGTTCCTTATGCAACCTTGTTATCTTACAGTCATAAAAGCGAAGCTTAAAATCATCCCTGGCCTCTGCGCTGGTGCAGTGTGCATCTCCTTCCCTCTGAGGAGCAGAAGCAGCACAGCCCATTTGTCATCCATTTTATCTCTGGCATTTTCTACATTTACATGTGTATTTATCATCCCAACACCCCAGTAGGAGCACGGCAGGAGCACAGTGATTATTCTGAGTGTGCTGCTTGCAAACAGGCCTGCAGGTTATCCTCTCCCTTTGCAAAGCAACTGAAAACCTGCAGCTCCAAGGCACAAGGAAGGTAAGGTGCCAGGCATATGGGGGGCCAAAGGAAGAACCATGAATAGGAGCCAGAAAACTGGCATAAACTGAGATTAGGGCACCTCCAGTTCCCATTTTGATCCATCTCACTGTATGCACAAGCCTTAGGAGAGACAAAACCTTGCCACATCTGTAAACCCGCAGTCTGGAACGAGCACAGTGCCTTGTGGAGGCACCTCCAACAGCTACCACAACTTCATTTTGGGTGCAATAAGGGTGTTTCTGTGCCCATGAACATTTCTTTCGTAGCTACACAAAGTGTTATGCCAAAGGCATTTTCATTTTCCTGTCTCTAGCGGTAACAGCACCTTTAAAAGGCACTAAGTCTGGTTTAATACTGCAGGCTTTGAAAACCAGCCCTGACTACACAGGGAGCTCAGACGGAGTCTGTTTTCACACAGCTGCTGCAGAGTTCTGCATTGCAAGCTCATTTGCTACTGTAAGGCTCATCAATAAAAGTAAATAAATGGATCATTTCTATCTCTATCAAATCTACTTAATACAGAAGATTGTGGCAGAGACAGCAAAGTTCTGGCAATTCAACCCTAAAACATAAAAGGGCAAAGTAGAGCTAAATTGTGCTATGAAATGCAATTTGATTTTGCATAAATCAGGTTTTGCAGCACACTCTGCCTGGAGCAAGCAGTGAGAGCAGGCAGTGAAGTCTCTGCGGGAGCTGGGGCAGCTGGCGGGGCCCTGGGAGCTGCGGACGGGGCTGGTTTGGGATGCGCAGCCCTGTTCACCCTGTCTGATAGAAGGGCTTCTCTGTGGATTTACCAACAGCTCTGAGGAGGACTGACCCATCTCCCTTCTCATGGCCAGTAGTCGCCAGCTGAAGCATTATAGGGGTCTTGCCAGGTCACACAGATCTTCCCTTCCCTGCATCTGTCCAGGGGTCTGGGAGAGGAGTCCCCTCACCAACTGCCTGAGCTCAGCACCCCACCATGGCCCCAGAACTGCTCCCACTTTGCATCACTGATTCAAGCTGACCAGGCAGCTTGTGAGTGCCTTCTTCCTGTCTTCTGTCGTAACGCGCAGATCAACTACCTCTGCAGCTTCCCTCATGCTATGCTAGCATATGATCTCATTTCCCTATTCCCCATACATCCCTTCATCAATCCTTGCTCCTTCATGTGCTGTCAGCTTCATTGTTTTGGGCAGTTTACCTTTCCTCTCCTGCTCCTCCTTCTCTGTGACCTCTTCTCCAGCCAAAGGACAGGGATCCCCACACTGGGGAGTACATGGCTGCACCAGGCATCAGCAGAGACACAGGTGTGAGATGAAGGAAGGAACCATCATGGCAGCCCAAAAAGCTGCAGCTTCTCTTTGCCTGTAATAAATTCTTTTTCAGAAGGCCATTGGTTGGGTTTTAATCCTTTTAGTGTATACTGTGTTGATTTTTTTTGTGTGCTGGCAGTTTCTTAATTAAATTGCCATGTAACACACAGTCACATGATTACACCAATTTTATTATCTGTATTGGCCTTACTTGTAATCTCATCAAAAAAGAGAAAGTTATTTTGGCTGGCCCACTTCTCCAAACCTTATGCAGAAACCCAATTACATCGTCCGCCAGCCCCTTTCCCAAGCCTGCTGTGCCCAGGAGCTGTGCCAAGCTGGATGGCTCTAGCTCCCCTCACGGGAACCCCAGCACTGCCATGCCTGGCTCTGTGCTTACTTCCTCCTGGAAACTTCCTCCACTTTCCCACACCCACAGAGGGTCAGCAGTGACACTGCACTTCAGGCACCCATTGGTGAATTACTGGACCTGCTGACCTAAACAACATCATTCTGGATTTCATAATCACTGCCTAACAACCTTCCAAATTTCTACTGGAACGGAACCAATCTATTCCTTCCTCTATGATATAACAACATCCTCTGCGTTTTTTAAATAGAGGGGAGAAGTATTTTCAGCAAATGCCTTCCCTTTTCTGCCTCTACTACCCACACAGCAAACACTGTCAAGATCCCTGTGGTTCGCTGCAGAGCTGAACTCCCGGCTGTTATTCCAGACGCTGCTGGATGCCAATGTCCTTTTTTCCCCTTTGTAATTTTTGAAAAGCCTCATTTATAATTTATGGTCATTTCTATCAACTTTCCCTTTCTCCTCCATGAGTTAATTTTTTAAAAAGTGTCAATTCATGCTTTTGCCTTCCTGGGCACACAGATAATGTGTCTGCAATTCCTGAGTGCTCAGCTGAATTCTCACCCCCATCAAACCGGCTGCTTCAAAGCAACAGGGAGCACGTTACTGGTTTGGACATTGATTTGTTTACACATAAAGGCAACTACTGAGGATCTATTCTACCAAGCAACCACTAGCTCCACTTCCTTACATCTGTGATCATTCCACCCGGCTTGCCAGGCTGACTCCAAGTAGGAATCCTGAGCATGAATCTTCTGTCTCAGGAATCACCATTTCAGCTGTGATCTTTAACTTCACTGCTTTCTATATTGGTTTTGACTGTAGCCAAAGCATCTCTTGTCCAACACACTGCTAGGTACCCTGTGGAGAGGAAATAACTCTCCTTAGAGGCTGTTGCCAGTGCAGCATGGCAGGAGCAGCCAGGCTCAGCACCTGGCTCACATGCTGCCGGCGGCCACAGACTTGCCCCCCACACCCAAGGCCACTGTAGGCACCTGCTCCTCTTCAAACCCATGAGCAGTCCCTTCTTACATCACTCCCTCACATTCTTTCTGCAGGTGGATCTTATACCTACACTAACACAAGCATGCATTTACTTCTCCATTGGCATTAAGGGATTTTTCCAGGCAATGTACCTCCCTGAGCAGCCTGATTGACCTGAAGGTGCCCCTGCTCTTGGCAAGGGTTGGACTAGACCTTTAAAGGTCACTTCCAACCCAACCCATTCTAGGATTCTGTAAACATGCCAAGGGAAAGGGGATGCAGGGACAGAGAGAGCAGGCTGGGAACTTTTAAAATGTGCTCCGCACAGCAAGCTAAATCCTTGCTGCTCAGTTGCAGCTCAGGTTCCCCACCTTACGGCACTCTGCTGTTGGGTACTGATGTTCGAGGTGTGGATGGACTTCACTGATGGTATAGTCCCACCATCCCAGCACCAGGTAGAACAGAAGAACCAGGGCAACAGAAGAGTTAACACAAATACAGTGTGTGCTGCGCACATGAACTGCCCAGCATCAGCTCCGCAGCAAAGCAGAACCAGCAGCAATGACGTTGTTCCCATTCCATCTTCACTGTCTGAAACAAATCCCTGGTACAGCGCATCAGTGCCAGTCACTCCTGAGAGCCCGTCAGCCCCGAGTGCATGGGGGCGGGTCTGTCACAACACATGACAAGAACTAAAGACTCTGCTTTCAAACACCAAGAACCCCAATCCAAACACGGGTTGCGAGTTTAAAATATTAAAGACAAGCAAAAGTGAATACCTGGAACAACGAGGTGCCCTCCTGTGCAGCAGGAGCAGGAAGGGAATGCTGCAGAAAGGCAAGAGCTGCAGGAGCTTGTCTACTGGGGACACTGGGCCTGGGTGAGCCAGTGCAAACTTTCTTTGCTTTCATTCCATGTAGCTTTAATGTGACATCCCTCATGCCTCTCCATTACTGATAACCCTCGGGCCCCATTTTCCCAGTGTGTTTTACTTCGGCTCTGGAAAGACCTTTTAACTTCAGCTATGGCCTCTGCACAGAGGTACCTGGGAAGGGAGCTGTGCACAGGGCTTCATCTGCTCTGCTGTTGCTGCTATTTAGCAATAGATTTTGACACTGGGAGTGCATTAAAAATAATGTTCAGCCATTAATGTTGACAACAGAGCAGTAACACAGAGCCTTGTAAAGTCCCATCCCATCTCCACTGGCTCCCACAGCACACCATGATGCAGCAGCTACTGCTGCCCTGTGTGCAGAGAGGAAGCATGAGTCTTGTGCCCTAAAACACTGGCACTCACCTATCTCCCTCCTGTGCAATAGGTGGCCACGTTTACTTCCACATATTTTAACTGGGGCTGTTACCACAACACAAACTGCCAAGGAATATCGGCAGCAGGCCTGCATCTGCATACAAAAAGAACTGAGCAGCACCTTCATCATCTCTGCAACACAAATATGCTCTCTTTAGCTTTTTCTCCTCAAGCCAAGGCTCTTCTATCAAACACCGGCACAATCTGCAGGATAACAGTAATGTCCAAGCAGCCAGCAAAAACTGAGAACACCACAGCAGATTCCAGCAGTGGTGGAGAAGGACATGGGAACAATGGGTAGGATGTGCCCTCCTCCTTCATCTTCTGAAGGACCTGCACATTACTGCCACCAAAGCAAGACACAACATGGCAGGTAGGCAGCAACAGTGGCAGAACATACAAGAGAGATTGTGGCCAGCAAACATCACTTTCCCTTCCATGATCATTGACATCAGCAGAATCTGACACACGACAGCCCTGTACAGCCTTTATTTTCAACTAAAGCACATCCTTTCCACTCTTCCATCCTGGAAATGCCTGTAGCATCTCACACAGGGAGCTGGGAGTAGAAACGTAACATTCCAGCTTCTTGCTTTCTAGCATAGCATTTATTTTGTCAAATAGAGTATGTGCTCTTGCAGCGCATTAATATTTCAGACACAGAATTGCCTTTCTGAGCACACACATCTTGATCCTTAAGGCACTAATGTGCCAATAGTAAACAATGTTTATTATTCCTTCAGACAAGCCATCGCTTCATGCCATTCCCAGCCAAAGACAGCCCAACTGGAAGCAGATTAACCCCAGCACCACTCCAGCCCGTGCAGACAAGGAGTATTGATGAGGCTGTCGATATTGCTCAATTGCTCTGCTCCAGAGACAGAGAGAGAAATTCCAAAGAGCGCCCAGCTCCGCAGAGGAGCCTAAGGGCACAGCACTTGATTCGTTCTCCCCAGTTTCCTCTGCATTTTAATTTTAATACACTTTGCCTCTGCCCCCCCACTGCTGCTCCAACACAAGCATTCAAGCATCATTCCCTTATCCTATAAGGTGAGCCAGCACTTGCACGGCTCCTTCCTGGGCTGCTCTTCCTTCATTTTAAACGGAAAAGCAAAGCACCATCTGAACACCTGAAGCAATAAAGATTATGAAGAAAATGGAGAAAAGCATTATAGCAGCTTGAGGAGCAAATGTGGTGATGAACGTGCAGCTCAGGGTGAAATCTAAGAACAACTTTGCATATGAGGTAATCCTCCTGCAGGATTTTCAAGGGGAAACATGAAAATGAATGGTAACATCTTCCTAACGGCTGTGAACACTTCTACATAGAGATGAGGACTCAGAGCTAATGAAGAAATCTTAGCTCTCTTTTTTTCAGCTTTTTAATTTACAGAGCAACTCACCAAAGCGATTAATACAACCCCACTCAAAGACAGAGCTGGAAGTGTTAAATCACAGGTGATCCAGATTGAATCCAGCAACAAAGAGGTTTCTGGCTCCAGAGGAAGGAAAGATGCAGAAATACAGAAAAGGAAAAGACTCATTTCTGGGGCACAGACTTCCAAAGGCATTGCAGCAAGCACAGCACATTGTTGCCCCTTGCAACCGACAGAGGAACACAAGGTGTGAAATACCGTCCCTGCACCGGCCATTGTCCCATGTCTGGCGCAGCCAGCCGTCACCTGCAGCATATGGATTCTTCACCCAAGCAGCCACCCCTGCTCCCTTTTGTTCCTCTTAAGAAAGGTGAGCCAGGGTACCTAAGAGATACTTAGCACATCACAGCAGCACAGTGAGTGTCACCAGGGATTGTCTCAGGCATCCATACTCGGCTGCTTTCTTCCAGAAGCAGAAGTGGGAAGAGGGTTTCCTGATAGTTCAGGGAACAAATTAAGATATTAATTTGTTTTAAGAATTAAAATATGCAAATGTACATTCTTTCAGGCATCAACACTAACCAATAATATTTGTCCCATCTCTTACTCACGGCTGTGCAAAAGCTGCCCAGCATCAGCCCCCCGAGACACTCAGGACCGCAGTGTGCACGGAGCTCATCAAGGCGTTTCCTCATTTGGCAATGTCATTACAAGTCAATATCCCAAGGCAGATATTGGACTCAGTTCTGTCCTGAGGTGAACCCTGGAGAGAAGGGCAGGACCTGGCAGTTTCACCAGGATGGGAAGGAAAGCCAGGGTGCATCAGACACATCGGACAAAGCCAGAAACACAGTTGCATGAAGACATGTAATAAAGACAGTATTTGCCGTTTGTCAAGTTGGAAGCAAAAATATGCTGCAAACACTCTGATCCTTTTGTCATTTTTCCACTATACTTGCCCTTGGAAATAATATTGCTTAATACTGCATGACTGACATAAAATCATTTTTTATTCCTGGTAAAGTAGCACAGAAGAAAAGTTATTGGTTGGTGATTTGGAAAGGGAGAAGAGACAGCGATTGGAACTGACTATTCCTGATTGGCAAGATAAAAACATCCCCCTTTCATAGGCTGTTTCCCTCTATTTTCTTACAGAGAAATATCTTATTTTGCATGCACAGAGAGCCAAGATTCCAGTCCCTGGCACAAGGACTGTAGAGCTCACTTGACTGTGCTAGCAAGGCAGTGGATCAATTCCCTTTCTCTCCGGGCTTGCCCAGGAAGGGTAAGGGTGCTGCTGACCAAAACAAAGCCAGACAGAGCCCTGACACCCAGCATCCCCGGCTGCACCAACACCAAGGGACCCCAGTGTTTGTGCGTGGCCACCCCCAGGGCTCCTGAAAATGGATTTGCAGAAAATTTGTCTCCCCTATGAAAAGAATCAGTTTTTAGCTATAGAGCACTTTTTAAAAGTAAGAAGAAGAAAAAAAAAGAAAGGTGTGAAAATTGTGACCAGCTACTTTGATAATTAGAAACAGTGGCTTTTACACTCCTGCTATTAACTGATGGCCTGCAGCAAGGGATGGCCGCCTCAAGCAGAATGCAGCCCCAACTCTACCTCCCTAGAAAACCTCAGGGCAGGTTTTCAGCCCCTCACTGTTCCTGTGGGCTCTTGAGACCAGGCTGCCAGAAGGCACTAGCAGAATGAGCATCACACTCGAGAGTGGTGACCAGAACAGATGCCCCAAAGGGACACTTCTCCCTGTCAAGAGTAGCAAAGCGTGGCACAGAGCAGGGGCATTCGCAGCCTCTGGGCCACTAGACAGGATCCTAACTAGTCTTCACAGCTCACTCATTCCATCCCTCTGCTCTGTGTTATGCAACCCACAGGCAAAGTTTGGGAATGACATTATTGTGCCGAACATCTACAGCGTCTGCTGGGATTTCACAGCGGATGACAAACAAGCACAACACCTCGCACTAAAATAGACAACAGAAAACTGTGTTGTTTTCCACATTTCAAAAACATCTGCTATGAATTAATGATTCAGCTCATACCTACAATGACAGGCTCAGAGGAGACAAGACTGGCTGAACACCCTGTGGCTCATCAGGCGCTGCTCCTGTTTCTGCAGCAATGCTCCTGCCTCCTGTAGACAAAATTTGGCATCTGCGGTGCCCAGCATCAAGATCTGGAAGATGTCCCTAAAACTGCAGCCTTTAACTTCCCAGAGTTGCCAAGGATCTCTGCTGCACACGGAGGGCAGTCAGAGGAGTAGTTACAGAAGAGCTCTTAAGAAATTCACCAAAACAGACATGTAAAGTGCCTTACTAGCAAACGTGCATTCTTGTTCCCGTTGTTAATTACTGCAGCACAGCATCCTCAGACCATGTACATTAAGCTTCCTGTACGTTCTCCAGTGGCCACACAAATGTCTCCCCCATATATCAATTGCAAAACACTCAAGTCAAGCAAACATTTGGCGAAACTTCATCTTCCAGGTCCCTGTGCACAAACTCTGCATCTGTTGGAACTTTGCAGACACTGGTAGTCTCTGTGTAACAAAAAGCCAGAGCAAACCACTCTTTCCATGAGTGCAGAGGTCACTCATCCCCCAGCTCTTCACACAGAATCACAGAATCATTTAGGTTGGAGAAGACCTCCAAGACCTTCAAATCAAACCGAATTATTCCATATTATCCAAATATCTATAGTATCTCTGTATTATATATGTTGAATATACAGAGTTAATATCATTTATTCTTTATCTATACACTATGTAATATAGATAATGCAGACATGCATCACTTCTGGAGTCCTCCAGGACAGGTTGGACCATCTCACATGCCCCCCGGGAGGACGATCCCTTGTGCACAGCCACCACATAGTGACCCTGCACCTCTTCTGCATTTGAACCTGAAAATCTCTATTCTCCAACTGGGTGAACACCAAGAGCCCCTCACCGTGGCAGGACCTACACCCAGGCAGTGGGCTTCCTTTCCTGAAGGATTTTATAGCATCATATCCATGAACAATTTCCTCCTTGTTTAATAGGAATGTATTTAAGTTTGTTTGTAAGATACACAGTGCTGTTAATTGCTGTTCTAACACATCTCTAATAATCCATCCTTTCTAATTATTCACTGCTTGCAACCTCCTAAGTGCTTAAATACATCCACAAATTCTAATCTATTCTCTGCCCAAACAGTGATTCCTACTCAGCAAACCACAGTGCAGCGCATTTAACACAACCTGAGCTCATTTTGCTGCACTCCTAATTGCTCTCCTTGCTAACTGTGTTTCCTTCAGTCCTGTTCAAATTGCAGGCTGACTTGGCAAAAACAGAAGAAAAAGCCAGACACGCAGCAGACACCACTGCAGTGACATCATTGACAGAGTAAGATACCATGAGTAAAAACAGTTCTTCGAATCCTGAGTCCTTAGAGCAGAACTGCAATGGTGTAGTGACATACCAAGAACATCCTACCTCATAATGGGCCACGCGCTGGGATTCAGAGATCAGCTGAGCACTGCACACCTTGCAGTAACTTTCAGTGAACAATTCCTGGTCAATGTCAGAGGATTTCATCTGTTCATGACAGAGAGAAGAGACAAGAAGCAGAATTAGTTACACAAAGCAGGCAAATGTGTCTGACAAGGGTCATGTAGAGCCAAGGGCAAGGCAACACTTCAGCCAAGCAGCTGTTGTCACCATGAGGGAATAAAACCAGTGTTATACAGGTGCAAATGTGACACAGAGTTCCCACCACATCCCCAGTACCTCCCATTCGGAGGCCCCAGGTTTACGCACCAACAGCCCATGCCAAGTGTTCATTCCTCGCCCTGGGCAGTTCCCAGGCGTTGCTGGGGACCAGAGCATGCCCCCTTCACCACTGCAGTGGGAGCTGCCAGACACAAGAGATTGAATGTGCCCAAGCAACACCCGACCTCTGAACACCTTCAGCCACAGACATAGCACAGGTTGCATGGCATAGCTGTCCTGCCACGATATCCATGTGTGAGCTACTTGGGAGCAGCTGTTCTGCATTACCTTTCCTATCTAGAAACACCATACACAGAACCCGCTGTAGCAGAGATCGCTCATGGCTCAAAACATGCTTGACCATTTGGTGTACAACATAAAAGGGTTTATAATGACTCTTACAGAAAAGGAAAACAGCATCACAACGTGGAGGAAGGTGGTTTTAAGCTGGAAGACACTCTGCAGTGTTTCTCAATTTAGATGTGGAAGAAAATTGTTTGGGTGATTTAATGGGCTGTGCTGTTCTCCAGCAGTTGTTTAAATATTTATATGTTCCCCAGGACTTTCTGAGGACACCTGCACCTTTAAAACCAGTTTGCTCAGTGCCCTGGTTCACAGGAACACGGTGCTCTCCTCTCCAGAGCCTCCTCCATGTGCCAGTGCAGGTATACAGCTCTGAACTCACAATCAAGGGGTGCATCAGGAATGCTGAGGCTTAAAACAAACTGAACCCAAGCAGAGCCAGAAAATAAGAGAAGCAGCTACATAGAGAGAATATTTTAAATCAACCCCTATGCAAAGTAGGAGGGAAAAGAGAGGCTGGTGCTTTCTGACTAATGCCAAGATAAAATCTATTCATTCACAATCATAACAAACCTGAGCATAACGAAGACTGATAATACAGGTTTCATAGAGTTCATTCCACTGACTGGGAAGAAAAATAACATAGAAATGAACAGGCTATGAGATCTCATTAGCAGACAAAGTCAGGTGGAGAAAGGCTAGTCCATGCCGGGCTGTGCTGTGGAGCTGGAGGTGGTTGTGTTGAACCCCCAGGGTCCTGCCATCCCACGGTTATTGTGGGCCCTGCATATTTTATGAAAACAAACAGCTGAGCTGACACCAGAGACTGCCAGCCTGGGAAGACCAGCCAGCCCCCAGCTCCAGGAAAAGGTTTGCTCAGGTGTTCTGGTTTACCAGACAAAAGACACAAATCTCAGAACTCCTCTGCTGCTGTGCTTGCTCTTTGTTTGATTGTGCAAAGACATTTACTTGTTTTTTCTTGCTATATGCCTAGTTTTAATCTTCATTTACTCTATCCAGAGAGATGTTGCATTGAGAAACTTTCAAAGACACCAAAAGACCCTTTTGGGAATACAAGAAGTGTTGCAAAATTGCATCAAAGGCAAAACAAAGTGGGAGGAAGAAATCTCACTTAACTCCAACAGACTGACACAAAGCAAACCAAAGAATCTCATTAAACCTCAACCCAGCAACCAAGCCAGAGGTAGGTAACATCACCTTCATTTGCATGCAGCCTGCAATGCTAGTACAAACCCTCATTCCAAAAATCAGAGTAAATCAAAAGCTTCTCAGGTATTAGTTCACCATTCTGTGCTCTGATAACAGAGCATAAGTCTATTTTTCTCAAATGGAATCATCTGTCCCCCCTTATAGCAGCAGAGGCTAAACAGGCTTATCCAGGAACTGAATTTCAGGCGTTTTCTCTAAGCAGTAAGGTCCAATACAGGTATGGGATGTGTTCCCCTCGGTATCACAGGTTTTGCACCAGGAGACCACGGTGGTTCTGATGATGATGTGACCGCTGTGCACCACAATTCACATGTAAATATTCAAGTTACCTAATAAAAGTCTCTCTGGAATAGACGACGCTCACATAACACATTCAGTGCACAGTTTTACACAGGACAGAAGCTCCCACTCTCCTGCCCTGCTCCCAAATCCTGGTGTGTCCACTCCGCCAGCGGAACCATGCTGCTCTGCTTGGCATCACTTGAGCATCTCAGTGAGGAGCAGCTCCTGGCTACCTCCATCCCACTCTCTGCAGAGGACAGCCTGGCATCAGGTTGCTTTGACCTCCCCAAGCAGCTCCTTGGATCCCACTGCTGTCTCCGAATGCCACATTCCCATGGAACCACTGGCGGAAGGATGGGGCAATCCTTCTCTCCCAAGGCAGTTCAGGGACCGGCTCTTTTTGCTTGGCTTCAGGCACTGGATGCACAGGTGACCAGAGGCAGATCCTGGATACCTGAAACCTCCCTGTGCCCCTGGGAAGTGCAGCAAGCCCAGATTGCCAAAGCCTGAAGGATGGCAGGGTCCCCTTGTCTAGGCACAGAAATGTAACTGAATGTCCTCATGCCTGAGATCCTGGCAGAAGGTTTCACTGCTGCTTTTTTCAGGCATTGCTTTTTCATGGTGATGAAAAGGACAGCAAGGCAGAGCAGAAAGGAATGGGGATTAGGAAGAACAGAAGAACAAATGGAAGCAAAGCCTCCTTCATGCTTTTGCATGAATATATTAGGCTAAACTGCTATGAGGATTCAAGCATATGTAAGCTTGGCTACTTAAAATAATTAGAAAGCTCTAGTAACAATAACTGCTCTAGGCAAAATTAAATTTTGACAAAAAATAATAGATTCACCTTAGCAAGGAAGATTTCCATATAAGCAGTCCACTACCAGCACCGATTTATAGAAATCCCCCTTGCAAAGTTGTCACTGAAATCAAGACAGCCCCAAAACAAGTTTAAACTCAAGCACCAGTCATGGACTTGAGAAAACAGACAATTACCTGTGCCACAGAAACGCAAGAGAGGAGCAAAAGTCTCCTCCCCTCCTCAGCAGTCACCAAAGGATGTCCAGATAACATGCAGTGAAATGAATGCATGAACGTACCCCTCTGCGCAGCACAGGTTTTAAAGCTGCCACGGTCCGCAGGGTGGCACAGGCTGGTCTTACACACAGATCATAGGGAAGGTGCAGGGCTGATATTTCCCTGGGGATCTGTGCAAGGACCCCATTACATGCAAGAACCAAATGTCTGCTTCCTACAAAGGGACTGGTACAGAGATGCCACAGCCATAGCAAGGCTGGATGATGGCATCTCTGCACAGCTGCAAGGGCTCCCCTCTGCAGCAAGAGGCAGACTCTAGACATGAAATCCTGGGAAAAAGAACACAGCTTCGTGGTGTGAGCGCCTGGCCTAACATCGGCACTTCCTCCTCTCCAGAAAAGCTCCCTTCCCTGCTCCTGTCTCATCTCAGATATACTTTACATTACTGTTCTGTGGGTTAATCCGAGCAGTGATTTATTAACTACTTCTGCCTGCCAGTGTGATAAAGGGAGTTCATAAGCAATTAATATTTACGCATTTCTGATCACTTAATACTACTGTGACTCTCCCTGCCCACATATACCTAGCTACTCCGGGACTGACCAGCCCTCAGCTGATCTTACCACACAGCCCATCTGCCAAAATGGGGCACGGAAGAGAGGGTTTTCCCTGCTACCAGCCATCAGCATGTCCTCAGCTGTGAGCAACACTCAAGGGGAACCGCAGGTGCTGAGCAGGGTGAGACATGTCCCTGAACACTCTCAGAGACTTTTCTTGCTGAGAGTTGAAAAATTAACATGGGATTCATAACCTTGTCACTGGGACACAAACTGTCATGCTGAGCAGAAGTACTTGGTCTGCACACTGAGGTATAAATATCTGAAACTCCTAGTGTCCTCCTCCTCAGGTGGGGTTATGATGGGGCCTCCACCAAAAACACCAATAACTTTTTCTCCTTCAGTGGGGTTTAATATGGCCTCCTGTGCCACACTCCAGTGCCAAGTTCCCTCACTGCTCCAGATCTGTGGCCTCTGCACATGTCAGCTCAGCATCAAAAGGAATGGCTCACTGTGTCATTGGAGACGTCGTCTGCAATACTTTGTGCCATACGGTTGTGATTCTCCTCAGCAGTTTCAGTGACTATAACAGCTCAATGAAAATCAATTTGATCGGACTGACTCCAGTTTTTGGCAGTGTCCAGAAAGGTGCTAACTAAGCTGCACTAAATTTTAGGGAATACCAATCCACAATGAACATCAGAGACATATACAAAACCAAATTCCTTCCTAAGGAAATGCTTTGTACCGGCTGAATCTTACCAGATGGGGTGATGTACTGAATGTGTCCTTGTCACACAGGAGACTTGTGAAAGTGCCCCTGCAGTAAGTGCTTTTGGGATCCAGACCCAGTAAAACGGCTCCAAGACCTCAGTCAGGGCTGGAGCTCCAGCGGCAGGTGCAGATTGCTGCCGCCCTTTGCTGCTGCCACAGCACTCAGGCCCTGCTCTCACGGCAGTGGCAGCAGCATCAGGAGCTGCTAGCACTGCCAGGAAACACTTCCCATCATTTTTCTGATAAATGCTACTGTAATGTCCTTTCCAGCAATCTTTCCTTAGCAAGACACTACTATTGTTACTGTTGCATACCCTATTCTCAAGTTCATCACCCATTTTTTGAGCAATGAGCTCAGTGAATAGGGAAAGAAGTTTTTTAATAATAGGAAATTCAAAACTGGTAGTAACAGTTCCGGAGTACATGGTAAATACGAACAAGACAGAGTTATTTTAATTCCAAGTTTCACCTTTCACATCACTTCACAAACCAACCTTGGTGATGGTGTTCACTGTCAATTATTTCTATATTTCCACAATAAGCAGAAACTACTGTAATTCCTGTACACGTTTGTTTTTTCTGCTGCCCAGCTGAGGACAAGGAGTGCCATAGGAAGCACTGGATTCAGCAACTTGTTTTTTTCCCAATCAAGAGGAAAGAAAAAAATTGTGGTCCCTTATCTGATTTACTCTTGAAGGCCTTTAATCACCTTTTCCAAAATTAACAGCTTCCAAAATCTCCATATTGGAGCACAAGAGAAGTGGCAACTGAGCACGTGCATGAATGCCAAATGCAAACAATAACCCAAAATTTAAATGTCCTGATATTCATATTATGAATTATTTGTGGCATTTGCTAATGTCACTCTCCCATGGATTAACATCTCATGTAACACCTCCTGGTTTTGTCTGTTGTTTAATTTGTCTTGCAATAAAAAGAAGAAAAGCCCTTACTAATAATTAATGTGCTTTGAGCAACTCTGTCACTGCACTAACATTGAGGCATCTGAAGAAATGCAAAACTGCCTTTTGAAGTGCTTGATTTCCCGGCACGACAAGACAATGGCTGAGCCTGTTCCATGAGTGCAATTCTCCTCCCGCTTTTATCGCCTTGAGACAGTCTGGGGGTCACAGCAGCCGGGAAAAGGGCCTGGATGGGGCAGCCCGAGGCAATTCTGTGCTGCTGGCTCTCCCCAGGGAAGCGCATCCAGCCACAGACTAGACGGAACAGGACAATCCATCCCATGACGATGATGGGACTCTCCGCAGTCCACCCTGAGCTGATGCAAGAGCCCAAACTCAGAGTCATGGGATCTGCAACCTCAGCCTGTACCAACACCTGAATTTCCTTGCTGTCTCTCCATAGCCCCAGAGAGGTGGGGCAGGGCAACATAATGGAACCCAGATAATCCTGTGTCCCAGAGGTCACCGTTGTGTATACCTGCCCACACAGAGCTCCCTGTGAGTCACATCTCCAGAGGATGTGGGCACTATTTTCAGTTTTTCCCATTCTCCTGCCAAATCAAAGATGTTCCATGTCCCTCCAGCTGTGCTGCACATCTGCCATCTCCACCATGCTTCAGCTTCCCTGCAGTTCTTGTTTGGTTTGGGGTTTATCCCTAACTCCCTCCATTCCCTAAATCCTCTACAGAGTCAATTTGCTTCATTTCTGCACTGAGCCTTTGATGCATTTTGACACGCTTTATTGGAGCCTTGAAAATCAGAACAAGATTGTGTGTGGCATGAGCTGGGGAGCAGGAGAGATCCTGCACGTGGCTCCTGCATGTGTCAGCACAGAGAGGAGAGGTTGTGGAAACAACATGGGGGAGACAGAGCCTCAGTGCGGATGAGGCTCAACCTCAGCACCCCAAATGCCTAATTTCACACAATTTCCCCCAGTGTAAGCAGGCAAGGTGCTCATTTACTGGGGTTGACTTCCTGATAGACGTGCCCAAGGGGCCAGGCTGGATGAGGCTTGGAGCAACCTAGGCTAGTGGAAGATGTCCCTGCCCATGACAGGGAATTCAAATGAGATGATCTTTAAGGTCCTTTCTAATCCAAACTATTCCAGGATTCTGTGCTCGCCAGGACTAAGAAAGGTACACTCACACAGCAACAGTGCCTTCTCAGTGGATGGAGATGGTGTTTTTGAAAAGAGCCTCTCAGTTTTCATGCCACTGTGGGGAGGAGATTGCCAGGGATGTCTCACTGAATTCCCAAGGCTCATGGGCTCTGGGCTGGGGGGAAAGCTGCCAGATGTTCCCATCTCCTCACCTAATCATCAAGGTACCATTCATATAAATAGAACCAAGCAAGAAAACAGCCTGATGAATACATCAGGAAAAGCAGTGCCCTCTGACAGAGGGAAGCTAAGAGAGACAGGCAATGCCCTCCAGGCAGAACAGAAGCAGGGCCAAGGCTACAGGTGTGCCTCTGCAGCCCCCACCTGCACCACACCATGCAGCACAGCACTCACCTGGTGGGGGTGCAAAAGCACGAGACTCAAGCTTATATGAGGCAGTAAAATCTAGCCGGTGACTTTTTGACCTACTGCCTGTCTGAGGTGAGAACAAAAGGCAAGAAAAGGAAATTACAGGCACAGATTCAGAGAGCAAAGGACAGATCTGGGCGAGCAGCGGAGGCAAGCCCTCCATGCCCCAAACTGCCTCAGGAAAATGAGGAAAGGTCGCTGCCAAGTTTAGAGGGAGCCACATTGCAATTCCGGGAGTAACATCATTCTTTCCCTACAAATATAAGTGTCCCATTAAACACATGAATTTTTCTAGTTATTCACGCTACATCGTGTAGCAGGGTTTAATTTCAAACATGCTGATTTGAATAAAAATACATTTCTAAAAACACGATTTATATATTGTGACTATTTAAATACAGTTTGTAGGAACTGAAGGGAGAGCAATCACATTTCATGCCTCAGGGTATCGATTCTGCATCCTGCACACTTCAACGACAGGGCTCTGTCACTCACTCCAGCAAGGCCAGGTGGCACAGCTCAATCCTTAGCAGTGGGGACAGCCCAGAAACCTCCTGAAATAAGGGTTAAAGCAGACCTGTGCAGGCTTCACAGAGATTACACTTGAGATGGAGGGGCTACTGGAGTCATGCAGAGGGGAGGGACTTGCTTGCATTAGGATGGTTAACAAAGGAGGGACCTTGGCCTGGGACCCAGCTGCTGTCGGCACCTCCCTATAGGAACAGATTCCCCTCAACTAAGCCCTGCCCAAGCCCCAGCCTGGGGAAAATTCCTGGTCCAGCACAGCCTGGTCTGAAACCCTGGCGCCTGTTCCCGCTCACCACCACCTCCCACTGCTCCCTCCTCCACACTTCCTCCCATCCCACCACCCAGGGATGCATTTTAGGCAGCTCTCTGTGGCCCCAGCCACGAGCACAGGCTCCCACGCTCCCCAGGGACCCTGCCAGGCGTCGGGGCGTCGTGGCACTAGAGCATGGGGTGCAGCAAGGGCGCCTTGAGGGCTCACACGCTGCAGAGCCAGGGTTACCATGTGATGCTCATGGTTGCTATGGAAACGGTGGTTTCTCACAAAAAGACACATAAATAGTCCCCACACTACCTGAGCATGGGTGCAGCCAGGCTGTGGGCACCGCAGTCTCAGGGGTCACTGCTGGCCAACCCAGGCCCCGCAGCGCAAGGGGAGCAGACATTGAGTGGCTCTCCACACAGACCTTCTCTGCACTTACCATCAGGACGACATTTATTTTTGGATAAGCAGGACCTACTTTTTCCTGTGGCTCCCTAATAACATAAAAAATGGCAGGAAGCAAGGCAAGTTGAATTCCATGCCGGCAGCCCGTTGCCTCTGGTACTTTGCATAATCAGGGCTTGTCAGTCCCCATCAGCTTCAGCTCAGAAACCCAGGAGGAAAAGCCATGTGAAGTGCCAACGGGCTTAGAAGAAACCTCCAGAGAACAAATCTGTCCATCGCTGATGGGGGATTATTTTAATTCTAGATCCGTGATAAAAGCCTGCATGCTGGCCTAGCTGGCTAACCTAAAGCACCTGTTCCCAAAACCACAGGCAGCTTCAGCAGCACTAACCCCAGATCAGTTTACTGTCACTGCTGACAGCACTAAATACTCCCTGCCCAGCACAGGTTAACCAAGTTAGAGACAGCAGAGGAAGAGATGCTCCTGGTTATCACTGAGTTATCAGCCGAGGTGCAGCAGGTGGGCTGAACTCCTCTCCCCTCCCTAGGATGGTCCCTGTCCCATTCTGTATTTGCCAGCAAGAGATGACTTGCCAAGTGCCACCTGGTGAGGATTTACAGAAGCTCAGCTGCCACCAAGGCAGCTGAGCAACTCTGGCTAGGAACCCTCCCTGCTTGCAATGATTGATGGACTCTGCTCCCTTCAGCCACAGCTCCCTGCTACAGCAGAGCTTCGTGTTACCAGTGAAATGATTTAGCAACAAGATACCAGGAATGCAAATGTTTCCAGAGTCTCCCAGTTAGGACAAAGCAGCTAAACCTCTGGCCTCATTTAACTGCACATCCAGATTCCACATCCTCTAAAGGATACCAGCAGATTTCATTACACTCTTTCTTATTATCATGCAATCTGTCAATTAGCTTTGTGAGCACCAGCAAACAACAAGGAGTTTTATCTTAAGTCAAACATAAAACATTTACATCCTTCCTACATTTTCTTTATCTTTGCCCATCCTTGATTTAAAAAAGAAAAAACAAACCCCTCATTTGTTTGCATTTGCTCTCTTCTAAGAAGCAGGAGCATCTCCCATGCTCAGTCACATGAAGCAGAAACATGCTGCACTTTTACATCAGACCTGCCTTCCTTGTGCTTGGGAGCATCTCAGCAAGCCACTCGGATAATCCATGTTTCATTTTCTCCTCTGGAAAAAACCACCATTCTGTCCCTTACCAATAGATGAGCAATGAGAAATGGTTCATCAATGCCCACTGCAGTGCTCCAGCTCCACGTGCCAAAGGGTCTCCAGAAAAGCAAGCTTCTCTATTTTTGTGAGAAATTAAACTGCCATTGAAGAAGAACTGGAGCTGGGCACGCTCCAGGGTGGGCACTGGCTGCTCCTTTCAGAGGCCAGCTCTGACTCATAGGTTTGGAAAGGTCTCCCTTTCCCTGCATAGTCTGGGGACTCCAATTCCTACAGCGTTTATTAGGCATTCCCTGTGGTATTCAGAAGCAACAGAAAGGCATTAAAACAAGTTAATGTGTTTCATACAACATCAGTTTTCTAAGTGGGGTTTGTAGATTATCCTGCAGCCATGCCTGCCAGCCTTCTAGTCTGGCTAGGAGGGAAAAAAGTTCAAAAATGCTTCTCATCTGTTCGGCAAAACCAGTAACATCCCTGCTGCTTTGAAACGTCTTTTCTCACCCACTGTCAGAACAAGGGACTACAAATCAGCTCCTCACATCCCTCTGTCTTCACCACCCTGTCCCCGGATGTGGGGATCTGCTGGGAGCCCCCAGCCTGTGCCTTTAGGAGCAGGCAAGGGGAGGTGTAGTCCAGCATTTCTTCAGAAAGGCACAGCAAGCTGAAAGTGCAGTAAAACCCTCTGATAATTAAATAGAGAAAATAACAAGTCCCCACACTCTGTGGCTCCTGTCCCCAAAAGACTACCATGAACTACAGCTGCATGCTTGAAAACTAGACAGATTAATTATTGCTACAATTAGTAGTATCATGAATCATCTCTGGTGGAAGGAAATGATATTGTCATAAACTTGTCTAATTGCTCAGTATTTTCAAATGAGCAGTTGAATCTGCAGTTATCATCTTGATGCTTTCACTGGTGACATTGTAGGATGGAAAACACAGAATTGATTAATTAGTTTTCATTTTAAGTCAAACTAAACTCTGGCTTTTCTCTGCCACATGCTATCACTGCAGCCAAGACTGAAGCTCGGAGGTGGCAAGCACAGACGTGGAAGACACCAGCGTCCTGAGATACAGGGTTACAGCTGAGAGCAGGGGAACTGCCAGCCTGAATACCCCCACCACGCACCAAGGCCACAACAGTTTCTGCCTCTAATACAATCAGCTCACATGTGCTTATTATATATCAAATAATAGAGGGGCTTGCACAGCATTCTGAACAACACTGGGTTTAACCAACTAATTTAGGGTTTCAAATACAGTGGGTGTTCAACTCCATCCTGTTCCTGGGGGTTTCTGACAAGCCACTCTAGGTGCCACAGATCCAGTGCTCCAAGCTTTTCCCATTTACTCAGTGAATTCTGAAACCAGAGCATGTCTCACCTTCACAGCTCGCTGCTGGGTATCATGTCTCTGGCTGCATCCTTCAAGACAACTTTAAATACCAACGTCTCACTTCACCACCAGGTCCACCCACTGTTTTTAAATGGCTGGATCAAATTTAGGAGCAGTTTTGAGTTTACAGTGCAGTTCCCCATGTCTCCTCATGTTCATGTCACTTTTTGAGAGCTGTGCGTGCAACTCCATCACGCCCAGCTCTCAGGCAGTGGGGACCTTGCTTAGGTGCCCTGTGTGACGCTCACAAGTAACATGTATGTGGTATACAAGCAAACAGATCAAAGCAGGAGACAGGTGACACCTCTAGGGCCTCAAGTGCTGAGGCTGATAGACTGGAAAGGTTTATTTATAATCTCCCACCTTCAGGATTTGTTTCACCAACAAAGATGCGTTGGCAAAAAGCAGGTCTTAGCTTAGCTATGCCTTCTACCCCATTTCCTCTTAAACGAGGCAAAGTAAATACATTCCTGCTTTGGAATGAAGAGCAGCAATATTCTTCTCCCCTATTGCTTTCTAAATGAACTCCTGAAAGCCCTTTTTGAAGCTTCCGTTTCATTTCCAGGCCTCCTCCCTCCTGTGTTCAGAAGAAATGGATTAAACAAGTCTTTTGAAGTGCAGTTGCCCATGAGCTGCTCTGGGGACAGCTCAGCTGGGCTTTTCATGTCTCCTGGAAGCAGGACAGCCACCAAAACTCCCAGGGCCAAACCCGCATGTATAGGCAAAATACCACCATGGGGTGAGCACTGCACCCCAGGCTTAAGCCCCAGAGAGCCAGGGCTGGCAAAGTCACCCATGTCTCCAACAGCACAGTAAAGGCCCAAAACCTGTCAAAGCATTGCACAACAGGCAAGTTTTGATATTGCAAATATTCATCTCCAGCCATTTCTAGTTAATGAAACAAAGCAAACTGTCAAGGAAAATGGGAACATTACAGTAAAAACAACAACAAATTAAACTCTAATGCAATTAGAGACTAATTAGGGATCTATCCTCTGGGAGCATTTTGGAACTCTGGGTCTTTCTCAAAATCTGATCCCTCTGCAACTTTATTCCTTTCTAGTTAATAAGGAAGAAGTGAGTGGCATGGCTTCCCCTGGTTCCCTGCAAAATGCCATCTTCTGCTCTGCAGGAGGAGGTGGTGGCAGGTAAAGCATTCACACCTCTGGGCTGAGGAAAATGCAGGTGTCAGCAGAACAGGGTGCAAAGGGAGAACACAAACCGCTGCCTGCATCTGCTGCAAGGTGATCAGAAATGCAAAAACCCAAATGCTCTTGTGCACAAGCCAGGCTGAGCAGGCACAAGCTGCCAGCAGAGCATGAGCCACCCTGGAAACCCCTTTGTTTTCCTGCGCACAGCTCTGACACAAGCTGCAGCCCAGAAAAATTTGTATTTAATTCCTCTTGACTTTTCAAATGTACTCATACATATGCCTTAACCAAATCTCTCAAGCTTGCTGCAGGACAAAGCAGGGCAGCCTTTGGGCATCAGTCCTTGAGGTGCCCCAGGAAGGGCACAGGGAGCCCTCAGCACCCACAGGTGCCCCACAACCTGCGCTGCCTCCCTGCCATGCCTGCAGGTCTGCAAAGGAGCGTTTGGCATGGCCTTCCCTGGAGGGCAGGGGACAGGGAGTGTGGTACCGAAAAGCATCCAGGAAATAGCAGGAGAACTGAAATGAAGAGGCAAAGATGAACTGTCCCCATTTAGCCATTTCTCTATCCAGGTTCACCCACACGGTGCCTGAGGGCTACAGCAAAGCCTGGCTCTGTTAAACCTTCCTCTGGGGGATGCAGATACAGTGAACACTCTCTTCAGACAGTGAGGTGGTATGGAATGGAGAAAAGCTTTCTCCCCATTCCTGGAGGATGCTGCTGTTCCTGGGGGCAGCCCTATCTGCATTTCACAGCTCCAGCACTTCTCAGCAAGTGGTGTTTTCCATGCTTTGAAAGGAATAATAAAGCTGTGTCCTGCCATATGTCCTGCTATCTGCCCAGCAGCTGTCAGGGAGATAATCCCCTCTGTGTTCAGCAGAGGAAGGCACCTGTGTAATGAAGGGAGGTGGGAACCTTGACCTTCAACTGTTTCTGTAGCCAAATCTGCTCTTGGGGACACCTGGAGCCCCATTCTGGCCTACAAACTGGCCCAGTTCTGATCTCTCAAACCAGTTCTGGATCGCAAGTCACACCTCTTTCCTTGGGAGTTTAACCCAGATAAAGTAAGAAACCCAGATCCAAAGGTGCCCAGAGCACCAGTGGCAAGGACCAGCCAGGAACAGTCTCAGCCATTTCCAAGAGGGTTTGAAGAGCCCTCCCAGTTGTGAAAGAATACCTTGCAATGGAAAAGGGCATGATCAGAGACTCATGGGTCTCAAAAAGATGCCAACTTTTGGTCAAAAGTTGCTTATTGCAAAGGAATAATTCTCAGTAAACCCCCACTATCGTTATCTGCCCTTAACCACTGACATGAGAGAGGAGGGCTGTGTGTTGGGGGCCTTGGGGATCTTTCCTCCCTCTCTGCAGGGAGGGATGACAAATCCACAGCCAGACCAGACCAGCCATCAGCATTCCCCTGTAAATTCCCAGCATAAAAGGGGGAAAGGTGGTGCAGAAGCCATAAATCCCCAGAGAGGAAGCCAGCTGCTCATTGTGAGCAAGGCGCTCAGTCAGCAAGGACCAACCGGCTGCACCAATTCCTCTGCAAACTGGAAGCAGCAAATAAAACAAATCCAGGCAAATATCACCAAAACAACTCCTTACACAGACACCATTTCAAGTGGGGGCAGTCAGCAATGCTGTGAATAGCTCAGGAGGCCTCTCAGGGTGCAGCATACCTGGGAAAGTAAAAGGCAGCAGCACTGCACTTCCTCTGGGCTGTCCA
Organism: Dasyornis broadbenti; assembly: GCA_013397935.1. Lineage (NCBI taxonomy): Eukaryota > Metazoa > Chordata > Aves > Passeriformes > Dasyornithidae > Dasyornis > Dasyornis broadbenti. The sequence continues at coordinate 705,981 of VZRN01003000.1, forward strand.
GGGCAGGAGACGGCAGAAAAGCCCAAGGGAGGAAAGGCTGGATGCAAAAGAAAAGTTAAGACTGAGCAACTCAGAGCCAATGGAAATGACTTCTGAAACACCCCAGCCAGCCAGGCACACACAGAGCTATGGTGCAATGTACAGACAAGAATCAATTAATTGGTGTGACTCAGAAGTGACTAAGAATGGTCAGATAAAATCAGTTGTTGAGGGCTGGAAATCACACCAAATTTTGAAACAGTCCCACTCCAGCATGTAGCCTGATCCTGACCCAGGGACAGGAATGCAGGAGGTGCTGGTACAGGGACACTAGCATCAGGAGGTTTATAACCTACAGGTCAACACAGCTCTGAGAGTAATAAAGGATTCCTGACCTCCTGCTTCTGATAAAATCAGGGGGAAAGACCCATTTGTACTACAGAAAGCTCCTGTGTTGCCTCTCCTTCTTGTCCCTTCCTATAGTAGATGAGTCACTGTCTAGAACCTTTACCAGAACACCTCTTACTGTTTATCAGGTCCCTGCTATTCCCCACCCCACAGCACCGTGCAATAAGAATAACGCAATGCTCCAGGTCACGAGCCCCTTCCTGTGGAATGATGAGGGCCCCAAAGCTGAAGCCCCTCTGTCCCCTTTTAAAGCTGCTCCTCCCCAACAGCATCCCCCTGCTCACTGCTCACCGTTCACCTTCCGAGGCCAGTGGTTGTGTTTTGCAGAGGGATTACACGTGCTGCTGCAAGAGCAAACAGCACAACCTCATGCAGAAAATGTGAACTGGTGAGTTTTAACTCTATATTCCGCAAATATTGCTCTTCACCAAATACCACACACTCAGGTTACTTCAGCATCGCGCGAGGTTAAAATGAGTGTGCAGTTGCCCCAAGGGCAGCCACCCCACCATGATTAGCATCAGGAACCAGAGAGGCACTGCCCAAGCCCAGTGTCACTAACGAGGTATATGAACCACTAGCAATCCAGACAGCTCAGAGGTCAGTTGCCAGAGATCATTCACACAGCCCAAACCAGGTGTAACTTCACTCACGCTGTGTCAGGGACAGCTTTGGCCGGGCTCTGACCTACGGACACCCCCAGAGCAACACCTGAGGCCAGGGAGCCCCACGGCGCTGCACAAACCGAGCCCCTTCGCAGGCCAGAACAGCCGCCGTAGTCGTTCAGGGCGGTCCCCGGGGACGGCGGCCCCAGCCCTCAGCTCAGCTGCCTCTCTGGAATCCTGCTTTTGGTCTCCAAGACCTGCTGGCTTGGGAAGTTCTCCAAACTTCCCCAACAACACACAGAACAGGCTTGTTTTCCTGCATCTACAGACATCCACGCTCGTATCCCAACAGCCCCGGGAGCTCCCGTTCCCACGCCGGACCATGGGGACGCCTGTGCAGAATTCATTCTGCCAAAGCACCCCGAGCTGCACCAACCATCAACACAGGGGCTGGTTGCCGAGAGTCCTGCACCCAGAGGCCTGGCTGCCTCCGGCTGCCGCCTCACATGTGGATGCAGCATTCCGCAAAAACTCCGCCGGGAAAACACTTCAACGCTTGGCGCGGGGCTGGACCACTCGCAGGGCGTGCGCCGGTCACCACCGACTTACCGCCGTGGGTCTGGGGTAGGCACGGAGGCAGAGCCGCCCGCTCCCTGACGGGTCCCGCCTCCATCCGCAACAGCGCTGGCATCACCCAAACCGCTCCGGCAGCCGCTCCCAGCTGGTAAAGGATCGCCTCCCACCGCCCGCACTGACACGGCTATTAACAGACTCTGATTCCTCAGCAAACTTTCCTCCAACTCCCATCAACAGATCCCCGCAACACCCCCCGCGCGAGCCAGCGGCTCGATGCCTGGTACCTTCGGCTCCGGCCAGTGCCTTCGGGGGCGATGGCCAGTGACTCCAGAGCCGGTGCTTCGGGCGCGGCGCGGCCGCTCCAGCCGGGCGCCGGGGCCGCTCCCCCGGGCTCCGGGGTCGCCGCAGCACCAGCTGCGCT
>VZRN01003000.1:707984-725741 GCA_013397935.1 Dasyornis broadbenti
GGCTCCTCCCCGGCGGCGCCATTGGCTCCGCCGCGCTCCGCAGAGCCGCCCGCCGCGCAGCCCCCGGCCCCCGCAGCCCCCGGCGCGGGTAGATCGGGGCATCGCGGAGTCGTCCGGTCTGGCCGCCACCCAGGGAACAGGTCTGACACGGGCAGAGAGCGACAAGACGCGGGAGAACGGCTTTGAACAGAATAAAGGGAGATTTGGATCAGATGTGTGAAGAGATTCCTCTCTGTGAGGTTGGTGAGGCCCTGGCACAGGTTGCCCAGACAAGCTGTGGCTGCCCCATCCCTGGAGGTGCTCAAGGACAGGTTGGCCGGGACTTGGAACAACCTGGTCTGGTGGAAGGTGTCCCTGCCCATGGCAGGGTGTTGGAACTGGAATACCTCTACGATCCCTTCCAACCCAAGCCATTCCATGAGTCTGTGGTTTTCGCCACTGTGAAAATAGAAGGACGTGCATATCTGATTTGCAGGGCAGAGGCTGTGAAGGGTATCACAGTCATCAGGGGTAACATACTTCCAGACTCTTATTTTTGCAGATGACACGCTCATTTTAATACCCTGGATTTATGGAGTGAGCATGCCTGGCACTGCAGGCGCCCGCCACACACAGCACGCAGGGACAGTGGGAGGCAAGTCCCTGCATGGGCAGGAACGGCTTCCTCAAAGAAGCGGCTGGAGGAGAGCTGATACCAAAGGGAAGAGGATGGGTTCGTCTTCAGTCAAAGGTTGGTCACGGCCTCAAGGGAGGCAGCAGGCAATGAACAAGTGCCCCAGGCCAGGGTCAGAGCAGAGGAGCAGGGCAAGGATCAGAGCAAGGCAGTAAACAGGGGAAGGAGAAATCCTTGCAGGGACACAGACCCCTGCAAACTGCACAATGGGAAGACAATCCATAACACAGCACCAGGCACACGTGTCAGAGTCAAACAGAACTCTCTCCCCATTCTGAAATCCCTTAATGCCTGAATCTGGAAAGAAGGTGGATTTCCCTTGTCTTTGTATACAATATCCCCAGGCAAAGTCACTTCAGAATGCAGACTGACAGTCCTGGAAGCCCAGGTTGTAGGTGAGCACAGTCTCATGCACCATCCCTCTGCCAACACACACCTACTGTGGCAATAGCATCTTGCCACCCTCCTTTCTGCCTACAACAGAGAGGAGGATAAGGACTAGCTGGTATCAGGGAGGCTTTCTGTCCCAGCTCTGCTGAATTGGCAGGCATGTCATTTGCCAGCAGATGAGCCTTGCTGGTGAGGTAAAAAATGGGAGATGTCATAGAGATACATTGTACCTAAGCCCTGTGCTTCCAGGAGTAAGGCTGTGCTAACAACCAGGACAAAGGCAGTTCATCTGGCTCTGCTCCACCTTCCTCAGTCTCCATAACATCACTCAGCAGGGATGAGGTTGCTGGGTTTCCACAGGGAATGGGAAATGGCTTAAAGGTTTGCAGCTCAAAGCAGTCGGTGGTTGCACCCCAGAGGAGCTGTGGCATACTTGTCTTGCATGTCAAGATATGGAAAGGCTCCTTTGTGCCTTCACTTCCAAACAGGTGAAACTAAGTGCACATCATTCCCCTCCTAAACATTTGGCTAATCAGCACGGTTACAGGCCTCCCCTTTTTCTCATCAAACTGCTTTACTGTCCAGGTGTCAGCTTTGCCAGGGTCTGCTAAAAATGCTGCACCTTCAGCAATCCGCATTCTTTGGGAAGCAGATGTGGCACACATCACAGACCAATGGCAGAAAGGGCCTGTGAGAGCTCTGCAGGCCTCCCCAGCCCTACCATGGCTGAGGGGCACTAAGGAGGTGCTGTCAGGACCTTCAAGAAATGAGCCTGTGTAGTTTGATTTGTTTCTATTAAATATACTTTGCAGACAGTCTCAAGGATTTTTTATGTGCAATGCAGCGGGCTGAGCCACGCCACTGTCGTTTTGCTACCAGTTACCTGGGGCCTCACCTCAGTGGCGAAATAGACTTTGAATCACATTCTGTCACACAAATATTAGAAAAAAGAGAAAAGTCTTCACTAGCAAATTTTCCATTTCCAGCTTAATCTGCTTGACAGCAGTTTTACAAACTATCCAAGCTTCATGATCCTGCTTGGCTCTTTAGCTGTAAAAACCATAAGTGCTAAGGAGCATTTAAGCCATGCAACTAAGCCTCCAAAATTGACACAAAGTCCTTAGAGATGCCACCTGGAGTCTCAGATACTTCAGTGCTAAGAAGGGCAGATCAGACAATATTTGCAATGATGCAGCTTCCATCCAGGGAAGAGCTGGTTCTTAAATCTTTTCCTCACTGTTTTTTTAGGATTATATAATTCCCAGGAGCATCCCATGCTCACTGGCAATGAATGGCAGCATCAGCACAAGAAATGTTGGAAATAATGTTGAAAACTCATCTTTTGCTCCATCCCAGCACCCTGCAGGGCTCAGGAATATATTTCCTGGCCCTGAGCTGGGCTAACTTTGGAACAACCCAAAACACATCAAAACAAGGAGCTGTAAAGCACCAGCTGTGATTGATTAATCACAGTAGCAAAGCTGAAGAGTTTGATCATTTTCAAAAGCTCTTTAAAATCTTATTCTCCAAAGAAGGAGAGGTTACTACAGACATGGAACAAAGCAAATCACAAACTGGAGCTGATTCCTTCCTGGAAAGGTTCTGGGCATGCTGTCTTGCCTCTGACGATGCCTCTGAATGCAGGAGATCAGGACAGATAAGTGAACTTGCCAAGATGATGCTGGCTGGGAAGGAAATGCTCTGATAACATCTCAGGCCAGTTCTCCAGACGTTCCAGTGCCACCTGCACAGGCATTCTGCTCCCAGCACTCACAGCCTGGCTCTGCACACATTCCAAGCACGATGGACACAGCACCCTGAGCCAGCCAGGGTATCCTGCCCCTTGGAGCAGCCTGGTCAGGCCAGCAGGCACTACCTGTGTGACTTTTCTACTCTCACATTTCATTGCTGCACAACCGGGCTGTACACACAGCCCCTGTGATAATCTCCAACTCTGCATGGGCCTGGATTACTCTGCCTAGAGAAGGAGGTACAAACCTCTCTCCTTCACAGGAGATGTCCACAGCCCTTCAGCAAAGGGATGAATTGAATTTCCCATCAAACCTCCTTGTCCGGAGGAAGCTCACCCTTCCTCTCACACACATTATGGCTATGAATCATTTCAGATTCCTTGTATTTTTATGGGAACACCACATTTTTTCCTTCCATAAGAAAAAATCCATTTCTCTCTAGTTTTAGTCTGATGGGCAGTCACATTGATTCACTTGACTCTTCCACCAGAGAGTCGTTTCCTCCCAAAAGCCAAGCTAAGCACTGCCCATGGCAAGCATATGGTCCAGTAACCATCACCCCACAGGGCTGCTCAGCAAAATATTTTTCAATCACAGATTAAATATGGACCTGTTATCTGGTCAGAAATTAATTGACATTAATTAAACATCAGGGTGTGCAGTGAGCCAAGTCCCCTAGCAGGGCCAAAGGCACAGCGCATTCCCAGCACAACAGCATTGTGGGGGTTCTCCACATGGGACCCCCAGCCTTGGGGCAGCAAAGAGCCCAGAGGATAACAGAGAACCAGGCTCTGCAGCTCTATCCATCTCCCTTTGTGTAAAAGCTCCTTACCCTCCTTTCCCTAGGGGAGAAAAAGAGAAACCAACTTTTTTAAAGCCATTTTCTTAATCAGCAGCCATGGCATGGGTCAGGCATGGCAAAGGCACCAGTGGAAGGGAAATAAGCAAAGGGAAATTAATACTTGGGTTTTCACAAGGCACGGGCAGGCCCAGCCCTTGTGTGTATTCACAGCTTGGTGCCTGCACATCAGAGCACACCAAAGGACACTGCAAAACCTGCCCAAGCACACCAGCACCAGGACTGGGAGTAAGTCACCTTGTTAGATGGAGGGGGATTGCTGCAAGTAGCTGCACCTTGCACTTTAAAAATCTACTTTCTATCTCATTCCAGTAAAACAACTGACGTGTCGTGAATGCCACATACTCCAGGGGACATTGTTCCAGGCCTTCCCCTGGAACAATCGGACGTCAGCCTGCAGATTCAGAGTGAATTCTGAGGAGAAATTATGCTTCATCGTGCAATGCAGCAACATCTGGTGTTCCTGTCGGCATTTTCTGTTTCCCTTCCCTCCCTTGGCCTATGCAGTGCTCTCCAGGTTCCATTTCCTGCACTGTCAGACATGGAGGAATGCAGAGGAGAGGAAACCATAGGCAAGGGCACAGTTACCTACCCACTGTTTATCAGACATCCTTGCGGCAAACCCTGCCTGAGCTGGGACTTCATTTCTAATGAGACATGGAACAAAGAGAGCAGCCAGTGCCACTGACGCAAATGGCTGTGGGCAGGTGAAAGCTTCCTCTCTGTGCCTCCCCTTTTCCAAATCCAATTCCTGTTTCCATTAAGAGCAGAGATGGCAGATTGATGCAGAACACAAAGCAGCACTGGTGCTGGACACAGCAGGTCCTGGGCTTACCTGGAGGAAGGAGAAGGACGCTTGAGAAAACTTTGCATCAGAGTTCCCAAACCCTGTGGCCATGAGCACATGTGAAGCTGCCCAGCCAGGAGCCCACCCACCCCCATGCCCAGAGAGTTGCCGTCAGCAGCCCTCACTGGGCCTGGGCAGTCCCTGTGCCTTTGCGACAGCCGCCTCTCAGATTCTCTTCTGCGGCACGATGCATTTTGGACTTCCCCTTTCCTGACATTCAGCAGCGAAATCAGAGCAGGCAGCAGCAGGTTCTTTGCAAAACAAAGTTTGCTGAGTGTGTTTAAAATATTCAGTGCCTTTTCACTGAGGTTTGTGGGTCCTCCCGCTGGCTCGTGCTGCTGGAAACAACCTGAAGCTGTGGCTGACCCTGGCTCCATCACATTGCTGAATGTGCCCACGGGATATCCCTAGATAAGTTACTTTGATTTCATCAGTTTATCCCCAACTGCAGTTTTAATCCTTAGTATAACAAAAGGCTGATCTGCAGCCGCCTCCCAGGATCTCAGGCTCTGGCAAAGCATAGTTATCTCTGTGCTAGAATTGCAGTACCCAGGGAGCTTGAACAAAGAGCCCCAGGCAGTCCCAGCCTGAAACACTGGGAACAATGCCATCATTCCCAGAGAGGGGAAGATGTTTGGAAATGCAATTCCCGGGGTCACCTTTTATGATCCAGGCACACCATAGGCACACCACAGAGCCTGACTGCTCCTTCTGACAGCCAAAGCCAACACTGGGACTTCCCGCAATGCCGAAACAGCAGGTGCCCCATTTCCAACAGGTCCTCTCCCTCCTGCCCATTGCCCACCTCAGCAGTGGCAGAGGGGAGCTGCTGCCCATCAGGCCTCTCGGAGAGGGATTTCAGTCCCATTCCCGAGGAGGGCAAGGCTTGGTCTGCTAATCTCAGAGGCTAAAATAATTTTATGCTTTCTTTGAGAAATCCTTCCAGCAAAGCCTGGAAGATGGAGCAAGCCCAGACAGAAACATATTTCCCTTGTGGTTACACTGATGCCTGAGTGCCAGCACACAGACAAGTGATTCGTGCCTCACTAGGCAAAACCCAGTGAAGTGTTTAACTTGACAATGGGAGCGTTTCTCTGAATGATGCCACCTCAGCTGACCCCAGCACAGCTCCATGGCTCCTGCAGCACCTTGCCAGCACCCACTCCCACAGCTGCCTGCAGCACTCCACTTCCAAGCAGTGGTTACCTCTGCACCAGCTCCACAGGCTTCTTGCATGCTGTCCAACATCCAGCAGTTCTCTACTGCAGCCTCTTTTGCTGCTTCAGAAAGTTCGGAGTTGCTCCCACCCCTCTTACAGCAGCTGCCCAAGGCAGCAGTGGGCGGGCACCAATGCAAAGTCTGGGCGCTGGGAGATGATGGAACCCCTCAAGCAGAAATATTGACTCCTGTACAGGAAAAACATGGCCCTTAGCCCAGGCTGAGCTTCATCTTGGAAGCCTGTAAATAGCAGCTTCTCTCTCCTGTGACTCACTGAGCATCACCAATGTCCCAGTTTCTCCTCTGGCTCACAGACCCAGGAACCAACCTCTGCACACACCACCAGCATCAGTCTGGAGGCAGAGATTAGTAACACACTAAATAAACAGGTACAGCTGCTGCTGGAGTCCCCAGGTGGGAAGAGAGGCGAGTAATGGGCCCTTACCAGCCAAAATACCTCAAAAACTCCCTGATGGCTGAGCCCAGGTGTGAGGAGTGGGAGGTGGGATGCGGGTGCAATCTGCCAGCCCTGAGCAGCAGTGCAGACATGGAGGTGTGCTTCCAGTTTGCTCTACCTGCCTTCAGTTGCTGCAGCACTGCTGGCACAGGAAATGGCTGGGGCTTCGGGCAATCACGCCAGTGGCTACCAGTGGTCTGGCAGGACAGCCCACAGCAGTGGGAGATGCAGACCAGCTGGGGGAACAGGGGTCTCCCCAGGACCCCCAAGCCTGTGATGGTGACAGCCTGCAGGGGATGTCCAGAGCAATTCCCCACAGCCAGCCCAGAGGCTGATATCTCAGTCAGGCAAGACAGTTTGTTTGTACCGTCTCTTTAGGGTTGGAAAGGGAAGTTCTCTCCTGGAAGCAAATTACCTTCTTGATTTGGGCCCCACAACACACACCGCATCAGGAGCAACTTCCATACCCACTCTAGCCCCATGTGCAGGGCTTTCTACCTTGCTATAAATAGTTTCTAGCACTGCTGACAAGGATTAATGACTTTTCTAATTATACCACCATCAGTTGGTGACAGGGGAATGATACTGTGCAGATGTCTGAGCCCACTCACCCAGCACGGCTGGATTGCTCTGTGCAGAACATACCTGTATATCGCTTCATAATTTCGAAGAATATCAAGTCACAAGTGCAGGAAAGCGAAAAAGAAAAAAAAGGGGGGGGGTGGTCTTAATATTAAATAAAAGATGTCTGGAAACCATACGTACTCTGAGTTCCTAAAAGGAATCCCATCAGCCTTGGGTGGCATCTCAGAGAGCTGCAATTCCACATAAACATTGCCTGTGATTTGTACCCGCTCACAATATCACTCTGGAGCATACAGACCTGTTTCATATTGGCTTCCCAATTAACCCTTGATTTTAAATTGGATTGCCTTATTTACCCGGCAACTTCTTGCTTTGTGCTACTGAAAAGGGGCATTTTTCACATGGCCTGCCCTGCCAGGATGCCTGCACCATCACACTGTCACACATCACTCAGCCATTCATGGCAGTCCTGGCAGACCTGAGCTGGAAGCCAGCTGCCTTTTGTCCAAACAGTTCTTTTCTGTGTGACTTGCTAATAATGCACTCAAGAATTTCTGTAGAAGCACTCTTACTTCAGAAAATCCTAATGACAGGAAAGCACATCTTGCGACACCTGACAGAGATTTCAGGCCATCTTCTGTGATTTAAGTTTTCCCATTTGTGACAGCACGAACAAGGTGCAGTTTTGGAGGGGAATACATTATTTTAGTGCCAAAATAACTTTCTTTTTCTGAACAGTGGATGGATATAGCAATAAACATTTTCTTCTGAGGCCATGGCAGGTGCATCATTTACCTGGGAAAATTACTGGAAAACTTAACAGCCAAGGAGCACTTAGCTCAGCAATGCAGCACTGCAGGTTCCATCTACAGGACCCCAGCAATGTGGCAGGGAACTCCAGGTCCTCTTTGTAGCCCAAAAGCCGAGATCTGGATTTTCCATCCACTGTACGGGGGCTGAGTCCCTCTCAAGCAGACTCTACTGGGCTCATGACAGAGCTGTTCTTTGAAAGAGCCATCAGAAGGGAAGGCATCAAGCAGATTCTTTTGCCCAGTCATTTGGAAACAAAGTTGCTCCTTGTAGCAGGCATCTGCCTGTGTAGTGTCCTATTTATCACGTTACCAATTCTATTAGTTCCACAAGGCAATACCTATGTTCCGCAGAGCAGGTTAAAGGAATTGTTGCAGATTTTGGACATTGTCACAGGGAAGTGGTCTCTGCGGTCTGGGTGCCTGGCTCCTGCAGGGCATCGCCCACCAGCAACCTCAGAGTGACCCAGGAGCCCCGTGCAACACCAGGACAACTGCGCTGCTCTGCCTTGGAGCCAAGCAGATGCAGGGAGCCATCCCCTGCCTTGCACTGCTGCCTTCCCTGCCCCTTGGCCAGGAAGCTGCGGTGCGCAGCTCTGGCCCCCATCGCCATATGGCAGCTCCTGTCCTCCAGCTCCTAAGCATCGCTTCATTTCTGTTCCACTGCCAACCTTGTCAGAGTGCTCCAGAAACCACTGTTGCTATTTTTAGAGGGTTAACAAATACCTCTAGGAAAAAATAATCCGCTGGTACGTGACTCCCTTTCAGTCCAACACTCGACAAATGGCCGCAGCATCGGTACAGTAGCTGTAAAGATGAAACAAGACTGATGAACTCTGTCTACCCTCACCCACCTGCCCACAGTGAAGGAACATGAGAAAACAACCAACCTTCTCTTTGGTTGCCAAGGTTTCTCATTTTTATGTATAGTTACGTATATTTATAGTGCCCCTTGCTCTCAAAAATGAGCAAAGGGAACAGCAGATAAGACAGCCCAGCAGGATTGTTTCTCAACAGAATGTTTTCCACTTTTCCACAAGGCATCAGAAGCTCTTTAAAGTCTTCTTATTACATTCTGCATTAGGTGCAAAACCGTATTTCAAAGACACTTTAACTTTGAAAAAGAAAAATGCAGATTCTGTGCTGTGCCACCTGCAAACGTGAAGGCGTGACCCACATTAGAGAAATTTGGGAGGGAAAAAGGCAGGGAAGGAGAAAGGGAGAGAGCCCTGTGGATGAGACCAGGCCATTTAAAACACTTCAAAAGTAAAAATTTATGGGGAAATCACTGCCTTCCTAATTATAGCTTTTAGGGGAGCTCCTCATCCTCTCTCTAGTGAGGCTGGGGAGGTCTCAGGCACCCCACAGTCTACATTTAAAGCCGTGTCGCAAAAATTAAGCAACTTGGCCTTTCTGTTTAATAAAATCAACAAAGCTTCCATTATTTTTTCTTCTTTCTTAACTAGTTTGTTAGACCACAAATGACAAATCAAAAGTCTTCTCATCTCCGCGCCTTCCGGCACAGAGACCGTTTCCAATTCCTGAATTTTCTGGGGATTGACTTTCACTTTTTTTTAAGTATGAAAAGCTTTAACAGCCACAAGCAATTAGTGAAAAGAATGAAGCAGCAGCTCATATGTCCACATTAGTTATGCCACAGAAAGGCACCGACCTCATTGGGCCAGACTGGGAACTCTGACGGCTGTGCTCAATCCCAGAAATCAGGACAGATGCAGAATGCAGTGGCTGTTTCTCACTGGCACCAATTGTGTTATTTGTTGTTACCTGGGCAGGGGAGAAGCAAAGTGCTGCTGCTGCTGCTGTTTAGGCTGATTCTTTTAAAAATGCAGTATTTAGGTCAAATGGATCTTGCTAAGATTCATTCCAGAGTGGCAATTTAAAATAATAAAATATATTTTTATATATATATAGTATATGTCATACAGCTAATATACAAATACATTATAAGTAACAAAATTAACAAAGTTTTACAAAGACGCCGAGCTGAGGTGAGCAGGAGCAGGGAGTGCTCGGAGCCCCACAGCCGGAGCCCGGGGCGCACGGAGGGTTGGAGCAGCGATGCCGTTCCCGGGACAAACGCGCCACCGCGCGGCTTTGGGGACAAATCCCGGGATCCCGGGATCCCGCAGCCCGGCGGGGCGGGGGCTGCGGGGGGACAGAGACTCCCGCCCAGCGGCAGAGAACGGGGCCTGCCCGGGGGTCGCGGGCTGCGGCGCGTCCCGCAGCCCGTCAACAGGAGGCACCACAACCTAAGGAAGATGAAAACCTGGAAAACCCCCGCTGCTCCTCGGAGCTTCCATTGTGGGGGACGAAGATTTCGCCACCCGACCCACCCCATCCTCCCCCCAGAAGCAGCTTCGGGAACAGAAGAAGCCTCTGGCACCAGCTCTGGGGCTTCACGACCACTCGGAATAGCCCGCCGGATGGTCCTGCAAGACATGGAGTCATGGAATCGCAGGAGCGGGATCACAGCATCATAGAATCAGAGAAGCATTTAGGCTGGAAAAGACCCTTAAGACCAGCAAGTCCAAGCATTACCCCAGCACTGCTGAGCCCACCACTGAACCCTGTTCACAGACACCAAGTGATAAACCAAGTTTCCAGTCTCTGTGATCCATCTCCACAAAGCTCTCAAGGATTTGAGAGTCAGGGTGCTGGGCAGGCTGGTGAGCACCAACATCCCAGCCCTAAAGGGATCCAAGTCAAAAGCTGAGGTGTAATCATTGGTAAACCACATGTGACGACTCATACACTTCCCTGCTCTTAGACAATTCCTCCTCCTCCTCCTCCTCTACATGCCTTAAATAGGGAAAATTATATTTTGGAGCGTCAAACGTAAACCAGAGGGTTTGGGGCATTCTGCTTTGGGACAATACCAGCTGCACACTGCCCCTTCCCCTGCCAGCTCACTCACAGCCCAGCACCTACTCCTGCCAACCAGTAATCCACCAGGCTGGGAGAAGTATCTCCAAGCCTCAGGATTGCTCCTGTTCCCAGTGTGCAGCTCCAGCAGCATTCATGGATGTTTTTTCCCAGCACAGGTACTGCAGGAGGAGCTCCTCTTATTCATAAAGTAAGGTGATCTGCAGGGAATTAACTTTGGACCCCATCCCAAAGCTGAAAGAAAGAGCAGATCTAATTCTGTGCCACGCTGAAAGACACAACAGTGCTTTTCTGAGAGTGAACTGAAGAAATTTCAGTATCTGCAGGCAAACAATGAAGCTCGTTCATATTGTACATGATGCTGTCTGTCTTCCCTTTAATTCAGTCATCTAATTGCAGACAATCTGGTTTCTAGGCTGTAATCTGATATTTGCACAAAAGTGATACAAGTACCTTGCCACTGAATCCTTTTTACTCAGAGGAAACAGTTCAGGTATTGAGAGATGCTTATCAAAGAGCAGGAGCTCTGCATTCCCAGCTGGAGCTAAGCTATCTCGCCTCAAGGGGAAGGACCTTGTTTAGATGGGGGAAGGCCCGCGTGCCCACCTGGATAAGCAGAAAATGCCCCTCTCTTTCCCAGAGGTATCTCAACCTGTACCACACAGGTGTAGCAGGAGCTAAGTGACCAGTACAAGGGCACTTAGGAGAAGATCCAGGTAAGACAAGATGACTACAGACAACAGAGGTGTGTAATCACAGAAAACAAGGAGCTTCAAGGATCAGATGTGGCTTGTGAAATATTGTATAGGAGTTTTGGAAGTGACTCAAGTTCTCAGTTGGACCAATCTGCTCCTGCTACATATCTATATCACTATTCCATCACTAAGTGAACAGAAGGGCCACTGAAGAAAAACAGGGTGGAAAAATGAAACTCTGTTTCAGTTCTCCCACTGTACAGACTTCCCCATCTTGAAGATTTTCTAAGGCAGAAAGCCCCAGTTTCACAAGAGACGGGAAGTGTTTGGGGCACAAAGGTCAGCAGAAATAAAGCAAAACATAAGAGCCATAAACAGAGCAAGAGAGTCCCTGGGCCTGCTGTGCTGGGACTCTCTCAGCCACTCTGCCAAGACAGAAACAATGGCTTGTACCTTGCCAGCACAGCACAAGTTCCAGAGTGCTACCTGGGAGGGGTCCTTGTGCTGCCAAGTGCCAAGCACGGAGCCAGGCTGATCCGCTGGGAGCTCCCCATACAGGAAAAGGAGCACACTGCACAGCTCCTGACTGCAGGGGCCGGGGAAAGGGCTCTGTGTCTGGTCCCATCTGGGTTGTTATTCAGTCATCTCCAGTCATGTGCTCCAGGAACTCTAAGAGGAAAAACTGGGAATTCCTCCTCAGCTAAAGCAAGGAGGGAGTGTTTTGCATTGGGATAGCACGTGGTGTACTGATCTCTGCCAGCCTTACCTTGGCAGACACCCCATCCAGGCACACACAGTTTCAAAGTCCTGGCTGAGCACAGAAATACCCTGTCCTGAGACCTGTTGTTTGGACAAACTAAAATGTGTGAGAAGGATGCACCCACATTGGATGAGGCCCTGGCTCTGCATTGGATGGAAAGGAAACACTCAGCAAAAATGGAGATGAGCACAGCTCCTACTTACATCCAAGATACAGGGCAGAGCCACCACTGAAAGTTTAGAGGTGATGCTGTGCTGTGCTCTCAGACACAGGGCAGACCTGTCTCAAAAGCTCTATATCTGGTGAACTTAACCAACTTAACTCACAGCATCACTGCCCTGCTGTTCTGTGGGATGTGCCTATCAGAGCCTGGTGAACTGCAGGAAGGCTGCAGGCACAAGCCCCAGCCATTGCTCCTCTCCAGAAAACCCCACTCCCTCCTCCACTAGTCCTTCCTGCTGCCTGACCCTGACTTTGCCACCAGCTGGAAGCCAGTCTCTCATCCAGGCCTTGCAGGGTGGGGATTTCATGCCTCAGCTTAAAGGTGATAAATAGGATTCTGTGCGGGACATGTTGGGTTTGGTTATTGGTGATACATATTTCAGCGTTGGGAAGTCCCTGGAAGCCTGATGTTCATATTTCAGTTGAGATTTATATCCAGGAGAACAATGCTCTGTCACAGGAAGGCTTCACTCTCCCAGCCGTGCTGGTAATTCTCAGCAGCTTTTCCCTGAGCTCTTCTCTGGCTTCACACTTTGACTCGTTGTTGCACATCTGTCAGACATAACAAGGAAAGCTGTATACTCACCTCATCCACGCAAGGGAGTTTTGTCATGCACTGAAATGTCAGGACTCTGCTCCTAACCCCCACAGTGCCATGTACATGCATAGGAAAAGCTGGTGAGAACTCAAGTAGGGCAAGTAGACATCTCTCTTCCTTCTTTCCACAGTCCTTGCGCAAAGGTGAAATCCCTTTAAAGGCATTAATGTGTTCACATGCCACACATGAACCACAGCAATATGACTGTGCAGTGCATCTACACCAACTTGCTCCCATAGTTCCTTCAAGTTTGGGGCTGACCCACTGCATCCCCGGGCCCCTGCCAGTCACCGCAATGCCAGTCATGAAGTTCTGAAGTCACTGCTCCAGCTCAGTAGGGGCCAACAGGATCTGTCTCATCTATACTAAGTAGTTTTCAAGGAATGAGATATCAGCATTGAGTGAAACCCCAACAGAAGTTGCCAAGACCCATGACAAGAGCCGAGCCTCTGCAAACCCAGCCAATACGGCTCTCCGAAGGGCACAGTCAGTGCTCCTTATTCAAGCGGAGCTTTGCTTTCAGACACTTCTAACAAGGAAGTTCAAAGAGATCAGCAGCAATGTTACAGCAGCCAGGCCCTTCTGCCAGCCCTGCCCCAGCTGCTCCCCACATATCTGCACCAGTGCTAGCCAAGTCCAGCCCTGGGGGAGCGTGCAGGGTCCCCACTTTGTCCCTGCGCCCCACCTGCAGCAGAGCTGAGCCCACACTGCCTTTGTGAACAATGGACTGCCAGAGAGGATTTGGTTATTCCAACACTGACTGTTTCACAGCAAGCAAAAGGGATCCAGGAAAATGTTTTCCTGTGAACAAATGACTGCAAGAAGCTGCTGTAAACACTGCACTCAGAGTCCAAGAAACATAGAGCTGAATATTACCTGTCACAATACATTGCAAGCCTCAGCCTGCCCTTCTGCCAGGAGCTGGCTGGGGCAGCAGACACCTGGCTGCTGCAGTTTGGGTAACACCACCATGTTAAAGCTCCAGAGGAGGAGAGAGACAGCAGCCCTCTGCTATTTGGAAAGAAAAACATGCAGACTAATCACAGAGCTTTACTTAATGCTACCATGATATACAAATAAGAGGCTTAAATATAATTATAGGTTGTTTAATCAGTGTGAATAAAGAAATATGTAGTAATTGATACGATATTTTATAAATATCCTAACTGTTTAAGAAACCGAAAATGTTTCCAAAAGAAATACTTTAGCAAAATGATTATAAAGCCCTTTAATGTGAGTGAGCTTCTTTCTGAAGCCAGTTTGAGATTCAGGCTCATGAACATAAATAGAGTTAATTGCCCTTCTGTGTGAGCTGGATGTTAGCACATTCCAGCAGAGCGTGCATTTTCCAAAGTGCCAATTTCAACACATTCCATCCTGTGCAATTTTTGCCTTTCTGCACAGTACAGAGAGCCGGCAAGGGTAAAGTTAAGTGCTTGTAGCAGTGAGCCTTGGAGATGGATTAAGACATCAACTGCTGGCCCAGATGTTAGTTGGGTATTCAAGTGCAAATGTGGTTTTTTCTGAACTCACCCCATAAGGGAGAGCACATTGATGTGCAAATGGCGATGGGGGAGAAGGGAAGCTGGTGGCTCCTTCCCTCTTCCTTCTCAAAAACTGCAGCTGCACGCTGTGGCAGAGCAAGGGGATGATGCTCCTGGTGAAAAGGGGAAATCCTTCTTCAGAGGCAATTTCGCAGCTGAAGGCCTCCCCAGGCAGCGCACAGGTGTATGATGCTGACACTGCCAGGAGGGGATCCTCAGGGAAAACTGCCCTTGTACACTCTGCCTTTCCCTGGAGTGTTCCTCCTGCCCTGTGTGGGCAGCAGGACAGGTCCCATCGCATCAGCCATCCCTCAGTCCCCCTCTGCCATCCCAGTTGTGCACTGAGCTGTCAGTCCTGCTGTGATCCCATCTAGGCCACAAGAACAGCAGTGAGGGATGTTCCTCCTCCAGACCATGCACACTCTCAAACACAAAACTCTACATCGAGTTATATATGAAAAATGCAAATGAAAATACAACACAACTCTACCCAAAGATCTTACAGAAATAAAGCATCTACATCTCCAAAAGTAAATACCACCTCATATTTGGTCCTACGGGATGAAAACAGGGAACACTTTGTATGTAATGCTAACAATAACAAAAACATCCCCATTTGGAAATGGCTTTGGGGTGCGGAACAGTGTGCATTCCCAACTGCGAAATCGCAGCTTGGAGCAGCCCATGCCAGTGACCCGTGTCAGAGGCTGCCTCAGAGAGCCTCACTCCCTGGGGTTTTGGGTTTCTGCCTTTAATGAGCTGGTGATGAGTGACCCTTGCTCAGACCTCCTTCACTCCTGGGCCTTCTCCTGGGAGTGAGGAAGAACTATTTTAAATCCAATTTCCTCTTAGAGATTTTCTGAGGCTGAGGGTAAAGCAACTGTTGAGACAGCACAAGTCCTAGCTCCCTGCTGCAGCCTTGCCACCCATTCAAAGGGTCTGTCACCACTTCAGACGGCCACGCACAAGCATGAGTGCCATTTCTGTTGCCATTCCAAATCCCAGCTCCACCACCAATCCAAGGATCTAGCAAAAGTCACGTTTTCCCAGTGCACACAGGGGACTTCGTGACATTAGGCTGCTACCGAGAGTTTATCATGGGCCAATGACACAGCCTTTTTGGGGGAGGGGCCCACTCAGTGTAGCAGCCTACAGAGAGCCATGGTGCCATAGCTGGGCAGCTAAAACCCGCCTCAAATGGGCAAGCCCCAGAATGGCAAGGTAAATGCACATCCCAAGTCTGTGCTGTGGAACGATACCGCAGCAGAGCTGAAATGCCGGGATGCAGCATGAGCTCCAGCTGGGTCAACTCTCTGTTCAGAGCCAGGCTTTTCTGGAGCCTTTCAAGAGTCTGTTCTTGGTCATCAGCAGACCTACAGTTTGGGAAGGACAGCAGTGCTTTTGGCTCTATGCCTGAGCTAAACACTGCCCCATCCATCAGCAGTTTGACTTCTCATTCAGACAACAGGCTTGATCTTGAAACCATCTGTTTTCCCTCAGCTTGCATGCAGCTTTCACTTGGACAGCAAAGCCTTTTCAGCTACAGCCCCAGGGCATGGGTGTGAAAAGGCTGCTTCACTGGCTGCTCTCCATGGCCAGAAAAAGAAAATTTGGCTGGAGACACACCAATGACCCTTTTGTGGCAGGTAGAGGTAAGATTGGCATGACTTGCTGGTGCGGATAGCCAGAGCAGTAGCTCTGGAACAGTGCTCAGAGGGTGTCATTGGGGGCACCTTGTGCCAGATCCGTGCAGTGGGGCAGACCCCACGTGGTTTGGAAACATTCAGCTAGTCAGACCCTGCAGCACACTGAGAAAGTCCTTTTTATAGTGTAGGACTCCAGGAGAGAAGGGTGCTCTCAGTAGTGTGAAGAAACCCTCAGCAGTCTGAGAGTCTGTGATGAGTAGTTTCATTCTGGTAATTTTTTTTTTTTAACCTCTCTGTATGTTTTCTCCTCCAAAACAAAGTGATCTGGACTCTGTCACCAACAGCCTCCAAGCATGCTGGTTGTGGCATGGGGCTTTGTTTCTTTTCCAGGGAGTAGAACCAACCAGTTCACTGAATGGGTTCTTCCCTTCTCCCCTTGAGATGTTTTTGCTTTATTTCAAAACACTGTTATAAACTGACAGGTTGGGAAACACACATTTTGAAAGGTGCAAACAGACAGTGGTGCCTGTGTCTCTACAGTGATCACAGCCGTGATTCCTCATGTGTCCTCATCAACAGTTCAGCATCTAGGTAGAAGGAAAAAGCAGAGCTCTGGACTGCACATCTTGTATGGACTCCCTTGGGAAACAAGTAGCCTCCAGGCCCGCAAAATGTGCCCGGGCAGCTTTGCCTCCAGTCCACATGGAAGCCACATGGCAGCCACAAGTTGCAAGGCAGAGGGAAGGAGCTGTGTGTGCCCCTTTTCCCTGCTTG
Organism: Dasyornis broadbenti; assembly: GCA_013397935.1. Lineage (NCBI taxonomy): Eukaryota > Metazoa > Chordata > Aves > Passeriformes > Dasyornithidae > Dasyornis > Dasyornis broadbenti. Next base: position 724,717 of record VZRN01003000.1, read on the forward strand.
GTGTGAAGTAGTCTCATCCAGCTGACAAGCAAAAACAGCTCCAAAATCCACAACAGTGAACTGCAGAACCATGTGCACTTCTAGTGCTGCAGGAGGGAAAGAGAGCATTTCCTGCAAGTATTTCCCATTCCCTGGGCCAAACCTAGAGCTGGCACGAGTCAAAGCAATGCCCAGAAGAGCTGATGAGACAGAGCGTCTCATGCTGACACCCAGAGCAGTAACTCCTGTCCAACCTGGTGGGAACGATGCCATGTGATACTCCATCAGTCTCTCAGTAGCTCGTGATGCCAAGTCTCCGGGAGCAGGTGAGGTACCACATAGTGATGATAATTAAAACCAGCTGCCAAGGAAAAGTCTGGAGACAGCAGCAAACTGTCAGGCTCAATATAAGTACTGTCTCCTGTACCACGGACACAAAATAGTTGTATCTCTGGGAGGGCCCTGTGGAGGTCATTTCCAAGGAATGGATATGGAGGATATTTTTGTATTAACCCTTTGACTTTACATTAAAGATAAAACCCTAAGTGGTGTTGTTGCTGAACCATTTAGAAGTTCAGCTGCTTAACAGCACTGTCAACCAAGCTCCCCCCTCACTCAAAGATCCCTGGGGATTTCATCCGCAGCCATTCCTCATATGCCATAGGGCACATCTCCACCCTCAAGGGACAGTTGTGGATGCCCCATCATTGGACGTGCTCCAGGTCAGGCCAGACGGGATTATAAGCAACCTGGTCTGGTGGCAGATGTGCCTGGCCATGGCAGGCGGCTGGAACTGGATGGTCTCTACAGTCCCTTCCAACCCAAACTGTTCTGGGATTCTGTGACCATTTGCTTCTGTTGAGAAGCCACGGAGAGTTCGGCTCGGGAGAGAGAACCGGCGGTGGCTGCAGAGGTTGAGCACGACGGCACCTCGGGGCAAGCGGGACGCGATGCTGCCGCGGGAGCTCTCGGTGCGCTCAGGGTCCCCTCCCCGCTCCCTTCCGTCACCGTGAGGTGGCAGCCGCCTCCCGTCGCTGCACCGAGCA
>VZRN01003000.1:725795-762529 GCA_013397935.1 Dasyornis broadbenti
ATCGCCCCCCGGCCATCGCCCCCCGTTCCCCCCACAAAGCCCAAACTGCTGCTCCACAGTTCACCGGTGCTGTGGGAGCCGAATCCTGCCTGCCGCCTGACAGCCCCCGGGAACTCTGAGCCTGACACGCTGTCCCCACAGGCAGCGCCCCCCACCCCGTGCCTTTGTTCATTGTTCTTCTGGTTACAGCCAGCAGGAAGCTGCGTGTTCTGGCTCCTGGATCTGCTCTCCAGGAAAGGAACCGCATAAAGCTCTGCTCAAAGCTCCTCTCGGCTCTGCCGGAGCCTCCACTAACACCTCAGCCCTTAAACTGAATTTCTGTGAGCCAAGAAACATCTTGGGGAAATGGGAGCATCTCTGCTCCTGCTTAGTCGTGTATGTTAATTCCAGGTGCTTGGAGGACACAAATCAAGACCCCAGACTACAAAAAAATATTTTAAATCCTGAATCCTCTCTATTTTAAATTAATCTTTTGCCTTTTAACCTTTGAGTGATTCTGCTCAGCTTTCCTAGCTCTCCTGCTGAAGTTTCCTCCTCTAGGAGGCAGGGCAAACAAGGGCTTTTCTGCACCAAATACTTGCAGCAGCTGAGGCACTGGGAATTTCCTGACCCCAATGGAGAAGCTGATGATAGGACAGAAACACGTGCTCAGGGAAAGGCTGCCAGAGTGGCACCAGCTGCCCAGTCAAGGGTCCTTCTGTCTGTCCGTCCATCTGTCCATCCATCCATCCATCATCTCTCTCTACATCTTCCCCTGCAGCACATCTCTGCCCTGGACTCTGCTGCTGGACACAGAGCATCCTCACTGGAGGGCTGACTTCAGGAGGGAGCATTCAGGGTGCATGCAGGCATCCCAGCCAGGAACCCCAGCAGCAGCACATCAGTTTAACATATGCAGCACCCAGAAATGCAAGCACATCTCAAACATCTACCAAGGAAGACCTGAGGCTTGGAAAATGTCTTACTTTGAGCCTAACCCTAACCCTCACTTCACTCCTGAGGTGAGTCCCTGCACTGAGCCACCGAGACAGCAGCCTGAGAGCCAGATGAGCACCCCAGGCCAAGGGCTGGCTCAGGAATGATACATCAAGTACATCAAACCAGCTCTTCCACACTTAACCTCCTGTCAAGATGAACAATGATATTTGCATCTACCACAAGACAAGCAAAGACAGTCTGCTAGGAAAGGAAAAAAATTGGAAGGGCTGGGCTTATGTTGGGTTAGGGCTGAACCCTTCCTGACTTTCCTTTCAGCCTTTACAGACCTCAGGATTTTCCTGAGGGACTGGAAAAGAGCTGCCCACTGGGACACACTGGATGCGTGGTACCCAACGGGAAACCTTTCTGCCAATGGCAGAGTCCTTGTGGAAATCTGCAGGACACTTGCCTGCACAGAGGGACTGGGAGGTTTAGCCCAGAAGGCAATTTACAAGGAAACATAAACAGCATTTTGGAAAGACCCCGTGAGTTTCTGAGAGGATGACCATCTGGTCTCTAGGTCTCAGTCCTTAGGCTGGTTAATGACCTGTGCAAACAGCATCCCAACTCTCAGCGATGGCATGTAATGGGTCTCAGAGGGCTGAGGCCAGATCAGGCCCAGGGCTGCATCTAGTCCAGAGAGTCACATCAGCACACGGGAGCACAACTGCCCATCTAATGCTCCCCCCTCCCCTTCCTCCTAATGCTGTCACCCTGCTCAGGAAGGCAGATGACGCACTCCATCGTCTTCAGCAGGTTCCCTTGGAAGAAGCTTTTATGGAAGGGTTTCACCATGAGTCTCCTTAGAAAACCATCTTTGTTAACACAGAAATGCCATGTATGCACAGCCAAGCATCCCCTTCTCCTGAGAGGAAGACCTGCCACCTGGCTGATTCTGCAGAGAGCATCCCTGCATCTGCAGGGACGTTGTCAGGTGTAAGTGCCATCAGAAGACAGCATGATGTAAGGGACTGGGCCTGACAGGAATTATTCCCTCCTCATTCATTGCATCTAATAAAAACAACCCTTGGTCAGCAGAAATTCTTTCATGTTCAGTTACGACATCTATATATAATATCAACAAAACCACAGAACACAGCAGCCTCAGCACACTCAAAACTTCCAAGAGCTGGAGACAGAAGAGGGTTTCCATCAGCAGCAATTCTCCAGCAAAAGCAAGAGAGTTTTGTGGTTCAGACTGTGGATGGAGACTCAGAAGACCTGGCTCAACCCTGCAACTATGGTGGCCCTAGTGTGCTATTCCATGAGGACTGCACAGGACATGGCCCTCTCACAGAGATGCAGGTCTGATGTCTGCAGTCAGTGGCCACGCTGGCCAGGAGGCCAAGTTTCTTCTTTACAAATCACGGGGAAATAATTTAAAAATATCTCTTTCTGCCTGAAGCCAAAGGTCCCTGACTGATGTCTGGGTTTGAAGCAGCTCCTGTATCTGCCAGACCCTGTGGAGCACCCAAATCTCCTCAAGAGTCCTACCAAAACCAGGACCCAGCTTAGTCACAGAAATAAATGTTTCTTTGGGATCCCTGAGCCCAGACACAACCAAGTTACTTAAGGGCTTTGGGCCTGGCAGGATTCCTTCCTGCAGTTCCTATTTTTGAATAATCATATCCCTTTGCTTTGATATATCCAAAGATTTTCAGTGTCTGCTGGTGCTGTGAGTATTCACGGAAAGGCACTGCCATTTCTCCTCTAGCTTTGCAGCATTCATTAACTTTCCAAGCCCAGCAGCCTGAATCCACATCACAGCTGGGCTTTGTCTTTCCCAGCAGACAGGCAGAGCAAGCACAGCCCTCCTTGCTGCAGGAGTGAGGGAGCAAGACTCCAGGGCTGCTCCAGTGGCCCATGCTCTGGAGCTGCCAGAAGCCCAGTCCTTCTCCCTGTGTCTGGTACATGCAGCCCAAGCTGTGGCAGTTGTCCTTGACGCCGGGTACATCTCAGTCTGTATTGCAAGGCAGCGGCGCTCAGTTTGCCCAGAAACATACTTCTTAACACCCAGACGCATTTGGGATCATCCAGGGGCTGCTGCTGGCACAGAGCTGGGTGGTTTGGCAGATACAGCTCTAAAGAAAAAGAGGGGGAAAAAACTGGAGGAAAAATGTCCCCTCTAGCCCTCTTGCTGAATTAAACCACATGTATATTTTTAAAATACAGCGGAAAGGAACAACTCTCCAGCACTTGTTCAAGAGCAGAGTCTTATTTCAGAGATCTCAAAAAATTAGTGGCTGAATGCTGAAACAATATCGCCGTTAGACGGAGACATTTGGAAGTGATTAACAAGCCTGAACTCATGCATTCAAAATAAAAATTTAGTACCTCATGCTGGTAACAACTGTCAGCTACTAAAGAACTGAGGAGGGGGGAAGAAATCAAACTTAATCCTGCATAGTCTAATGCTCCAAATCAGCTGAAGATGGCTAGCAAGCCCAGCAGCCTGCACCTTCCCTGGGTGAATCGCCTGCAGACCTCAGATGGAGGCTCCCAGCCCAGGGTTCAGGAAGTCCAGAGCACACTGGGGGACTCTGGAAGGTTCTCCTGTGCCTCTATGACCAGCAGCATCTCCAGAACTGCAATAAGATGCAAACTCCAGAACTCTTGGGACGTTTTCCCACTGTGTGACCCAGACGGATGAATTCCCACCACAGCAGTGCTGCAAGTGACAGGAGACCATCAAGGACACACCAGTGCCTCCCACAGGGTGTCTCTTCCCACTCCTGGTGCTGCTGGAGGGCGGAGACAGTGGGGAGACCCTGCAGTCTGGGAACACCTCCAGGTACATCCAGAGCCTGTTTGCAGGCCACGCTCCAAGCTGCAGGTCTACACCAGCAGCCTGTTCCCCAGCCATGCAGGTATTTGGGGAGCTGCAGGCAAGGGGAGCACTGTGGGCACAGCTGTCTGTCTCTCCATTCTCCATGGAAGGGCTGCAGAGGCAAAAGCCAGCCCATCCATCAGAATGTGCTGCCCAAATGGAGATGGCTTTGGGCGTTGTGAGATGCCCACTGTACACCAAGGGCACCTGGACATGGAGACCCTGCAGGTGCACCAGGGCAGGTGGTCTGCCCTCAGTGGGATGCCACAACACATGCACAGCACATCCCACCAAGCCAGGGTTGAGCTGGGAGCTATAGAGAATCAAAGTTCCCCATGTCTCATGTCTGAGAATTTAAAGATTAATAGTTTGAATTTGCTTTAGTAAAAAAAAAAAAAATGTTAGTAACACAACAAACATCCAAGAGTTTAAAATTAAACCAGACTGTTTCTCCTCTGCAAGGAACAAGCATGTCCTCAGGCTGGGTACCCAGCAGCCCCTGGCACACACAGCTGGGCCCAGGGCTGCGCAGACAGCAGGAGCCCCAACAGAACAGCTATTGTCATCGCAGGACACGGCCTTGGACTCAGCCTGCATCCCTGGCCATGCTTTCTCATACCCTTAATAAAGATTTGGTCATTCAAGCTGCCCCCAGAAATTCATGGCATTTTAGAAATTAGCCCAGAATTTTCTCCACCCTTCTCATTTCTTTGTTTTGTTCTCAAATCTGTCTGAGTCACATGCTGCTTCTCTGGATTTCCCTGGGCTGAGGAATGGTCAGGAACTGGTGGCAGCATGTGCATGCTTCACACACGTGTCCTGCAGTGCCATTAGCCCAGGAGTCCAGGATATGCTTCCCATCCCCAGAGCAGACCAGATGTGGTGGCAGAGCAATGCCAAACCTCAGTGATCTTGTTGTTATAACGGAGAGCATCTCCATATCAGCAAGGAGACCAGTTGTCAGAACCAGGACCTCACGGCCTCTCTGGACAACAGGCATCTGCATCAGTCTGACATTTATTGGGAAAATGTCTGTCTCTGCAGTCTGACACACTTCTCAACCACTCCCCAGAGATGAATCTCCACATCCAAGCACAGGAGTGTACAGCAGGGAACAGGAACTGGTGCTCTTGGATGAAAGAGCACAGAAAGTTCCCAGAGCCAGGGATGCAGTTCTTGTGAATCTGCCAAGGCTGAAGCATAAGGAGCTTTCTTAGCCAAAATGCACTGAATGCAATTCCAACTCCTCTTGGGAGCATTCCTGAGCACCGATCATTATTGTTATTATTTTCTTATTTCTTTAATGATATTGAACATGCTCTAAGACCCTTAATCACAGAGGAAATTACAGCACACTCTCAGTGGGCTGACAAGCAGGACTGAGCATGGCCAAAAATAGCCACACCGACAGAGTGTCTTGCCAGGAGCAGCTCCAAGGGCAGATGGAGGAATTAGGGGAAGGAGCAGACCCTCTCTATGCTCTGGGCAGGAGGCTCCCACCCAGCTGAAAGGAGCAGAGCATAGGGGGAGCCTACTCCAGCCCACTAGGCAGCCCTTTCTGTGACCACAAACCTGTCCCAGTGTGTCCCCAGGCCCCCAAGTTGAGGTCCCTGGGTGTTCAGAGGCAGGGTGGGAGCACGCCGATGGCTGTGTGTCTCTTATCCAGGCAGGCAGACAGCACTGCCAACAGCAGTGGCTATTCTGGGGTGGGGGAAAGTGAGAACAGAGGGTTTTAGACCCAAGGCTATTCCTATGCAGCCACTGGGAATGTGCTGGGATGTGCTATTTCTGCAGCCACAGGGGCTCCCCACCAGGTCAGGATGTGCTGGTGCACAGCAGCTCCACTTGCCCCATCCAAGAGATTACAATGCTTTGGGCACTGCATTGGGGACAATTTTCCTGTTTCAGATCATGCTGCAAAGTCAGCAAACCATTTCCAAAAGGATTTGCCTCTGTGGAAATGCCACAGAGGGCAGCGAAGGACTAGTAGAGGAGCCCACTCACTCCCCAGACTGGGTCTCGCCTGCTTAGAGTCTTTTGCATGGGAAATCCAGGACTCATTCTTCATAGAGAGCACATGGATTCTTCCCTTGATATCAATCTCATGTTTTATCCTATAATTTTGTAAAATAAAATATGAATATTTTAAATGGAACATATTCCTTTCTTTGACAGTAGGAGTTATGAATTGATAAAGATTTCCTATTACCTTATAAAATCTACCAGGCCAATCCTTCAGGCCATGCCCATAATTGCAAGCAGATGTCTTTCTCTGCTGATATGTTAAATGGAAGCAGAAAGACCCGCTGCTATCTCCCACCAACAATTTGCACTAAAGCAGAGAACAGATTTTCACAGAGCAGGGCTGCTGGAGGAGGAAGGGGATTAGGTTCCTACAGCCCAGGCGTCTCAGCATTACAGCAAAACAAGGAAGCTTGGGAAAACAATGAACTTTGAACAGTCCCTAATCCCAAAGTAACCAAAAGCTTTTGTGCAGGAAAATGAATTTGTGAAACTAATACTGCCAGGGCCCACAAAGAGCACAGGGGCTGAGGTAATGTGAAGGCAAGATGATCCAGCTGACAAGCCCCCACCTCAGCTCCCATGGACCCTGCCTGGGCAGCACTGGCTTTTGAGCTCTGTGTTAGCACAGAGCTGTCCTGTCCCGCAGAGCACAGGGACGGGAGTTATCAATACAAGTGGAAGTGACAGGATGTTTAGCAAACATTAAACCCAGGAAGCTTAAAAGGTCTTCCAGAATTATGAAATAAACATTTAGGGTGAGTGAAAGACTACAAAATGGTGAAGAAATTGCAAACACTCTGGAGCGGTAGTTGGGGCTGCACAGATTCAGCTGTGCAGCACAGTGTTTAATCATTTACATAGTGTCACCAATAGTGATACCTCATCTCTTGGCAAACGTTAATCCAGGAGCGGGACTTTGATAAAAATTTAGCCTGATATTAACATTTTATTAAAGACAGTTTAAAACACAAATTTGAACATGCCAGCAAGCACCATCGGTTTGGCCAGGCCAATGCCACCATCACTGTTCCACAAGCCATGAGAAGGCACATGGCCTCACAGATGTTAAATTACCTCAGAGCTTCCACCAAAAGCACAACCTTCTCCAAATCCGTATTTGTCCTTGCTGTACAGTGACTGGGGAGGCTGTTTGGGTGTCTGAAGTGTCTGTGATTACCCTCGCTTGAGGAGGACCAATTTAAAGGTGTCACATTTGCCTCAAGGGGCTGCAGTTTGTTATTCCGGGGTTTAATGTAGTTCCGAACACCATACAAGAGAGGCTGCTTACATACTCATCCTCCTGCCCAAGGAAAATGCCCTGATCTCCTCATTTCTTACCAAGTAACACCAGAGATACACTCTACCATCCTTCTGGGTCCATAATTTATTCATATACAATACCACACCTTCCAATAAATTAGCCTCTGCCACATTAGTAACTCAAGAGTTTGGAGAAAGTCAGATTGAGGCAGGGAAGTGCCAATAACATAGGTTGCCAATAGCACAGCAGGCCCCAGCCTGAGCCAAAGAAAAAGCAGAACAGTTTTCGTGGCAGCCCCACAGAGCTGTTCCCACACCTCAGAACAAGAGCAGAGAGCTGGATCCCAAAGAATGCTGTACTATCAGGTATGGCTCCTCCCAGTCACGTCCTGACTTCCCTCCTCCTCTCCACAGAATGGCTTGGCAAATATCTCCTGGTTGTCTCTAAAGGAAAAATGTTTCAGACAGCAGTGAGTTCCCCATCCGAGCACACTTCTGCAGAAAAGAGGGACTGTTTGCTGACTGCTCGTGGCTCTTGGGATCTTGGCAGGCTGTGAGAGGAGCCCGCTGTCCTGCAGCGTGCCTGTGCCCTTGCACTGGCAAGTGGAGATAGATTCATCACCCTGACGTGCCGGGAGGAGACAGAGCCAGGGCTCCCCTGGTGCTGGCAGGCACTGCCAAACTCTGTCTCAATGCCAAGGGTGCAGCAGACCCTGCTCCCGCCCTCTAGGCAACATTCTTGTGGCAGGCTGCTGCCCCAGAGATTTCAGCCTCTGATGGGAAGTTCTTGAAACAAAGCCACTATTTTCCAAAGGCTGTGAGGCCACCGTGGCGCGGCTGGCCACCCTGACAAATTGACCCACACTCCCTCCCTCAAGGCTCTCCAGGACAGGGCTTTGCTTCAGGAAGCCACATGCTGCAGAGCTCCTGGACCCTGCATGTGGGTCTGTCTGCAGTGAGAAGCTCACAAGAGCAGAGGAGCCGCTGGCTTGCCCCACGCCCCATCCAAGGAAGACATTCAAGAATGGCTCGGACACCTACAGACTGTGCTAAGGGAGCAGCTTATCCAACAGGCAGTATACTCAGAGGCTCAGATGGGATTACTGCGGAAAAAATAGTAATAAAAAAAATATGTTTCTTTGCAAAACAGGGATTGTAAAAGCACTTGCTAAAGACACTGGAAGACATTTTCCTCACTGGGTCTGAGGGAGCTCTTTCTCCTTGGCGGTGCCACTGCGGCATGCAGAGCTTGGCTGGGATGGAAAAGGAGCCTCTGCGCCAGGGAACAGCAGTTTCTAAAGACAGCTCTGGCCTTGGGGTGGAGGGTGGCTTTAATTATGTGTGTATGTGTGTCCTTTCTAAGGGTCATCCAGCACCATGCAGTGAGAAAGCAGGAGCAGCCTCTGAAACACAGTGGAGCATTTTCTCTGCCACGTTTCTGGTGTTGGGGCGGGGGAAGAAAAGTTTCACTGTGGCTTTAGAGAATGTTTCAGCTGGGACCTTGCATGTTCACACAGCAGCCCCTCACTGCTAGGCCCAGCTATAGCCACAGGGAGTTCAGGGGTCCATCCACTGCTTCCCCTGGCACCATACAGAGCAGTGATCGCAGTCAATGCAGCTCCATCTGCCCACAAAGGGAAGGAGCTTGCTATTTCCATTTTTACTGTTATTTTTCAGTAATTTGTGCTATTCTTACTGCACACCTGGGTAACCTGTTTATGGAACAGCTGAATAAAGTGAGACCCAGCTCCAGATGGCAGATGTTCGGCTGATGAGCCCAGACCAACTGCTGTCTATGAGCCCGTGATGAGCCAGCTCCAGCCTGGCATAGCTCAGGTGCATCACCCCCTCATCCCACACAGCATTCCCAGAGTTCCACACCAGGCTGGCATCCTCTCTTCTCCAGAACAAATCCTCCCATTGCTCACCTGTTCCTCCCAGCCTTACATTTCCCAGCAGCAGTCAAACAGAACACAGACTGCCAGCAATGTAAAAAATTAACTGAGGGATGGAAGATGAATTTTTGTATAGCATGAAAGAAAACTGTATTTAGTTTGTAACTGAACTACAAACTGGAAGCCAGACAGGCAGAACTTAACAGAAGGAATGCTGGAGCAAAGAAGATAAGTATTATTGGGAGGATAAATTGAGTCACAAAAGGATGATATTTTATTTTAGGATTTAAGATTCATACTTCAGACAAGCCCAGGCTTTAGCAAGCCTGAGTGTCCCAGAGCTGGCACATCCCTGTCCCACAGATCCCCAGCCCTCAGCAGGGCAAACTGAGGTTGTCTCCCAGCACAAAGTATGTCTTAGATCGAGCATTTATACAAATGCTTGTAACTAGAACTCATTATAACAATCAGCATCTGACACTCTAAAATGTAAAGTTTATCCACAAACTGCACAAATACCCATCTCTCTGCTCTGGGGAACGCTACAGCAGCAGGCACATGGTGCCTGATTTAAGGAGACTTGTGCTTTCTCATGTCAGTAAACATCTGTTTGCTCCTTCTGGCTCTATATAAGCACAATCCAGGGATCTCAGGTGCTTTCTCCATAGTTTAAACATAGCCCATTTCAGGTTTTAGTAGATTTTCTTTGTCAGACAGCAGCATAGGAAATCTAAAGACAGCAAATGCACCCACATGCAGCAGTTTGACTGCAAGTCTCACTTTTTACATGACCAAAAAATACTTCAGGAGTTGCCAGTTACAAGAAGCCAGTAAAGGAACTGAGTTTGTAAATTTTCAGCAAATACATTGCCTGGCTTCTTATATCTCTTCAAACTGACCTGATGCTCTCACTTTGTTGAATGACCACTGATGAACCAGCAGTGAAATGCAGGGACACATAAAGTCCAGCCAGATTCAGCCCAGCTCCTGAATGGCCCCAGGGCAGCTCCCAAGCCACCCCAGGCACCAGCTCCGAGCTGGGAAAAGGAGACCCCAAGCAGCAGCCCTGCAGCACTGACCTTACCTGCTCTCGTGATGACAACACTACTGCAACCAATGTCTCTGGTCAAACGCATTGCAGAAAGAACTCGTTGCTTACCCCGAGCTCTCAAACCTCCTCCTGTACTCAGGACTCAGCTGGGGCTACAGCACATTCCCCACTCTCAGCAGTTCCTCACCCGACAGGTGGGTAAAAAATCACTTTGATTGAAACCACCTGTGAGCTGCAGCCAGGGCTGACTGAAGCAGCAGGAGGTTCCCAAGAAGGGCACCTGTTCTCCCTGGAACCTGCTACAGTTGCCGCATGCAGGTGGCATGCAATCATAGAATCATGTAATCAATAAGGTTGGAAAAGACCTCCAAGACCATTGAGTCCAACCTTTGATTGAACACCACCATGTCAACTAAACCACAGCACAAAGTGCCACATCTAGTAATCTCTTGAAGCATTCTAGGGATGGTGACTCCACCATTTCCCTGGACAGCCTGTTCCAATGCCCTCGGACCATCGACAGGTCTGGCTCCAGGACAGGCTCTCCCAGCACACCCACAGCCAGTCATGTCGCAGCAGCCCCAAAAGCACCACTGTAGGTTAGGAAACAGCATCTCTTTATAAAAGGGGGATTGGGGGAATCATATTTAATGGATTAATTTAGCAATTTTAGCAGCAGCATTCTCTCTGCTACAGCCAATCCCCTGCTGTGCTGTGCCCAGGAAGGTGAAGCAGTGGGAACGGAGGGTCCTGCCCCAGTCCCAGCAGGGCTTTTAGGGGCACTGCAGGCACTCACAGAAAACCAGCCTTTCAACTCATCGTGTCCTGACTCCATTCCACACATGGCTGGATTTGTCAGCCCTCTCCATCATTTCACCTCATCAACCTGTGATATTAAAGCCCATGGTTTATTTATTTCTTTACTTCACTGATAAAGCACATTATCTACAATGATTAGTTTTGGAATAAAGAAACAACACTACTACAAATGGTGGTCTAAGACAACCTTGGGGGACTCTACAAAGTTTACATCCTATATCCATCTCTCTATTAGCTGTGAAACATCATTCCTCAGAGTGCTTGGTTTCTTCATGGAATTCTTCTACAACCAAGTCCATGGCTATGACCCCACATGGGGAATAAGCACTACTTCCAAGCTAAGGAATAATTAATTTACCAGCTTTGAGTGGGCTTGGTTCAAACCTCAAAAATGAGGATTTGTTATTTCACTTAACTGTGATACAGCAGGATTATCTCAGACCTCAGATATTCATTCTCTTAGAGTATTGGTGATGGATGAGAATACAAAATGAAAGCAGGAAGGATAACGAATGTGAAATGATACGGGTGTCTGAAAAAGAGAGCTAGTCCAATTAACAGAATAATGAATTTCAGCTTAGTCAATAAATGGAATCACTTGGGTGAGACATTCTTTGTCTTTCATGAACTATTTGAAATCATACAAACATGACATTTTGATTAGGGCAAAAAAGACATAGAATGATAGAGAGCCAAGTTGTCATAGATCAAACAGACAAAACCCCAGACCGATGGGTCCCCCAGCAATGACAAAGAGGGAAAGACAGAGATGATACATTCCCTGCGACACTCTGCAGGGACAAGTCCTTGGCCTTCTGCACTCTGGTACTTTGCCAGCAGCCTAAAGGAACTATAAAAACATCACTGGTAAAGTGAGGGAATGACACAAGCTGGAGGAGCTGGTCATGAGCTGCCCCCAGCCAATGCCCCAGGCAGGCCTGCAACTGAACCTTTGCATGGGCTTAAAATGGAATGACAGGTCTGGGCATCAGCAGCTCAGGCCACCTGCACATGGAACTGCCATGCCAGGCTGAGGGAAGGGGAGCTCAGCTGGACACTGCTACGGACAGCGGCCTGCAAAAGGGCAAAGGCACAGGTGTAGGCAGAAAGCCCCCTCTGCCCCCAGCCCCCATGCCCAGTGCACCAACGCACTGGGCACAGCGTGGAGGCTCAAAGTGCTACCTGGGCGCAGCACAGCACTGGGCACAAGGGGCTCAGCTGGTGCAGCAGCGGCCAAGGCAGGTGCCCAGTGAGACATTACAAGACATGCTGGTGAGGGAGGGCTCCAGCCCATCAAGGCACCACAAGGAACCATGGTTAAGGTTTAAACTAAGCAAGTTTAGACTATAATGGGATTTTTTTTACAGTGAGGGCAATTAGCTATTAGGAATTCTTATCAGAGGTTGTAATGGGTTCTCCACTACTCATTTATTAACTTTGATCGTGAGGATGGGATGTCTGTCTAATTAGCCAGCTCTGGTTTATACAGGAATCCAGGGCAATCCTGCAGCCATGAAGACAGAAGCGACATGGTCACGAGGGTTGTTTCAGCAAGCATGCAAACTCAACATCACCTCACACCCCTCTGCTTGCCCTCTTTACTTGACAGCTGCTATTTTCAATGATCATACATATCTGTACAATAAGAGGCCCTAAGACACTGCAGACATAAATTGTATGTGACCTCAGCAACCATTTGGTGCATATGCACTGCATGCCCAGGCGATCAGGCAAACGCTGGCAGTGGGGATGTGGGAGGGCTGAGATCAGTGAGCGAGCTCCAAGGAGCAGGATGGAGGAGCAGGAGGGCTTGGCTTGAGCATCCCTGCTGCAGAGTAGCGAGACCGAGCCGCCGACTCGGTACCCGACTGTGCAGGTCCAGACAGCGGCTCTCCCGCCACCCACCGCATCACTTGAAAACGGATGGAAACGTCGGGCAGTCGGGTGATTTCATCTTCTTCATAAACTTCTTGAACTCCTTGTTCTTCTTGTCCCACTTGTAGATGGCTGTCAACAGGTACTGGGTCTTCACCTGGCGGCCCATGATGAGGAAATAGTGGCTGAGGTTGTCCAGCTGATGGCAGGGACAGTCTGCCCCATTTTTTAGGAACAGCACCAGCTTCTTCAGGTTCTTCTTCCGGATAGGCCCCAGCTTCAGTGCCTTCCTCTTCCGTGGAATGATCATCTTGTCCCCGTTCTCCTTCTTCACTTCCTTTATAGTCATCTTAAGAGCTGCAAAACAAGCCAAGAGAGGGGAAAAATAAAACTCCTGAGAAGCCTTCACCAGCACAAAGCCTCTGCTAAATGAAGCTGAGGGGGCAGCAGTGCCTCGGCACCAGGACAGCTGCAATGCCCTGTTCCACTGCAGACACCCAGTGCCCTGCTCTACTCCTGCAGTCCCCTTCTCCCTACTCTGCTCCTGCATCCTCCTGCTCCATGGCATCATCCTGGCCATGACTTGGCCCACTGTGAGTGACACACATATTCTTGCACCTGAGGTGGAGCTGCCCCATGCCCGGGAGAGCACCAAGGTAAAACACTGACATCTTTGTTCCCCTTCCTGGAGCAAAGCACCCAGCACTTCCCATTTGAGAGGGGACTTGTTCAGCTGCCAAGCATAAATGTTAGCTGAGTAAATTAGGTGATTTCCCTAATCTCCATGCTCTAGAAGCATGGAGAGACTCTTGAAAGGATCATTTAAAAGGTCAATTTGGCTTTTCAAGCATTTGTTTGCAGCCACACCAGCCCTCAGGTGTCTGTGAAATAAGTTTCCAAGCACTGGACGTCTCTGCATCAGAGTTGGGGAGATCCTGGCATGCAATCACATGCCTGCACCTTCCCTGGGAGAAGGGGAGTTGGTCTAATACAAGTTCCATGGAAAATACTCTCCTCTTTGGGTTCAGCATTTTTGCAAATCCCCCTTCAAAAAAAAAAAAATTTTTTGTTATGACCATGAAGAGGAATTTCACATACATGGGAAAAATGATGAAAATGTGTTGTACATTAAAACATCATATCTGTGCCATTTGGCTCTGCCTTGTTTTTGGGGAAAAGCACATACGGCTAAAAATTGCTAACATATTTTCATCATTTGGGAGTTTACTCCAGAGCTGCAGATAACTAGTGCTCAGAGAGGTGATTTGTTGGCTGCTGTCCCTTCTCATTTGAGTTTCAGGGTGGTTGCAGGCAGTTCACAAGAACCTCTGGCTCTGGCAGGGAGACAGGTCCCCACAGCATCATTCCTTGAAGTCCTACTCTGCTGGAACATGTAGCAGCAAACACTTGTTGCTTCCTGGACGGGAGCACTGCTCACCATTCCAGACACAGATGGCAGCAGGACAACATGATGAATCCCAAGCAGGCAGCAGAGACTCAGTATCACCCTCATGCTCCCAGCCACTACCCTGGCAAGAGAAGCAATGGTGTATGTCTGCCCCTGTGCCAAAAACACCCCCTGGGTTTGCCAAGAGCCTTGTCATGTTACACTCTTATTGTACAAGAAAGTAATCTCAGACAGGAAACCTAAGTGAAATTTTCATTCCATCTGTTTTACAAAGTCAGGAGCTAAAGAAACTTCAGCTTTAAGGAGCTAAAGATGCTGAACCAGATCAGTTTGCAACAAATCTGGAAAATGAAGTAGTTTTCAAGCAGCTGCAAGCTTCATGACATGAACTAGGCAGCAGTAGCAGCAACACCTTTCAATGTGAGCCTCACTTCCTTTATTCATGCTGACTTGGAGCCCTTGCACTAAGCACAGAAGTGGCTGGTGGCAGGAGGGACGGTAAAACACCATTACAACAATGGCACAATAAGAGACTTGCAAAATGGCTTGTTTGCAAACTGCTTTGCTGAAATTATTGCAAGGTTTGAGCCTTATTGCTAGAGGAAGAAAAGGATCTGCCAGCTGGTGGAGGTGCTGTCCTACTCCAAGTATCGTAGTCCATGGAAGACAAAGAAGGCCTGATAATCCTGTGCCATGGGAGCTCACACCTGCTCCCTTCCCTGCATATAGCAGTTTGTGAGCCAGCGATGCAAGTTCATGGGAGCTGCACAGGGGAACCATAAATCCAGAGGTAAACCAAAACCTCATCTAAACCTTGCTCATGCAGTACAGCACAAAGAGCCAAGATGGGATAATGCCAAGGGGGATGAAGGAGGAGGCTGACCACGAGTGCAAATAGTTTGTGTCATGCTCTGTTCTTTCCCAGCAGCAATGTCCTCATCATCAACAAGAGCCTGTGGTGCGGCCCAGGAAAGCACAGCCTGGCTGAGGGACCTCCAACCTTCGACTGCCTTTGGTGCTGCAGGTTGAGCACAAGAATGATGATGATCTCTGCTCAGCCCTCATTCCTCTGCAGTGACCTGGGCTCCCAGGTCCCACACACACCAGAAAAGTGGTGCCTGAGGGTACATTCATTCCGACACACATCCTGGTGTGAGAGCTCACCACCACGCAGTGGGAGGCAGCCTCCAACTTATGGCTTTCCTAGAACATGGGATTTGGCAAGTGGGACCATGGTGCTGTAGCAGCTCACCTGGCATTTCCCCAGTCCTGGGAACGCCCCTGCAGCAGGCAAAAGGCTTGAGCGGGATGGTTCAAGTCTTGGCTCCAGGACCCAGTTGAGCTGCCAAAACAAACTGCTTCCTCACTGGGAACCTTGCTCTTTCCACTCCCCCCCGCTATACCAAATCTATCTCAGCACTGAGTGGGAGAAGGGCCAGAATCGCCAGTGAGACCCCAGGACACACCTGCTCAGACTAAACCTTCAGCTGTGGCAGCCAGACAGAAGCTGACCTCAGGAGGGTTATCCATAGCACGAGTATGTGCCACCTTTCCAGTCTAGCAGCTGCACTGTGATCACAGGCTGCTTCAGCATCAGCTGTGGCACCAGTGGCAGCACCGGACCCTGTCATTCTGCATGCCATAGTGGCCCAAGAGGGCTGCAGGATCAACATGCCACCCACAAGCCCTTCTTACTATTTGTTTTCACAGGACATGCACATGTTCCAGCACAACCAAGGACAGCACTGTTACCACGGTGGCCACCAGCCGAGAGAAGAAGCCCCTGTGCTCTGTTCACAATCCACTACCAATGCACTGTGCCTGTTCCCCACAGGCATCTCCACCCCTCTTTTCACCACAGGAGAGCCTGGGACCAGGACACTTTCTGCAGTTCTCCTGCCTGCACGGGCAGGGGCCCCACTCCAGCACCTCATGTGCAGGAAAGGGAATGTGAGAGAAGGGAAAGCTCCACTGTTCCTTCAGCCTCGTTTTTCCTTTCTTTAGAAATCGCTGAGAAAGAGGAAAACTGCCAGAAGACACATTAGAGTTGTAACAGGAGAAGGCTACAAGCAAGAAGCTGTCAGTCACGGACAAAAAATAAACAGCATGTATTGATTGTTCTGCAGTCCCCAGTGCCACAGACCCCATTCAGCAGGATCCCCTCAGACCCCAGAGAAAGGGCAGAAACAATAAATAAAATCACTAAGAGAAACAGCATGGAATGAACTCCAGCAGTAAGAAACAAGCACTGGCTGCAACCCAGGGCAGCTGGGGGAGGTGGCTGTGGGGGTACTGGAGGCCGATCTCATGTTCCCTCTTGCATCCATCGGTGCCCCAGCACACCAACACTACACTAAAATCTACACTGCAGTTACCCCCACGTACCTGTTCCAGCCCCCTGTGCTGCTCTGTGCCCAGGCCAGGGTTCTGGCACCCTTCTCTGACATCCACCCCAAAGTTGTCTTACTCTCAGAGGAGAAGCCAAGCTGCCTCAAACCAGCACCCTGGAGTCCACATTCATCCTTGTTCAAACAAAGGCAAACCCAGAGTTCTGCTGGACCATATGGCTGGCAGTCTCCTGGCACCCCTCTGACCCCCAGCATCTTGTCCAAGATCCTCTCCTGCTTTTTCTTTACAGTCTGTGTTCACAGTTCACTGCAGCTCTCTTCCTGCACTGTACTCTAGACGGACACCAAGGCTGCTACAGAGCAACCTCCTACCCTGGCACAGCCACACATCCATGGTGGGCAAAGTGCTCCTCACCTCTTGTCTGTAGTGAGGGATGTAAGAGAAACCTGCAGTAACAACACAGCGGGAATCAGTGCAGGACCTACCAAGAGATGCCCCACGCAGCAAATGTTAGTTTAAACGTTTATTGTACATGTCTGGCCTTGATGAGGATCTGTAACCTGTCAGCTGCCAGTATTTACCTTGGTGGACGTGCATGAGAAACCTCAGTCTGAAGGTTTGGGAGTTTATTTTAGTGCCAGATAAACAGCTTTCCTTGAGAAATCACCCCATGATAGTAATCCCCCAAAACTAAACAATGATCCCAGGGCCATGCACTGTGCTTTGGGAAAACTTCCTGAAGCTGATGCCTCCTCTGCTAGCCACTCCCCCTGCTAAGACATCCTTCTCACCCCTCATTCTCACCCGTGTCTTCCCTCACAGGACACAGGTAGGACCTGCACTGCATCCTATCCCATGCTTCCCCTCTCCAGCTGGCTACAGATGGGCCACATCTGCCAAGAAATATTTCCTTCCTTTGGGCACCGTTACCACCATCTTTCCCAATAACAACTTATGCTGTGGGCAAGTCACTGTCCCAAGCCGCTCTGTTGAGGTATTGAATTCTTCTGATTTGGCCTCTGCTCCCCATTGTGTAACTGTCCCAGAGCATGGGAGGATATTTAGTGGCAGAAGCTGATGACAAGCATGCGGTTAAGTTTGTATTTCCCTTCCCAGCACTTGCTTACCAGCAGGATACCACCTCAGCTCACTCCTCACACACCTCTGGCAAGGTATTGCAATGACCCACCAGTACCAGATCCACTGCTGCCACTGGCCCGTACCCCTCACTCCTCTTCTGGGATAGAGGTCCCAGAGCCCTTGGACCGGGGTGATGCTTCTGCATCACCACAAGCCCAGGCAGCCAGCTCCTAACCAAACCAGGTGTGCTGATCCCAGAGGCCATTTGTTGCTCCCCACCAGCTGGGAAACTCCCTGCAGTCACTCCCTGTGTGTGCAGTGGGGCAGGGGCAGCTCTGATTCAGCTCCCATCAAATGCCTGCCCAGGACGAAGCTCCGAGCACCCCAGTTCCAAGTGCTCAGCACCTCCCATTCCCCAGCCAGGCCACGCACTGAATGTCTGCTTCCATTCCCCAACCAAGCCAGAAGTATGCACATTCCTGGGACGCTATTACATGGGTGTTCCTGTTGATGCTTTTCCCTGTTAGAAAAAGTCTGCCCTGAACTTAGGACTTCTGGCATACCAAATCTGCAGGAGAGTCGAGAATTCATTTCCAGCAGAAAGAGTAATACACCAGCATGCAGAGCAGGTTTGGGTTTGCATAAGCACGCTCCAGTACAGAGCACATTTAAGTGCTAATCCCCCAGGAATGCACACCTTGTTCAATATGCCTTTAATAATCTTCCAGGAAAGTTACATACACCAGCAAGGATGTCAAAGCCAGTTAATTCTGGGTTTGATCTGAGGAAGCTGATATTTTTCCTTGTGATAATCTTTTTTTTTTAAATGAAGTTCAGTTTACCTCTAATTGTCTAACTCACTCATATTTAGGACAAAGCTTTCAAGTAGCTTTGCATTTTTTAACTCACTGCTTGGCTGTAGCTCAATATGGACTGGCTTTGGGTTTTTACACCTAGATTTGACAAGAGCAGCATAACTTTGCTCAAAAGAAACACAGCAGTACAGCCAGTCTGGGGAGGAAGGAGACTGGTTTGCTCCTTCATGCTTGCAAGCAGAATAATGGTCCATGCTATGCATCATTCCTACAAGCACACAGGGGCTTGGAAGCACCAGGGTTGAGTTACGAAACTCTCCCCACCCCAAAATCACTAAAGAACTGACACTGCAACTTTTGCCTCATCCCTGGCCCAGTGTGCCGAGCTCTGGGTCTCTGCCTGCAACTGTGGCTGACAGAAGCATCGTTGCTTCAGCCGGTGACCCCATGCTCAGGGGCCTTGTCCTGCACCACATTTTGCCAGGAGGGGCAGGAGAGATGCTCTGCACCAGTGCCAGGGCCATGCAGGGTGTGGGCACTGCTACCAGAGCCCACCGTCCCTGTCCCTGGGTGTGCTCAGCTGTGGGAGTTGGACACATCCCAGACACATCCAGTCCAGTCCCCTCCCAACACCCATCTCCACATACCCACACTGACATCTAGAGGCACATGTGCCTGGCCCTGGGGACAAATCACAGGCTACACCAGCACGGCTTCGAGCAGGGAAACCTGGTGGTCCCAATCTAGCTCACATAGGAGGAATGCTGCCCCGTGCTCACCTGGGAAGCCTCCCCATGCCTGAAGTGCTCTTACTTACCAAACTCGCTGGCACACAGGTGCT
Source organism: Dasyornis broadbenti (assembly GCA_013397935.1). Taxonomy (NCBI): domain Eukaryota; kingdom Metazoa; phylum Chordata; class Aves; order Passeriformes; family Dasyornithidae; genus Dasyornis; species Dasyornis broadbenti. The sequence goes on from VZRN01003000.1 coordinate 745,019, forward strand.
CCAAAATGGCCTCTGACTTCATCTCATTGTCACATGGGGGACACACAGTTGTTCCTGGCGAGAGAAAAGACATGAAGACAATTGAGAGGCGGTGAGAAGCAGCATAAGTAGCACAGCAGAGCCAGACTGCTCATGCTGACAAACTGCCATCCTCGAGGGGGACACATGCCCATGCACCCTGACACTGGCTCCAAGCTCCCAGCCCTGTGGGACAACACCCTAGCAGGTGTCAGGAACTATCCACCAACTTACAGGGCAGCACAGGCCACAGGCAGCCTTCTGCCAACCCCACTCCAACACTGTCAGTGGCCAGGCACAGGAAGGGGCAGGCAGCTGCTAAGAGCAAAAGGACAGTGCTGGCAAAGAGAGGAGTTTTCCGGGCCAGACACTCAGCTGAGGGGAGCCGCTTGCCATCCAGCATGGCCCATAGCCTGCTGACATTCCCTCCCCATGGCATTCCAAGGCAGGCACACAGTGCCCAAACCCTGACACAGCAGGAAGACACTGCCCAGAGATGCCTCAAGTGTCAAGAGGCCACGCTGGTGCCAGGCAAGGGGATTCAGGACTGCGACAGCCCAGTTCAGTGCAGTGTTCCCCTCAGTACTAGGGACCACCCCACAGGCTGCTCAGACAGTGCTCAGCAAGCCCCTCGCCACCTTCCCTCCTGCCCTGTCCCACAACAGCACTGGTCAGGGACAGACCCACACAGCTCTTGTGGGTGCTGCCACCACCGAGAGTGATCATCCTCTCTTTTGTTTTGAGCCCAGGGCAGCATCACAGCTCCAGCAGAGAAGAGTCGTCTCTGCTCACCAGCCACTGGCGGTGGCCAACATACGCCTCTTGGGGAACACTAGCCCAGGGGATTTCACTGGGATCTGTCCTGGGAAGAAAGCTCACTTCAGCCAGAGAATAAGAATCTGTTTCCAGGTTCCCATCTGCAGCTGAAGCAGAGACCACCCAGCAGCACAGACATAGACTTGAGCTACTGGCAGATGAATTTATTGAGCTGGTAGATGCTGCCTTTTCTTGGTCTAGCAGGACGGAGGGTTCTTCCCACACAAGGGAGTTATTCTCAGGGACAGCACTGCAGCAAAACATCTGCCAGTCCCTGCATGTACACAGAGCAGTCACGGCCTTCCAGCCCTCAGCCAGGCCAGCAAACCCACAGCATGCCAGACCATAAAAGCAGAGAGGTGTCCCAGGAAAAGGGGTGCAGAGGCAGCATGGCTGGCGAGGAAGGCACACTGGCGAGGAAGGCACAGCCACGACCATAGTGTTGTGTCTCCTCAGCCACAGATGCCCCACAGGGGTTCAGGCGAGACATTTGTTTTCTGTGGCTTGGTCTTCCCCTGTCGCCACCCACAAATCTGTTCTGTGCCAAATGCTAATTCCTGGGGACATGCACCATGACTTTATTAATCACACATGCAGAGCAACTGGCCTTCCGCTCGCTCCTATGTGCAAGTGACAAGTCAGCCTTCACAGCATCATCTACTTCCACAGTCCCATTCTCTGTACCTCTGAGAGCTGCCCATTGTCTGGGTAATCTCTTCTTCCAGAACCTTAACATGCAACGGCCACTATCACCATCTAACTCAGTGACACAGGCAGAAGTCAGCCTTTGGAGATATCATAAAATCAGCAGTCAGAATATTTCTTTCTAGGCTGCACATTTAATGAGCTCTTGACACAGGAGACAGGGGTCCTCATAGGAGGGTGACACAGGCCCAGCCCTCCATCTGCTGCAGAGCCAGGAGCTCATCACTATGCTGGGGACCACTGTCAGGAGCAAGCGGGGGGGTACTTGCCATGCAAAACACTTCAATCTGCCTCAGCAGCTGAAGTGCACATGATGATGCAGGCCAAGCCTACACCAGACAGACAAACATGAAAGCCACCACTGCATCCACTCTATGAGCTTTCTGGCAACCAATTTAAAAAGAAAAAGTAAACAAAAATGGAAAATAAGACTCACTGTTCCTTGGTGCAAATACAGGCTTTGTTCTATCTGTGCTCCAGCAGCCCCTGAACAGGCTCTAACACACCCAGGGTGGCAGGAACCCCTGCCTCTCTGCACCAGGGCCCAGGGTCAGTAGCCATCCTGTGGGCTGGAGCTGGAAGCCCCTAGGTAACCCCTTCCACAGGCAGCAGCTTCACTTATGCACAGTCCCCCTGCCCTAACTCAATCAGGTTGCTCAGAGTCCCACCAAACTTGACCATGAATGTTTCCAAGGATGGGGCATCCACCACGTCTCTAGGTAATCTGTGCCACTGTTTTACAACCCTTGCTGCAAAAAACTTCTTCCTTATATCCAACCTAAATCGACCCATCCTCCAGTCCTGCCTCCCACAGCCCTGGCACAGCACAACAGGACTGAAGGAGACTGTCCCCTGTCAACAGGAAGAGAAATTGGCCTCTGCTCTGGGTCACCCCATCACACTACAGTCAGGAACACAAACACTGGGGGCCCAGCCAGCTCCTGCACAGCTCTGTGCCCTAAGAAAACTGCTATTCTGTGGAGCCACAGCTACCCCAAAACTACAAGCCCTTCCATTTCTCCTGAGGCACCACAGCAGACATCTCCAGCCCACCCTCCTGGCCTACTGCAGGTTGGCTGGGGCCCATCTGCTGTAGCTGACGGCTCAACTCCAAGCACAACCTCAGCCTGCCTCCAGCTCGCTTGTTCCCTGCTGACCACTTTCCAATGCCTGGCTGTAGAGCCAGCTTACTCCAGGGGCAAGAGAAGGAATGCGTAATGCTGTATTAATCTGCAACTCCCCTGATGCATCCTGTGGGCCTGCAGGCTTTACCGCCTGTGCTTAAGGAGAAAGGAATTCAGCAGGTCAGCTCTTTGAGAGGCAGAAACAAATTCCAGTTTCCAGGTGTTAATGGGGAAAAATACTGAAAGGGTTTGTTCTTATTAGTACTAAGAGAAAAGGGGGGGATACTGCTTGGTTCTGACCCTCTTTGAATCAACAGGAAACACCCCTGTGCCCAAGAGCAAAGGGGCTCCAGGAGTCGGTACTAACAGAAAACATTGACAAACCACGGACAGGGTGCCGATAGCAGAACCCAGGCAGAGGAAAGTACCCAGCCAGCACAGGGACAAGGACTGAGCTGCAGGTCACCCAGGATGACTCTACATCTGCAGGAAGCAGCAGTACCAGAGCCAAAGCGACGGGTGGGCCATCAGCAGATCTTCTGTGGCATGCCAGAGAGTGCTGGTTCACATCACAGCAATGGTTGCAATTAACTTGGAGTTTGCTTTTTCCACCCTAAACTGTTGGAGGTAACAAAAAAAAAAAAAAAAAAAAAAAAGTGTCCCCCCCCAGTGCTGCCTTCAAGANTAGTGTCCCACCCCAGTGCTGCCTTCAAGACAGCTCTGAAAGGTGATGAGAAAGTCAGTAAACTACACACAACAGAAAACCTGGCAGATTCTGCTCATTTAGAAGACTGTTTCCAGGTCTTGGCTCATTCATATCTGTAAAATGGATGACCTGCACACAGCTCAGACTATTTCGGACCTTGGAAGGGGCAGCTCAGACCCAGCTGTCCCAGGAGCATGCTTGGCTGTAAGTCTCTGAGGAAATAAAAGCAACCTTTGTACCTGCAACACAGGACATGGCTGCGGTCTTGACCAAGAGTCCAGGTTCACATAGGACATATTATTTTAGAGCATTCCTGGAAAACAACGAGGTTCCTCCAGCAATCACATCAGTACAGGCAAGCCATGACATGGAAGCCAGTATGGCTGTGGTGCCATCACTGTGGGGAGAGGCTGGATCCCTGGCAAGGACGTCAGCTACAGCTCAGTCCACAGCTCAGGCATAACCTTCACATTCCACCTGCCTCTGGATGCCACTCCAAGATATGACATGCGCTACTGTGTACAGCTCCTCTGGGTACTGAGCTTGGATGTCCCCCTGTGCCTGCCATTCCACAATCACTACCCCACTGCTCTCCACTGCCCTCCCCATGCCCCCACACAGCTCCTAGAGACACGTTAAAGTGTCACCCCTCTGCTGCAGGATGCACTCCCCTCCTACCCTGCATTAGAAGGGCTCCCTGAAGTATGAATCCTTTCAAGATGGGCAGGATGACATTACACACTCCCGGCCGGCTGGGTTAGTTCTTCCCAGGCAAGCACCACATACAGCCTTTGTCTGTAAAGGTAACTGCAACGGGCAGACGTCCCTCCAGACGAGCTCCGACACAGCACAGAAGCCACGGAAAACACTCAGCCCCCGCCCCGCCCGTCCCCGAGCTCCTCCCAAGCGCCGGCACTATCCACCCGTGGAATCAGGAGTGCCAATTCCTTTCAGTGAGGCTCTGCTCGCCAAAATGCACTGCGCTCTCTTAGAGGCCTCTGCCATCTCCCTCTACAAACAATCCCCCCACCAGCCTTTCACTGTGCTCCAATAGCGAACGCCAAAGTGATACCAAGATATTTATTTATTTTCAAGTTTCCAGCAACAAACCAGACTCACTGCAACTTGAACAGGCCAGTCTAGCACCACAGAAACGTGCCGCATGCTATGGAAACAAACATGAACTCCGTTTACTTTCCCTGGTCGTTTTTGGGCAGGTCTCTTGCTGCCTCTCCAGCCCACAGCTCACCTGAGGGCAAGGCTGGATCTCCACTGCACGCTCAACCACCAGCTGCCCATCCTCTTGCCCTAGGACTGCATTGGACTTGGGGGATCCTGCCAGGACGACGGTCACTGTTGACTCCAGTCAGCCAGCACTTTCTGCCGTGGAGACCACACATCCTCCTGCTGCCCAGAGCAGCCCTACAGGAGTCAGGCTCGGGAGCAGAACCAGGGCAGTACAGTATCTAAGGATGGAGAGTCACACCCTGGTTCATCAAGGCTGGAGCCCAGCCCCAGTGCCTGTGCGGGGATCAGAACAGGCACAACCTCGCCATGTCCCAAACAGCCTGTCCCAAGGCTTGGCTCCGGGATAGGGATGAGGAGCGGGCAGGGCATCCCACCTTTCTTGGGACAGGAGCGCACAGAGAATGCTCAGAAGCTGGAAGAGGGCTGCTGCCAAGAAGAGTTCAGGCGAGCCTCCTCCTGCCACAAGAGTCCCTTCAGACCCATGCGGCCCCTCAGGGGCTAACACCTGCCCTGTCAGCTCAGAGAGGAGTGCCAGGAGCGAGGCTACAGCACGAGCCATGCCTTACCTTTGGGCCTGGAGACCTCGGTGGCATTGGGAGCTGTCATAGCAATGCAGACGTCATCCTGGGGAAACTGGTCACACTTGAGCATCTCTGGCCAGAAAAAGCCAAAGAACTGCATGACAGGCTCACAGGAGTCACGCACGGCCTCGCAGAGCCAGCGACACGGGTAGACTGGCCGGTCCAGGCAGACGGGGGCAAAGAGGGAGCAGAGGAAGACCTGGGTGCCCATATGGCAGTTCTTGTTGAGCAGTGGCACCCAGCTGCTCGCCTGGTGCTTCACCTCGGCCATGGTCTCGTGGTCCAGCAGGTTGGGCAGCACCATCTTGTCGTAGCCTACGCTGTGGCAAAGCCGCAGGTCGGCGGGGATGGCCACACACTGGTGGGGTTTGGTGTAGAACCGCCCGCCAGGGTAAGGGCCCAGGTCGGACTGGTAGCTGACATAGTCGTACTCGCTGGCCACGCCACAGGCCAGCAGCCCGGCGGCCACCGACACCAGCGCCCGCAGGACGGCCCCAGCGGGCCCCCTCACGCTTCCCATCGCTGCGACCGCCGACGGTGGCCCCGACAGCACCGCACGCCGCTCCCCGCCGGCCGCCCGCTGCCGGCGGCTGTCCCCGGGGACCCTCCTCGCACCCCTGCCGAGGCCCCTCCGCTGCCCCTTGCTGGCTGCCCGCAGAGCCCCTCCAAACGCCACGCTCCGGCCGCCNATCAGCGTAGCGCCGCCCGCCGCGCGCTCGCCCGCCGCTGTCAATCAGCGGAGGCAGGAGCCAATCCCGCCCCGCCCCGCCCCGCCCTACCCAACCCAGGACGGCCCCGACGGCCCCGCAGCCCGGCCTGTCCCGGTGGCGGGGCGGGCGCTGATCCGCGCCACCTGCAGCGGGAGAGCGCCCGCGACGCCCCCGTCTGCCGGGGGCTCGGAGGTACCAACAGACCTCCTCGGGCCGGGGCGCATGAGCTCGTTCTATAGCACCGCTCGGCTGCTTCCCCGGTGGGCCGGTGGGCGGCCCGAACCCCCCGGAGCCGTTCCCGGGCGTTGAAGCTGTCCCGGCGCTTCTGAGCAGTTGTTCCAAGTTTGCAGATGTTTTTGTGAACCTGGACTGGACCGTGCAGAACTCGTTTCCCAGTAGACAAATTCTAACAGAAACTATGGTATTGGGGAAAAAAAAACAGAACAAAAACAAAGCAAAAAAAAACCCCACAGAAAACAAAAAACGAGAGAGAAAAAAGGTGTGTTCTGTAAAGTGGTATCGCATCTTTACCTTGCTGTGCTCCCCATGGCCTGCCAAGACTCACTGCCCTCCAAAGCCAGGAGCTGGGTATGTGGAGGACAGAGGCCTGCAGCTGCGGGGCAGAGCAGGGTGCCCCTTCGTGCAAGCCAGACAGGAGAAGCTGGCTCAGTCCTTGTGCACAAGATCCGGCCATTGAGCAGCTCTGCCCACTGGGTGCTCACAGGTCCCAGTCCCAGGGAGCTCTCCTGAGCTCTCCTGAGCTCCCTCCTCTGGACTCTCCCAAAGCTCCCCTTCTGACTGCTGCCTTTGACCCAAACAATGTGTACTATTTAAAACAGGAACTACACATCATTGAACGGTAAATGGAAGAGGCTCTGCAGCCTGGAAGCCTGAAAGAGCCATTTTCACCTGAGGACCAGCAGAAGAGAGCAGCCAGTTAGCACCACTAATGAAGTGAAGAATTCAGCAATAAACAAGGGACCCGCAGAATGAAAGAGGCAGTTGGATGGAGCAGGCTCTCTCCTGCTACTTGGGCTCACGAAAGGGTGGCAAAGCACTGATCACTGTTTACACCAGGAAACAGCTGCAAAATGGACTTCTCATTCCTTGAGAAATTCTGACAGTATAAAATTGGCTTTTACCAAAACCAATTTAGGAACGCTGAAACATCTCATTTTGAGAATTTAGAAAATAGTGCTGTGTCCCAGGAAACAGGTGTAATATGGAACAGGGCAGTGATCTGCTCAAAGCTTTGTTCAAGCATCTTTATTTGCACCCAGGTGTTACATCCATGGGCACAAGTCTCTGGCTGGGAAACAAACTCTGCCAGTGCCTCCCCATTTTTCATGGCAAGCTTATAGGAAAGTCTCAGAGCCTCTCTATTTGCAGAGCAGCAATGGGTGTGTTTGACTTTGGCAAAGCTATGATCCCTCTGTTCCAGGCTGAGGCATGTGACAGGAATATCGTAGGTAGGCAGGCAAGGTGGGGACTTGGGAAACTCGTTCAAAAGTTGGAGAGCTCTCCAAAGCAACAGCAGTAATACTGCAATGAAACTACTATCAGGGTTCCAGTTATCTTCAGGTCAGCAAATACCACATGGCATCAGGTAAATGTCCTGTCATGGTCACTCCAGGGATATGTGCTCTGGAGCATCCCACACTGTTTAGTGGGCATGGGGGCAGCCCTGACACACTGAACAGTAGCTGCTGAGCCTGCCACAGTTCATGACTCTTGATGCAAGCAGGAAAGCTACAGTTCAGCATGCCTTGGCTGCTAAATTTGACCACATGCACAGCCTGAAGTTGGCCCAAGGAAGGTCTTTGCTGGCTCCCTTCTCTCTTCTGTGGCTGATATCCACATTCATGACAGCAGCGCCTGAATGGGAATCCAAGAGTAAATTGTAAACTGAAATCAATTGACCAACAGATACAATTGCTGGAAAACCATTTTTTCTTTAGAAACAAAACAAACCAAAGGAGAAGGAAGAAAAAAACCCAAACCAAAATAAAATGTCAACAGCTCTGGTCTAGGCCACTAAATTGCTTAATACACAGTATGAAACCTCTTAGAAAGCAGCTGTCCAAGAAGGGCTGCTCTTGCAATAAACCTTTTCCAGACTGGGTATGAACTTTTTTGACTGAAGTCTGTGCAGCCATTTCCCTTCATAATTATGTAGCGCAGTGCTTCTTAAATCTCTGCCTAGTCTCTAATGTCATAGTCATTTATTGCTGCCTTTCCCACAGGGGCTAACATTTTCTTATTGAATAATGAGAGGCTTTGCACCACACACCATTCCGGCTGTCCCAAGACCTCTCCTGCCCTGTGAAAAGCCCAGTCCAATTAACCGTGCCTATTCCTGGTTCCATTGTTCATCCCAGCAGCCTGCAGGACCAGGCACTCTGCCCTCATCCACAGGTCAGCAGCCCACTCTGCTCCACGTCCACCTGCAGTGAATACTCAGTGGTGACAGAGCAGGTAGCAGGTGACATGTCCCCATGCTGCTGGCAGCAGTGTTCTCCTTCCTGTCCTATCCTCTCTGCCCACACAGGGCACACTCTGCCCTGACCACCCTGACCACCACAATGTGCCTTTCCCTGCATGCTGCCCTAGGCAAACCGGCAGGCATGGGATAACAGAATATATTAGCCCTGAGCCCATTCAGGCCCTGGCTTGTTATGAACAAAGCCTGCTAACTGAGCTGATTTTTGCCAAATGACTGGCTTTCGTGCATGAGCAGCAAAGTGGAGCCCCCAAATACTCCAGTGCAACAAGCACTATTGCTCAGGTCTCATTGTTTTACTCCTGCACTTGAGGGCATGGAGGAGTCATGGCCTTGCCTGCCCTGGCATTTCTTCTTCAGTTTCCCACCACTGCATTAGCCCCATCTCAGCCCCAGCAGAGGCAGCAGTGACAGGGGAGATGAGACCAGCTGGACACAGGTCCCACAGTCCCTGTCCCAGTGTTCACACTGTCCCTTGGTGCTCATGCCCCCTCTGGGGGCAGATAGGATGCACTAGTGGAGGCAGCCCACCTGCCACATCCCCACATCTTCATGTATGGTGGAGAGCACACCATGCCACCCCGGCAGCAGGACAGCTCCTGGACACCCCCAGGGAATATTTTCTTTAGATTAGACTTCCCTCAGCCCACCGAGAGCTGAAAGCCACTGCCAGGGTCAATCCCCGAGAAGGATGTTGGTTTTGCCATGTTTGTTTTCTCAGCAGATTGCTCCAGGACTCCAGTAACACTGATGCAGCCAGGAACACTCCCTCGCCCCATGATAAGGGAATCTGCACAGGGAGGTTTTGCAGCTGTAGGGACCTGCTCCAGTGCCTCAGCCAGATTCCCAGTGCCCCTGGGCTGCAGAACACACATCCACCAAGAGCTGGCCGGCAGCAGGGGCAGGATCAAGGCATGCAACCATTCCAGCCAATGTCTCCTGTTTGTGTGAATTAGCACCATTAAATGCTGCAACTATACATGATCAACAACGGGTTTACTAGCTGAGCTAACGTGTAAAGGACTACAAGAGCTAATGCCTTCAGCACTGCTGAAACTCTGACCGTCTGCCCCTAGTCCCAGGAGGAAACGGATGGCAAATGTTTACAGGGGCTTATAAATATTTATCCTGTAATAACTGGCTGCATTACAGCTCATTCTTCTCCACAAGGCTCAGCTTTGCCCTGGACCAGGTGCAGGCTGCTGAGAGGGTCTGTAGAATATATAAAGTTTGCCTGAATAACATACAACAAGCGCTGGTGTTCAATAAAACAGCAGCAGCCAAGCTGCACACGTGAAAAGCACTGCAAGCTTTTCCTTACCCAACAAAAGAAAAATGTGGCTGGGGACCACAAATGTGCAGGCACATTGGTGTGGATGCAAACCCCAGAGTAACCTGGGGAAGTGCTGCAAGTCACTGGGGAGCTATAAATCACACTTTTGGGCTGGTGTAATGGGAGTCTCAGTCCGAGAGTGGCCCTGTGATGCCTGAGGACACAGGTACCCTCGCCTGCTTTTGGGAGGATCTCAAAGGAAGGGAGCAGGAGACTAGCCCACCATGAGGAAACACCTCATGCTTCTTGCTCTGTGGCAATTCTATCTGCCCTCTTCCCTCTAAAAATTTTTGAGCCGTCTGTCCACTTATTTATCCTTCTTATGCTAAATAATTTGCAAGAGCATAAGATGCCTGTGGCTTGTAAACCACGTGATGATCTCCAAGCAGGACCAGAGATGGAGTTCAGAACTACTTTCTAATAGGAGTAAATAAACAGATTGGAAAGACTCCATTGTGTATATTCTAGGTTGCTATTTTCTTAACCCTGTCTCATTAAGATGGATGGAGTTTCTGCTTATTAGTAATTTGGCAAGTTCCTCTTTGTGTACACTCTGCACTTCTTACTAATGATGCTGTGCTTCAGTGATTAACAAAAGAGACTTCCAGCATAGTCAGTGAAAACATGGCCATGCACTTGGGGCACTGGGATGGAAACCCAAAGTTCTGGAGATGCTGTCTGTGAAAGACAAGGAACTGCAGGGAACCCAGTAAAGGGGAAGCTGCTGGTCATAAAACCTTTTGTGACATTCAAGTAATTTTGACCTGAAGACATTGTTTCTTTATTTATTTGATTACATGCATAATAGCAGAGCTGACAGAGCCTATAACAAAGTGATTCAGAACCTTTCTTCTGCTGTTCTTAAGACACATCTGATGGAGATGAAGCTGGCACTGCTACAGCCTGGATTTACAGCTGGCCATTAAAGTATGTTTACAAGTCTTTAGTACAGTGTACACATCTGGTGAATCATTGATTGAACAAATAGCTCCTCCTATCATGTTCCCTCTCTCAACTTTTCCTACTACTCTTTTACCCAGCCCAGAACTCGTGTCCAGTGGCAATGGCCAGCCACAGGCAGATGTGCATGTGGTGCCCAAGCAGGCAGACACATGCACCCACATCTGCACATGGAGCCTGGCTTGTCACTGACATCTAGATGCTGTTCGACACACATCTACACAAAATGCCCCATGCAGGTCCTCACCTTCGTCAGCTGATCTGGCTTTACCTATATGCAGTTAAAGATATTTTTTCTAGCATTCTTGCTAGCATATATTCAAATCCCTCTGTGCTCTTGGTCACGTTGCTTTTCAACCTGGCCAGACCAATCACCTGCCCAGGGCAGAGTCCCAGGTAGGTATGCAATGAACAAGAGAGGCAGCTATTCCTTCCTGGGATACTCATGAGAGAAGAGAAGGAAATTGGGAGCCTTCTCCAGCCTGTCAGCTGCCTTCCAGTAGGCCAGCGGGCTGGCATGGGCCACATGCAGCTCCTCAGTGCTGGCCAGAGCTCTGGCTGGCTGCAGGCTGGGTCCCCCCCGACACCAAGGGCTCTTACCAAGGAGGGAAAGCCAGGGCTGGCAGGCCTTGAGTTTGCTGCATAGGTACAGTGGAAGAAAAGCAGGATGGAGACAGGGCACAGCCCCAAGTACATGAGAAGCAGCATCCCTTTTCCCTGGTACCAGGAAGCATTGCACACAGCTCACACTCTGGACTGCACTGGAGCCTTCCTTGCAACAGGAGAAAAATGCTGGATTTGATGTTTTACCTAGCATGGTAGTGGCTGGGAAGCAGCAGGAGCTGTGGGCCCCCACCATGGCTCATTGTGCCATGTACAATGAGCATCTGGCCAGCTGTGTAGTCATCTGTGGCCAGACCCTTGCTCCTATGGCCACAGAGCTGGGCGAAGGCCAAAGGGTAAAGGGCAAACCATGGGAGCAGAAACAAAGCTAGATCAGCTCATTCACGCAAACCTTTTCAGGAGCTTTTGGTGGCAGGACAGCCAGCCATAGGAGCACAGGACTCACTGTGTGTGAATTGCCATCAGGGCACTCAGGTTTCCAGGTTCCATGCAGTCACTTGGCAGTGGCTGAAAAGGTGCAGGATCCTGGAGGCTTAGTTAGAAGGGACCCACAAGGATCATCGAAGTCCAACTCTTGTTCCTGCCCATGTGCTTGAGAATCCCACCCTGTGCCTGAGAGCACTGTCCAAACACTCCTTGAGCTCTGGCAGGCTTGGGGCCGTGACCACTGCCCTTTTGCACTGCCCTGGGGGGAAGAACCCTCTGGGGGAAGAACTTGCCCCACTTTGCATTGTCACCCCCTGACCACCAGGTACAGCATCCGCCTGTGCTCAAATCCTACTGTAGTATCCTCAAAGTTAAGGTTTCACTTAAGCTCTTTTCTGAATAAAACCTTGTTAAGAGAAATGCCTGCAAGGCAGGGCCAGTCCTGCTCTCCCTCCTCTATTTAACAGTGGGAAAATGGCATGGCTTTGCTCCAAGGCAGCTTTGCCTTGGGATGGAAAGAGAGGAGGCTGGACACTCTCCCTCCATCCCCATACCCAGCTGGTGCCAGCTCTGGCTTCTGAGGTAGATTGTGAGATGTTGACTTTAGGCTGATTCCCTGGGTCACATGTTGCCTTTGAATTTCAGGTTTTTAATGGATGGGCAGAGCATCTGGGAGGGAGGAGAGTGAAAGAGAATTTTCCTTCCCCCATAAATAATTTTATGAAAGATTTTAAAAGAGATTTAAAGAAGAAGAATTTCTTCCCTCTCTTGCCCCTTTTTCAACTGTACTGTGCATTTTAAACTGTTTGTGGAAGGGAATTAATTAGCGCAGGTAGCAGAGCCCAAAGCTGTGCATCAGCCCATCTTCTGCGCAATGGAGATTCAATGCTTTCTCCCCTGCCTGAGAAACACATGCCCAAAATCCAAGTATACACATTTTTTCTAACCTAATTAATTTTGTAGATTGATGGAGAAAATCCATAGCAAATATTTATGACTTTGTAATAAATAACCCTCACAGAAGTTACAAAGAGTTTTGGCGAGTCTCAAGGTAACTTTCAGCGAATTCCAGGGGTCAGGGCAGACTGGGATACTGAGCCCATAGTGCTTGAGCCTTTGGCTCATCTGTTTTGAATTATTGGTATTACTTAGTGTAGCATTGCTCTCAATGGAGTAGCTGTGCTGGGATTCCATGCCATATTTTATTTCTGTGGCAGGAGAGAAGCTTCAATAACTATTAGTTGTACTCTGTTGTAGCCAGCAAAAAAATCAGGCCCCAGCAGGGAGGGGTTGGTCCTGCTGGTGTTGGCAGGCTGGCAAAGAAGCTGTCTGTGCCCAAGTGCCTGAGATGAGACGCCTGGGATGAGGGCTGGACACGGTGCTTTTTGCTGCCAGTTCAGAACACGGACCTGCCGAGGTGCTTGCCAGGGTCTGGTGGTGCTCAAAAGATGGTAGTGTCCCAGTGTCCTGCTGAAGGCAGCTAACGATGCTCTGGGCCCTGCTGGAGCCAGCGAGGGGTGGTGGGTGCTGATGGGGAGCCACACACCCGCTTTTGAGCAAGGAGCAAGCTCATCCCCACTCCATCTTAGTTAGCTCTTAATCACCACAGCGGAAGGAGAAGCCGCTAGCAGCATCATGCTGCTCTCCTGGGTATGGGCTCTTTTCAGGGCTTTCAGAAAACAGGGTCAGACGTGTCTTCTGACCTGTGACCTGTCGCTTCCCTCCTCGCCATAATTATCTAATACAGCGCTCTCCCTGCCAAGTACAATGAAACAATTTGTCACTTCAATTGTCTGTCAGTCAACACTGGGGCCTTTTCAACAGACCAGCACATGTTTTTTGAGAGCTTGTCAGCAAGGGCTGTCTGGCCAGGCACATAGCCATGGAAAATGGAACCTTTGTTAATTCTAGTTCTTAGAAAAGTAAATCCATTCACTTGTTTTTTTCAGGCCTTCAGTTTGGAATTTGCACAAGAAGCTGAATTGCCCCTGATCCCTAAATGATTAGTCAGAGGATTTGCATGAGGAAGCAGAAATTAATTATTCTTTTCTTTTTATTTTCTGTAATTGTGTGTTTAGAAATGAGATTACATTCTACAGCAGCACGAGGGGCTGAGGGGGGAATTGCTTTGCATTTGTTTAGCTCCTTAGAGTTAAGATCACCTAATCGTTTCAAGCATTTCCTAAGATTCCCTCTCTCTTTTTCTGCTTTAATGACCAAACAAAGATTGTGCTACTTCCCGGGGAACTTTTCTGGCTGCTGAGCTCAGCAGTGGGAGCCAGGGGTTTATCCCTCTGCCAAAATAGTCTTAGAATCACACAATCACTAAGGTTGGAAAAGACTTCTAGGATCACTGAGTCCAACCGTTAACTAACACAGTGCTGCCAAAGTCTTCTTGCTGTTTTCAACTTGCACAAAATGCATTGCAGAGCCCATGGGCTTGGGAGTCTCAGTGGCTCCTCATGTTTGAGAAAGGGTGTCAGGATTCCCATCAGCCCAGGAGGAAGTTGCTGCAAGTTGCATGCCCAGGCAGCACAAGCTGGGGTATGTGGGCAGCCCTATGCACGGCAGAGTGCTGGGAACATCTCAGTGGGGTCACCTGAGCTGTGAGGACACAGACCTGCCAGCTCCAAGCCCTGCAGTCATGCTCCTGTTCAGACAATAAAACTGATAACCTTGTTGATAGCACAAACTGGAGGGAAAAAAAACACTTCCTTTCTTCGTGCTACTTAGAGCTTCCTTCCGGTTTTGGGGGGTTTTTTCTTTTTTTTTAGTTCTTTTGAAAGCAGCACCCTTTGAAATTGTCACTTTCTCTGTTGATACACATATGAAATCTTATTCCTGAATATTTGATATAAGAGGGATACTGCCATTTTCAGGCATTCATCATTTTCTTTGTCATGTGGAAGCTTGTGTTTTGGGCAGACATGGGATATTTTATTTGAGAGCATTACAGAAATGCTGGATGGCCCCTACTCAGTTACAAATGCCCTGAATGAAAACTTCTCCAGATCTGGCTTTCCAGAATACCCCTATCCCAACCTAATTCAAACCATACAGGGACCTCTGACTTAGAATCTTTCAAGACCATAAAATGAAACAAATTGGCTTTGCAAGTATATCTCCCAATCTAAGCCTTGCCTGTAAATTCGATTTGTCCTCTGGCATCTATACTGCATTAGGTGACCTGAAAAACTCTTTGTTTCAAAGTGCATCTGTCTCTTCTATGAGCCACAAGTGTCAGTGCTTGGTCAGGCTGGAAAACTCTGTGCCCATGAACAGCAAGGAGTCAGTGGCAGTCCAACACCTTGGGTTTGCACATGGGTCTCAGCAGGAGCACAGCGTGACCATGCAGCCCATCGCACCTTCAGCACAAGTACCCCAAATGCCCCTCCTGAAGGACAGGATCCCGAAGGATGACCTCCCAAAGACATAGCCCTTGAGAGCACCCTGTTTTTGTGGGAAGTGGCTGAGCCACTGTGGGTCAGCTGAGGGTGTGCAGCCTGGAGACAGAGCTTGGTTCTCTCTTGAACACAGTAATTTACTACCTTGCTTTATGATTTCAGGGACATTTACTACATAACTTTAACAGGCTTATGCTAATTCACTGGTTTGAATCAGAATAAGCCTGTTAAAGTTATGAACAACTTAGGCATGGAATCATGAAATACTGTAACACAATACACGGATCTTACAGAAATGGACAAATTGCAGGATCACCATGTCCATGCTTGGCCTTCTGGTTCATATGGCAAACCTGGAAGACTCCCAGGGATTACAGTGTTTGCCATCTCTTATATTTCAAAAGTATAACAGTAGGTGTCTTAAAATGAACATCTACCAAATTCTACTTATCTCCTTTCTTGATTCAGGTTTTCAGTTAAGACAGGGAAGAAATATATTCTCATTTAATCCCTCTGGAAGCCGGCTGGAAGGTGGTGCAGTTGCCACACAGGGGAAGAGAAATCTTTTCTTACACTTGCTGGGAGATAAGCAAAGCAACTGAGTCCATTGACGAGTTGCCCTAAGCATTTAAGTTGTACTTTTAGTATCTGTTTCAAATCCATTTATGTTTGCAGAAGCTGAACCCTTGACCCCAATAGAAAGCAAAAGAAGGTTTTGGTGAAGAGATGGAACATATTTTTTATTAACTGTTCCTATGTTAAGTGATTTCAGAGATGATCCAATAAGGGACTGTGAAATTAGCCCATGTACCTAATCACACAAATTCCAGAGACATCTCCCATGTAATAGTGATACTATTCCACTGCAAGTGCTTCAAAGTTTACTACAAAGGCCAGCAGCATCTCAGACAGCCTGAAAATATATTTTTATGGTTTTATAAACTCTAGTAAAATTCTAATCTGATAAAACCTTGCATTTAAACGTGGATTCTTCAAGAATATTTTAAATGCACATAAAACATCCGAGAAAACGTTAACATTATGATCTTAATTGTCTGCACACTGGAACCAGCTAAAGATTAGGAAGACACCATCCACCTGGCACAGAATTTAAAGCAGAATATTTCTGAGCACATTTCCTTTGCACTGGGGCTCACTGCATGAGCCCAGCAGCAACAGACTGCAGATGCCTGGCACACACAGGTCACTACACCAATCGTGGTGTCCACAGGGACAATGAGCCCACCTTGGTTTGACCACTCATGTCCCAGGTCCCCAAAGAAGGAAAAACACCTGATGACGTGAAAGTGCATGCAGGGACTGGGCTTGGGGTCTCAGCTCAGAGGTGCAGGAGGGAGGAGCTAGGGACAGCCCCAGCCCTGTGCTACCCATTGGGTGTTTATTAGCCTTCATTATGGAGTTAGAGGGTTAGAGGGTTAATTAGCTCAGGCTGCTCCTGTGGGAGGGATGGGGAGCAGGAGGGTGAGGCAAGATGCCACTGCCAAATATCCAGCTTCCTGGGGCAGCCCACCACTTAGCCTCTCTCCCTGAGCTGGGGACCAGGCAGCCTAGGCCTTTTCTGTCCTCACCAATGGATAGACAAGGGGGAAGCCGGAGACCCCTTGCTGGCAGCAGGGAGTCCTGCCACTCCAACCAGGGTCTCTCACTGCTTGGTGGTCCCCCCAGCTGAGAATTAAGGGTTAATGTTTCCTGCTGCTCCACTGTCACTGAATTCTTGGCCATCAAAAGTCCTCTTGCAGAGGAAGGACAACACTGCACCAGACTCTGGTATGATGGGAATGAAGCAGAAATTGCAAATACAAAGAGTTCACAGGAGTCTCAGGAACTCTCAGGCAGAGTCCACTTGTTCCCTCAAACTGTGCCCAACATACGAACAAGTGGGAAGACAACACAGTCCCCTCCCAACACCTGCTGAGCCTTCCAGACAAGTAAATGCAGTTTCCACTTTTAGAGTAAGAAGACTAAAAGCAAACAGGAAAAGGTGTCTTTAAACTGGTGGTGTGCTGCTTTCTCTCCACACGCAGTCTGTCACCTCTCTGTAAATTCTCTGTTCAGCCTAGGAGCTACTCCTGGGATTCATTTGCCCACAAAGTCCACAGACCGACCTGGGGTGCAAGAGCGGCTCCTCTGAAAAAGGATTTTCACATCCCCTGTGATAGAAGGTACAAACATTATCAGCGCTTGAGCAGAAGAAAAGGAAAAACTCGCAAAAGAGCACAATGAAGTAATCCCTGCAGGACTTAACCTGGCAATCACATACAAGATAACTATGGCTGTGGCCTGTTTAATTATTTCTGCTTCACCTAATTGTGGGGGGGGGGGGGGGGGGAGAATT
>VZRN01003000.1:762538-776400 GCA_013397935.1 Dasyornis broadbenti
AAGTAATTTCCACTTAAACGATACTCTGTGTGATCTTTAGTAGGAGGATGATTCCCCTGTGGAGCGGCACCTTCCCCAGGGGCATCAGTGCAGCAGCCCCACAGAGGGATTCCCTGGAGGGAAGGCATCAGGCTTTAGCATTTTCCAGTTACTATACGGAGAAGTCTGTCAGTAGAAACTCTGCCCTGAAACCAAACTGCTACAGGGGCAGATGTCTGTGTCTGTGGAAACGTGGACGGACGTAGCAGGGCTACGTCCAAGCAGCCTGGGACTCCCCCCGCAGAGACCCCAGGAACTCCCTCCCTTCCCCGTGGGTCCCACAGCCGTAGCCTGCCAGCACACCCTCCCTCATATGCCTCACCCGGGCCCAGGCACTGCAGCCTCAGAGCCCAGGATCATGGGAAGCACATTTGGCCCTGCATCCTTGCTTGGACACTGACCCAGCAAAGATGGAGCATGACCCAAGCCAGCATATCTGTACTGGAGTTCATTCCCCTTGGGATGTCTGGGACATCCTCTCGTGTTTATCATCTCCTGAGTGAAAGCTCCAGCTGATTGAGAAGGAGCAGCTGTAGTAGCAAGTAATGAAACTGAAGTCCCAAACACTTTCTTCCCTTTACTTTTAGTTCACCAAGTGATAGGTTTTATCAACGATTTAAATCAACAGGCTTCTGACTGGCACCCCAGCAGAAATCGGGACGGTGGCAGCAGGGTGCAGGGACAGCCGGGCATAGGGACAGAAGCAGGGCCACCCACCCCACGCGGCAGCCCCAGAACACAGAGTTCTGGTGTGAGACTGTGCCTGAGCTCTCTGCTGCTTGTCCGGGCTGCACCATGGCAGTTTCCAGGTTTTCCTTATCCCGAGTGACTTGTGCCCTTGCTGACGCTTGGCAGCTTGGACCTCCCGGGCAAAGGTTAATGGACCGCCAACGGATCCCGTGTACGTCAGCACAGCCAGCTGAGATAAAGCTGCGGGGGCGTCAGTCTGTTCCCACCGGCTCCAATTCCTAAGAAAACACCAAGAAATTGAACCCCAGGTTAGGACCAGAGGCCGCAGTGGACACAACTGGTTCCCGACCCCGGCAGGCCTGCGCCACGTCCCTTCGCAGGGTCCGGGCAGTACCAAGTCCAAGTGGGGGGAGTCACGCGGGTTGACCAGGTCTGTGATGGGAAGGGGAACAGCAATACAGCCAATGGGACGTCTGTGCTTTTGCGCATGCGCAACTTCTGTGGTTCAACGGCCTCCGGAGCTGCGCCTGCGCACTGCCGCGCCTGGTGGCTCCTGGAGGCACTTCCGCCCTTACCCAGCCCGGAGTCGGCTCGGCGGTTTTGCGACAGCCGTAAGTGCGTGGGGTGCCCGGCGGAGCGGAGGGACCAGACGGGACAGGGCGGCGGCGCGATGAGGCCGCAACAGGCGCCTGTATCGGGCAAGGTGTTCATCCAGCGCGACTACAGCGGCGGGACGCGCTGCCAGTTCCAGAGCAAGTTCCCGGCCGAGCTGGAGAATAGGGTGAGGCGGGGCGGGCCGGGGCTGGCCCGGGGCTCGCGGCGAACGCGGCGCTCGGAGCTTGCTCGGCGGGCAGGGCCGGGCCCGGGCTTTACGGGTGTGCGCCCAGGTGGCCTTCGTAGATGCTCTGCCTAGTTCGGAGGCAGTTCCGCGAGTTCCCCGAGCGCGAGGCAGCATCTCCTGCATGAACCTCTAACCGAGGGCGTTCAGGTGCGGGAGCAGGCGTAGCTCCTTCCCCGAGTCCCCGTCCGAGATTGTGGTCAGTCTTGGGGAAGGCGACTCGTTTGCAGCAGTTAACATTGTCCTCGGCCTTGGAATCCTGCCCGTCCTGCCGAACCCGCTTAGAGGCCTCATAAATGCTGTCTCAAGTACTTTTGTTTTGCTCAGTGCTATCAGATGTGGTGTTTTCAGCTAACAGTCAAACAAACACCCCTTGCTACCCCATTTTCTTTCTCTCACTCCACTTTTTTCTCTTCCTTGTTCCTTTGTTGTGTTTTGTTGAGGGTGCGTTTGGTCAGTACTTGCAGCAGCACCGGGGCATTGTGGGTATCAGGATTGTCCATCCACTCTCCACCTGCTCATTTTAACCCAGCACATCTCTGTGTATGAATTCTGGTTTTTTCACAGTTGAATTGCACATTTTAGGTGTGTTGCTCTGAATGGTTTTGTGTCCACGTTGTGTTTGAATTCCAGCTCAGCCTGAGTACTGGAGAGGTGTCTGACAAAGAACTGCAGATCTGTAACTCAGTGTGTTTCAGATTTGGGCTCTGAGCACAGTGCAGATAATCCATGAGTGGAGGTGGATATACAGGGGCATTGGTGAGTTGTGAAGTGTGCAGCTGACAGCCCTACTCGCTTCTCTTGCAGATTGACAGGCAGCAGTTTGAGGAGACAGTCCGGACACTGAACAACCTCTATGCAGAAGCTGAAAAACTTGGGGGCCAATCTTACCTCGAGGGCTGTCTCGCCTGTCTGACTGCCTACACCATCTTTCTGTGCATGGAGACGCACTATGAAAAGGTATGTGTTTGCTTCCCCTTCAGCCTGCAGGCAAGTACTTGGTTCTTGATGAGTTTCCTGCAGCGTTTCGGTACAGATTCTGTATGCATGTACCTCAGACATATTGGTACTGATCAGTTTGGGTCCCATGGAGGTCGCCCTGAATCATGTCGGAAGTGCCTGCACTGTGGAACTATCAGACCAATTGTGTGTTAGTTCTCACTTTGCCATATCTGTGGTATCACTGGGGCTCTGAATCTTAAATAAGGAAACAATTATGACTACTGTGCTGTTTCATTACCAGGTTCTAAAGAAAATTGCCAAGTTCATTCAGGAACAGAATGAGAAGATCTACGCTCCTCAGGGCCTTCTGCTAACAGACCCCATTGAAAGAGGATTAAGAGTCGTATCCTTCTGGGGCTTCTCCTGGCTTGTGCTCCTTATTTGTCTCAGGCACCTCTGCTCATGCTTGATCTGTGATACAGCAGAATCTGTGATTAGTGTTGTTGCTCTTTGTTGTGTCCTGGTCTCCAGTCAGGTTTTAGTATGTTAAGATTTGGCACACAGAAAGACCATGAAAATATGGAACCTGACCTTTGTGACTGCCTGGAAAGAGCACTCAAGAGCCTTCCTCTATTCCAGTGACCTCCAGGAATGCGGTTTTGCTGACTGGGGAAAGAAGTGACCATGTTGATAGGACAGAAATTGATGTTGTGAGAACAAGAGCTAGCTGTTACTTAATTTGCAAGCCTCAGCTCAGGTTCTGGTAAAGATTTTGACATACGACATCACTGCAAGCCCACCACTTGCTCTTGCTTCCAGTGTGGCTTATTAGAACCCTTTTCCTTCAGCTCTTTAGCCACACTGCAGACATTTCATGTAGTTACTGCCTGAAATTGTAAAGAAAATACCCTCATATCAAATGAGGGAATATAATGAATAACACATCTTTCTTTAAAAATATTGAAACCACAGCAACTGGAACCCAATGCCAATTGAATGTATGACAAGGCTAATTCCTTGCAGGTAGGTTTTCTGTGTCCTTGTCCAAACAGCTCAGAGCTGTCAGCTACATGACTCCTTTTTTCTCAAAGTGTTTTCCATTGTGCATACACCTCCTGGAAAAAAAAAAAACAAAACATTCAACTTGAGTAAAAGCATTTTCAGTTTGGTAAGTGACTCACATTAGCAGTGTTAACGTTTTTGCTTGGTGCACAGCCTTCCCTGAAATTTAGCAGAAGTGGAGCAAGGCTCAAACCCTCTGTATGCAGCACCAAGTTCCTGTGCAGGCCCTGGGCTGGAAGCCAGTGCTCTTACCTGGTGGGGCATCTCACATGGATTGTTCCCTTTGCTTTGGAGCGCTGAGACCTGCCTTAAAACAGCTAAGATATCAAAAGTCCCATCATCTTAATGTTTTTCTGCCTTTTTCTGGTTGTTTTCATAATCTCTTTATGAAATCTCTGTATTTCCCTAACAGCTTTTCTGTGCAGATTGAAATTACCATTTATGAAGACAGAGGTTTGACCAGTGGAAGATAGAACTGTGGAGTCTCAGGTACCTGTTATCCTTATCTAAGATCAATCTCAACGTCTTGCTGTCCTCAAGAGAGGTGTGTGTTGTCATGCTGAGACAGTTCATCCCACCCTTTTATGTAAGCAAAAGACTGTTCACAAAAATCATGTGTGGACCAGCTCTTCCTGGAAGTAAAAATATCTACTGGGCATGATGTTGCTGAACATTACCTTGGAGAAATTCAGGTCTTGATTGTGTAAATGTACTAACTTGTGCTATATTATGTCCAAAATTCTTCTCCGGTCAGTAGAAAATGGACTCGGTCCCTGGGTATATTCTAGCATACACAGCCTTTTTGTTGCAGTTTTTCGGTTGACTGCTGTTCTGGTTCTTACGCTGCTGCATTTTTTGGTGATGCTTTCGGGTAAGAGCGGCCAGCAGCCTGGAGAAGCTCTGGTGAGAAGCTCTCAGCTGTCTTGGTGCTATGGGGCAAGTCACAAAATGAAGAGTGTTCACAGGACTCGGAAGGGAAAGGGCAAAATAACAGGCTCATGCTAATTGTATCCAATATAGACCATCAAAATTACTATCCCTGACCTTGCTTTTGGAAAGCTTACACTGGGACTGCCTCCCCTGTGTTAGGGGCTCTGCATGTCCTGGAATGGGAATGTTAAGTCTGGATTTTTGGCAGTGTATACAGAAAAGGGATAGGAAATATTTATGCCTGTTATGCAAAAAGAAACAAACAATAAAGGTCTTTATTTTCTGTTGGACAAATGAAATCAAGAGTTCGGGGTTCTGCTCATGCTGCTTACTACAACACACGGTAACTTGATCCTCCTGCGACTCCTCCCAAGATAACAAACTGCAGCTGTGGAAAGGTTTGTGTAGGGGTGCTTTTGGTTTGATTTAGGAAGAGTTTCTAATTTTATGAAACTTCTTTTCTAGATGATAGCTCACCGGTGGACTTGCTGTACCAAGGTTCCCCTACCTCCTACTTTAGAGCATCATTCCTTTCTCTGCTGCCTGATCCACAGTGCCATCTACTAAAAGGACTAACTTCCTCAAACTGCTCCCCAGGGGGCGACCTAGCTGGTCAGCATCCACTTTGCAGTAGATTTGGAAACAACAGGATCACTTTCTAGTTTTGGTTTGGGTTTTTTTTTTTCTCAAGAAAAGGCAGAAGTGGTAAAGCTTTGTTCTCTCCTGAAAGAAATGGGGCCTTCAGCCCAGCAGAGGTTTAGTTTTAGTCCTATAAGTGCAGTGCTGTTCTTCCCTGGTTCTGAAACCCTTCTGTATGTCACCTGGGCTTTGGAAAACTCCAGCTCAAAGTTGGGAATTTCCCTTCAGTTCAGTATTAGAGTGCAGAGATACACAGTGCCTCTTCCCAGTGAGGAGTGACTCAAGGCAACATCTCTTGTGCTGATCCTTGTGGAAAACAAAAAGGCAAAATGTTCTTTATGTTAATGTTTTGGTTGTCCCTAGAAGAGGGGGAGTAGCCAGACTTTAACCCTGGTGGTTTTTCTGCCCCTATGTCTGTGCTGTTGTTGACCCTGTCAGTGCTCAACAAGAGGGGCCTGTTTGGTCATCAAACAGCACAGTAAAGTGGATGCTGAGCCAATAAAAATAACAATTCCCACCCTACTCTGATTGACATGTGAAGTGTAAAACTGTTTCTTTGTGGATTTATTGTATATAATTTATAGGAAAACATTGATTTGACAAACTGTAAGATACTGTGTAAGATGGATTCATTGAGGAGTTGGGCTGTGCATTCCTTAGCATCCCTGTACATGGACATTGCTCAGCAGTACCTGCACAAGTGAAGTTCCTGCAATCCAAACTGGCTGAATCCTTTCTCTTACATCCTTTTCCCTTATCAAAGCCCAGGTGTCCTGGTATAGAGGCCAAGTGTCGGCATCCGGTTATAGAAGGAACTCAAGAGTTCAGAAGAGACAGCTTAGCAATCCAGCAGTTGGTGGCTGGTGGTGCTGCAGGTGCTAATACTGGAACTCTAGGCTCATTCCTCAGCCACTGTGGGGTTTTGTTTGAGATTTGATTAATATTTTCATTGTATAAAACTTGTTTTTTCTAAACTGTAACAGTGTTTGCCTTTCACAGCTGTTGCAATATAGGCAGAAGTACTGATGGATCAGTAAACCTTTTCTTAAACTGTGTCCTGGTCTGTTCTGGCAGTGCCATGGTGCGGGGCACAGGGGGAGTCCGGAGTGCTGGGCCAGGAATGGCCAGAACCGCAGCGTCCCTGGGCTTGGCCTGTGGTGCACATGGAGCTATGTCCCTGGAGGTCCAATGGCTCAGGTTGAAGAAGGGCCAGTTTTGCCAGTGTCCATTCGTGACTGCCGCTTGGAGGCTGAGGGGCGTGTGTGTGTATCTGAGTCTGTGGTTTGATGAGCCCTGATTGGCTGAAATAGCTGCAGCTTCAATCCGCCTCCTGATTGGCCCAGAAGCTACAGCTTGAATCTACTCCGTCATTGGTCGAGAAAGCTGCAACCTAGTCCACTTCCTGACTGGCCAAAAAAGCTGCTCTCTCTCTATCCACCTCCTGATTGGCCAGCTTCAGTCCGCTTTCTGATTGACTGAAAAAGTTGCAGATTCAATCCGCCTCCTGATTGGTCGAAAAAGCAGCAGCTTCAATCTGCATTCTGATTGGCCGACAATGATTTTTTTTTTTCAATCCGCCTTCTGATTGGCCGAAAAAGCTGTGGCCTTAATCCGTTTTCTGATTGGTCAAAAAAGCCATAGCGTGAATCAGTCTCCATGTTCCCGGGCTGATGCGCATGCGGCGTTGAGCGGAGCTGGGTGGGTCGGTTGGCGGGAGTCATGGCGGATGCGGCTGGTGGGGACTCGGACGGCGATAGCGAGGAACTGGTGCTCACCCCAGCACAGCTGATCCACAGCCTAGAGCAGGTACCGTGTGCTAGAGCGACGGGCCTGGGCCGGGAAAGCGGGAGGTTACTGAACGCTTGGCGCTCTGGAGCAGATGCCGAGCAGCAGCGGAGCCGCGGCTCTTTTTGCCCCCTCGCGGGTGGGGGTGTGTAGCTGGGGTGTTCCTTGCTCTCACTGACAGCGTGCCTTTTTTCAGGCCTGGCTGAATGAGAAATTTGCTCCAGAATTGCTGGAGAGTAAACCTGAAGTCATCGAGTGTGTTGTGGAGCAGCTGGGCCATATGGTAGGTTCCCCAGGCTGGGGTGGTGGTACTGGTCTCGTAGATACATGCCTGAGTCTCTCTGGGAGTTCCGGGATTGTCTGCTTCCCTGCCTCTGAAACGAAGCTTCTCCAAGTTTATTCTCTGAGGTTACTTTGGAAAGGGGCTGAGGTACAAGGAAGCAGTGTGCTTTGCGTCACCAAAAGCAGCCGTAGTGTGGTTTTATGGGTTCTATGTACAAAACCTGTCTTCCTCTCTGTTTCTTGTTGTTTGACATTTCAGCCATTTAATTTGTCTTTGATTTTTCTTGCAGGAAGCAAACCTGAAACGGGCAAAGAGAGGAGACCTGAAGGTCAGTGTTCACCACATGGAGATTGAAAGGATCCGTTACGTGCTTAACAGTTACTTGCGGTGTCGACTGGTAAAGGTAACGCTTGCTGTGCAGCCCAGAGGGTGAAAAAGGGTGCTTTACCCACACAAAGCTTTCTGCTTCAGTAAGGCATTTAATTAAAGCATTTTTTCTCCCTGTTCTCGGAAGCATAACTCAAAGAAATTACTTTCTTGGACACACTTTCATATTGCAATCAAGTAAGATCACAACAATGTTGGTCACAACACTGGGGGTGCTGTTTGCTTCATCTAAGCCTGGGGTGGAACAGCTGAATGCTGTCCCATTCTGTTTGAGTCCTGCTATGTGCACACATGGTTGTGTAGCTCGGCAATCTCATGTGATGTCACACTTATTTCAGGAGGAGGGATTTGGACAGGCCTGTGGCTGCTCATAGGGCTCATAGGGGGAGCCAGAGGACAGTGGAGATTTAAGCACTGAACTCGTGGGAGAGTTCTGTATCATTCTTATGGATTGTGTTCCAATGTTAGATAGAGAAGTTTTTTCCCCACATCCTGGAGAAGGAGAAGTCTCGAGCTGAAGGGGAGCCCTCCATTTTATCGCCAGAGGAGTTTGCTTTTGCTAAAGAGTGAGTATGTTTTCAGTGTATCTTCCTCCCCTTTTATAGATTATAGAAAACTCTACCTGTGTGTTTTGCTGAAGTTCTTAAGGCTGTGAACCTTAGACAGGTTTGAAGTAACAACCAGTGTGTTTTACCAGGACGTTTCCTTATGGGCAAGAAAGGAACTCTGAGTCAGTTACAGTCTGAGACAGGGCAAGGGCCTGTCTTTGGCTGTGCCTGTGGGATGAGGAGCTGCCTCTTAAGTCTTGTTTTGAGTTAATACTCACCCTGCAGATTTGTATTTGATTAAAGAAGTCAATACTTCAATGATTTGTTTCAGGTACATGGCAAACACAGAGGCTTACCTGAAAAATGTGGCCCTAAAACATATGCCACCTAACCTGCAGAAAGTGTCTCTCCTAAAGTCAGGTGAGTCCATCCAGACTCCAGGGTAATCTGAAAATTGTAGAAGCAGGGGAAGTGTAGGGAAAGCTCCAGGGAGCCCCAAGTGTAAGAGCTAGTCCTCCGCTTGCTGTTCCGTTGAAGCAAAGATGATGTGGTGACAGTGTTGTAACATGGCTCCATGCTGCCATTGGAGCATCATGCTGGCTCCTGCTATCCAGTCCTGTCTTACTCTGGTGCTGGGCGCATGCATCTGGTTAGAGGTGTCTGGTGTTCCTTTTGCTGGCTATGAGTTTGCTGTCCCTCAAATCCCTCGGGTTCTGCAGAGGCACATAAGTGAGGGCTGAGCTTGTGCTCTGAATCTGTTGTCTGCAGTTCCAAAGCCCAACCTGGACTCCTTTGTGTTTCTGAGGGTGCTGGAGCGGCAGGAGAACATCCTGGTGGAGCCAGAAACAGATGAGCAGAGGTAGGTGGACACTTCTCCATGTGGCGTAGGTATCAGCCAGTGTCACTGATGGGTCTGGGCTCCCGCCTGTCTCTGCAGGGAATATGCCATCAACCTGGAGGAGGGATCACAGCACCTGATCCGCTACAGGACCGTGGCCCCTCTGGTGGCCTCAGGAGCCGTGCAGCTCATCTGAGAGGAGAGGTAAGTGCGTCGTGGGAGGAGCAGTTACTGCACCATCTCCTCTGCCCACCCTGCCTCACTGTGGCCAGCAGGAGCTCCCCATGGGGCTGCCTGGGCCGGGTCCCCTCCCAAGGCCAGGTCCCCTCCCAAGGCCGGGTCCCCTCCCAAGGCCGGGTCCCCACAAACGTGGCAGGCAGAGTACCGTGGCATTGAGGGTGGGTACCACAGTGTCATATTGTGAGGTGTTCATTACCTCCACAGCTCATCAAGCTCCTGATTGCTTGTGACATGCCCTGCATACAGCCATACAGTCCTTGCTCTGGCATTCCTGAGTGAGGGGAGGCTGTGTCACAGCACTTCCTCTATCTTGCATTTGTAGCGGCCTTGCTGAAGTCACCTTAGAGACCCAAGGGAGTAATGAGTGTAGTTGCTGCCTCCTGTTCCCAGGCTGGTTGACAGCAGACATGGACAGGGAGCATCTATCCTCCAAAGCAAATAGTCTTAGTGAGGAGGAGGGTGCTCTCTTTCAAACCTGCAGTTGTGTGCTCATTCCTGTTCCAGTTTAGCACTGTTATTTAAATTAGACTGTTGGCTGGAAACTGAGTGACTGAGTAGTGTGTCAACCAGTTGTGTGAAGTCCACCTTCCCCCATCAGCTTTGATCTCATCACAGGGTCTATGCAACCCTGGGTGTTGTGCAAGTGGCCACTTAACGCTGAAGTGAACCAATCATTTTTGCCACAAAATCCATTGAGAAAAAACCACCACACATGAAGATACTTGCTGGAATCTGGGTTCTTGCAGAAGGGATTGGGAACATGTTAAGGATACAAACTGCATCTCAGAGCAAAGGGAATGTCATGGGCGAGCAGAAGAGAGCCGTAGGGTCCTGTGTGGAATGCTTAGCACCAGCTCCATACCTACAGCAGGAAAGGAGGATGAAGAGTTTACCAAGTTTGTTCCCTTTATCTTTTTGACAATATCAGCTGAGAGACAGCCATGAGCTTAGGAATTCAGGGTTTCTACTTGCCTGGAGATTCTCCTTTAAAGCAATGTTACACAACCAAATAGCAGGTTTGTCCTTCCCTGGGAAAGGCTTCCCTCTGAGGAGGGCAGGCTACACGAGACTTGTTCTGGATATGCAGCCTCTGTCCCAGTATGGATACAGTTGTACCATTACAGCCCCTTCTCATAGGGCCAAAGAGGAGTTATGCTACTTTTTCCTGGCATTTTGGCATAAGGAGTGCTATCTAAGTAAATACCCACTTTGCTATTACATCTGAGATTTGCCTGCAGACTAGGCCTGTGTTTAGAATTGCTGCCTTGACTGTATGCTGGTAATGGCATTTCTTGCCCTGGGCCAAGGACTGAGTGCCTGGAGGAGCCACAGGTAGCTGTGTTGTCTCTGATCAGATTGTGAATGGTGTAATTGTGATCGCAGCTCTGGGAATGTCAGACAGCATTTGCAGACTTGTCATAAGCCTCTTCTTAACCAGAGCAGCTGGTTCATGCTCAGGATTTTTGTGCCACAGCGTCTTTATACTGCCTGTGTGAAATCTGTTTTGATCTGCAGTTCTGCTACAAGCATGACCTCTCTGCAAACTTTACACCTAAGTGGGTCTTGCCCAGAGCGAAGCTGAAGTGTTGCTCTGTTACCTCTTGACACTGCACATAGATTGGGTCCAGCAAGGGGGATTGAGAGGCCTTACTGGTTCTTCAGCCTTTTCCAACCTGTTTTCTTTGGACTGGCTGCTTCAGGGTGACTGCACTACTGTTACACCTTATCCTCAAGCTCAAGGCTGCCTTGGTCAGTGAACTGCAGAGTCCTTGTACAGGACAGCCTGCATGATCAGTAGCTGAGCACTGCAGAAGAGCCCTGAGGAATTTCATAAGCTTTGAGGTTTTGTGGTGCCTCTACGTTGTTCAGAAATATATTGGAGCAGGAGGCTGGCGGAGCTTTCCCAGAATGGTCTTTTGCTGCAGCATGAGAATAAGAGTCTTTGTTTTGCATCACCTGTTATGCTTTGTGTGTTACTGTGCTGCTTCCTATCAGGCCAGTGCTCTGTATTTGATATCTGCAGCAGAGCCTTCAGCTCCTTGCACCAGGGAGACTTGGTTCAATAGAACAAATGCAAAGTGGTGAGTCAGAGGGCAGTGTCTGGAAAGCTTCAGTGTGTAGCTGCTGAGATGCCTCCTTTAAGAGCAGTGGCAGATAGTGTCACTAAAATGGAACAACTGTGGTCATGGACTCAGGAGAAAGCCATTTCTGCTGTGCGTCATCTGAAGACCCTCCCTGCAGAGGGTGAGGGGTTCTGGTACAGCTTCTTGGTTGCATTTGTGAGAGGAGAAACTGTCAGACTCCCTTCTGCTGAAACCCCTGCTAGGGGAAGGGGGGGACATGGTTAGTTTGTGCTTGTCATGCAAAGCAAAAGCTCCTCTGGCCCTGCTGCCCCATGCAGGCCTCTCCTAGCTGGACGAGAAGCCACGGTGTCCTGTGGTATCTCAGCTTGGAACCTGTTGAGTGTGTGGGCAGACAGGGATTTGTGTTCATCAGGACAGGGTCTCTCTTGCCTGCATGCTCTGCATGAGGGGTGTCTGGAGAGCACCTTCCTCTGCCAGGCTGGGGGTGACACAGGGCATCTTGTAGTGTGAGTGGCTTTGCATGTGTGGTTTATAGTCTTCCTAATTAATCCATTTAGGTAAAGAAGATTCTTTCAAGTATAGACATTAAGAGGGGGCTGGGTTTAATCCTTAGGAATCAGTAGTCTGTTCCTCTGGACAGCCCCCCAGGAAGGACTTGTGGATTGTGCCCTGCCCATATTTACAGCCAGACAGCTTCACAGAGGTGACTGAAGCTCCCAGACAAAATCCTTATTAGTCTGCTGCTGTGGAAGTGTGTTCCACAGGATCTGCCTGAGGAATGTGTAGGTGGCACTTCTGGCAGGCTTTCTCCTTGGCCTTATTCAGTTTGACTGAACACTTGTCCAGACAGCTTGTACTTGCCATACTGCTGTGTGTCACGTGACTGCAGGACCATGAGCATGAGGGGCTTCTGTCCTCTTCTAGAGGCTGAACCTTAACTGGACCTGATGGTTTCCAAAGTGCCTTTGGTGCAGCTCCTCTCTGGAGCTTGGCAGCTGTCACGTGGCAGTGTCCTCACAGGCTTGGCAGGAGAGTGGAGGTGGCTGGTGGGCTGAGATCAGTCAGTCTCCAGGTCAGAGTCAGTTGTGGCACACCTGAAAATGCTACCTGCTTTTGTGTTGTTCCATGACTAAATAGTGGGACATCTGTGGAACTGCTAACACTGCACCTCTGTTCTGTCTGTGCTGGGGGAACTTTGTTGAGAAAATGATGGTTTTGGCTTGTACTTTTAGATGGAGGAAAAGACACAGGAATGCATCCACCTTAGTCTGTGCTGCTGGGAGAGAATGGGCAGAGTAGGAGCAGCTTTTCCAGCGTCCATGGGTTCTGCTGCTAAACTTGGGCTCAAATACATTCCTTGTTCTCTGCTCTTCCCCGGATGGAAATAGCTTGGGTTTACTTAGTGATTAGCTCTGAATGCAGAGTAGGTGGATGGTGAAAGAAGTCACAGGGAGGGCGCTGACGGTGAACTGCAGTTTCCCTGCCTGAGCCAGAACTGCTCTCCTGGGGGCCAGAGAAAGGTTGGACAGCTGGTTTCATTGCTAGGAAGACTCACATCTGTGTTGGCTGCCCCAGGTTGCTGAAGTGAAGGGTGTTGCACTGTCCGCCCAAGATGATGTGTTGGAAGGATGTTTTTGCATCATGTTTTTGCAGTAAACCACATACAGCATATTTTTGCCTGCTGGGCACTGGGTTCAAGCTCACTTTGGCCATCCTGTAAGAGGTGTCTTGCCTTGTGCTGCAGACATTCAGGCATGGTAGTGATGGAGAGCCGTGTAGAAATACTGATAGGTCAGTCAGCTGTGTCATGAGCTGATGAAAATCTGTACTGTCAGCAGGAACAATCAGGGCTGCTTAACATAAATGGCTAGACAGCTCTGGAGAGATTAGCAAGGAGTACAAGGCAGGGGTGATCTGATTTAGGTGACAGTCTACTGTCAAGGTGTCACATGTGAGCTGAATAGTGAGGGTGATTTTGAATTTAGATGTCAGGGACACCACAGTGTCTCTTGCCCGCTTGGGTGTGAGCAAATTTTTCTCAGTGCACACATCTAGGGTAAGAAACTTGTGAGTTGTAGAGGATAAGCCAAGGCTCTGGGTTTTTTTCTCTGCTTAGACACCCTGGAAATAGCTGTCTTTGGAGAAGCACGTGAAAAGGGATGTATAAAACTAGTTCAAACCACCCCTATTAAAGACCTTGTGAGAGGAACACTATGTGAGAGAGCTCCTCCTTCTCCCAGAGCTACCTCCCGGGTGTTGATAGTTCCACAGACATTGGTCCTCCTAAAGCTCTCGTGTTTTTTGGCACCAGGAGCCGTTTCTGTGCTGTTCCCCCTGTCGGCCACTGCCTGGCGCAGGGGAAGGCCGCTCTATGTGCTCTCCCCGAGAGGGGCCCAGTACCGGCGGGGCTCCGCGCACGGGGGGCGTGCCGGGGGCAGCCCCGGGCCCCATTGGCCGCACGGAAGCGCGGCGCCGGCGTTGATTGGCTGGCGCGGGGTGTCCCGGCGGCGGGCGCTCCCACGGCTCCATTGACGCGGAGCCGCCGCGGCGGGAGCGG
>VZRN01003000.1:778263-793940 GCA_013397935.1 Dasyornis broadbenti
CCCTATCGCGGTGCGGTCGCGCCGCAGTGCCCCCCGCGCCGGCCCCGCCGCTCCCACGCGCCCCCGTCCCGCGCACACCGAGGACGAAGGTCGCCGGGAGGGCCGAGCCCAGGACCTGCTGTGGTTCGCCGTGCTCCCGAGGAACAGCTCAGGACGATCCTCGCCCCCGGCCTTGCTGCAGCCGCCTCGGGCGGGCCGTTACGCCCGTCTGCTGACCGGGCGGACAGTGGTCAATCGCTGCAGCCCCGAAGCAGCGGTACGGGCTGCGGTCGCTGTGCCTGCCGGGCCTTCCCGGCTGTGCCCCAGCCCCGGGGCGGTGCCGCGGCGGGGCCGGCCGGCCAGTGCCGACCCGCCGGGAGCTCCGACAGTCCGCGGCAAGGACTGCAGCACACGTGGGCTCGGCCGTGGCGGGTGACACGGTGCAGCGGAGCAATAGCTGAGCCCGTCACAGCCACGGCTGCCAGCTCAGGGGGCCGGTCTGACCACTTTACCAGCATGAGTCCTGGTTCTTATGGGTGACAGCTGTAGCATAATGGGCAGCTGCACGTATAGCTGACGGGCTGCCTCTCCCGGTACATAGTCTGTGCATATGCCTTTGAAGCACTAATAATATTTTTAACATTACTGGTATAGCAGTGTTTAGCCAGCAGCTGGAACATAGTGTATGGAGGAGTAAGAGACTCTCCTTTGTTCTGTGCTTGTCAGGTACCCGTTAAATCCCATCCTCAGGTTGACACTCCGTAGCCAGGCCAAGGTGGTATCCAGAGGGAAGTCCCCCGAGCAGACTCAATTTTTATCACAAGCCACCGTTGGCCTTGTGGGTGTGTGACCTTTGACTGGTCCCTGTGCCCCAGCAAGTTCCTCTTTGATTAATCATCAGCAGTAATTCTCCCCTTAGGCTAACTTCCTGTCCTGAACTGTTTGTAAATCTGCCCTGTGTCACTGGGGATGAGATGTACAGGAGCAGAGGAAGTGATGCTTTCCCAGGAATCTGGGTACCTGGCTTCCTCAGTGCTCTCAATACCCCTGAAATGGGAGATGTGATAAGATCTTTGTCATGAGGAAGGGTTTTTTGTCACTGCTTTCCTGTACTTGGGACCTGATTGCAGCATCCTGTGCCTTAGGTGTGGTTCTGGATGAGTCTACTCCATTTGAGGTGTGCATGGTATGAAAATACGGGATGAATGGCAGCAGGAGGTGATTCCTAAGTCTGTGATGCTGCCAGGCAGTAGCTGGAGTACTGGTCTCAGTCTTGCTATGTCTCAAGAGCTGCTCTGAATGGTGTGACCTCAGCCCAAGCACTGCCTTCCAGGTTTCAGAGCCCACTGTCCCTGGCCTGCTGCCACCCCCTCTGCATTGATATCTCTCCGATCTGCTGCCTTCGGTTGCTCTCCTCCACTGCTGCTTGTGAGGCATGTGAGTGCCTCGTTTGCCAAGAAGCCAACTTGGTTTGAAAGCTTTCCAGGGACACAGGCTTCATTCGTGTCTGTAATGACCCTTCAGCGTGAGTGGATGCCAGGGCCTCCAGAATTAAACTTGTTCCAGGCGTCATGCAAGGACCCGTGCTGGTGCGCATGTCCTCGCGGGGAGAACAATAATAGCTCCACATACGGTAGGCTCCTGCAAGTGTCAACTCCCTCGATCTCCTCCAATGCAGGCTCAGGGATGGACTCCACCTTGTCCCTCTGAAGAGGCTCTGCATGCTGTCAGCAGCCAGGAGGGGATTCTGCTGCAAGATTCTACACAAGCTGCCCCACAGCAGGACTTGCTCAGTGGCAGCCTGGGAGGGGATCTGTTTCTGCAGTTGTGTTGCTGCTGTGCCCACCACATGCCTATGGACAAACCAGTGTGTGCACGCCATCTGCTCTGAGCACTTTGGCCTGCAGCATCTGAACTCACCCAAGCTCCTGGCAGACTGTTGACTTGTTTTCCCAAGTGCTGATCCTGTTGTATTTCCTCTCTCAGAGTCCCAAAAGGATGTAAACTTTGGAATGGGGTCTCTGAGCAGGCTGTGGACTTGGTGCATGTGTGAGACTGTTGCTGAGTAACAGGAGGACTGGTTCATTGCTGCGAGCAGCCCTTCTGTCTGGTTGCAGGGCACCAGCCTTGCCTGGGCCCTTCACCATGTTCCTCCTGCTCCCCTTTGACAGCCTGGTAGTTAATCTCTTGGGGATTTCCATCACTGTCCTCTTCACTCTGCTTCTGGTTTTTATCATCGTGCCAGCAATTTTTGGAGTCTCCTTTGGCATTCGCAAGGTTTACATGAAAACTTTATTAAAGATTTTTCAGGTAAGTCAATTTTCTGTGTGTTTGCATAGATTTATCCGAGCATAGTCATGGTAGGAAGAGAGGCTTTTGCCTCAGGAGGGCATTGTGGGTGACTGGAGTGGCAGGTTGGGCTGTTGGTGTTGTGCTGGTGCCATATGACCTCTTTGGCTTATCTCAGCCAAATGCAGTTTACAAGACCTCTGTTTGTGGGCTGTTTTTTCTCTGTAATTAATCTAGTAAGTCTTCAAGTAATGAAATAGTCTAGCAAAGCTCGGCAGTTGGCAGGGCTGCAGCAGATCTGAGGGGTAACTTGGAGGGGGTTCATGTCCCAGGCAAGGCAGAGTAGCTGTAAGAGCTTGATGTGAAGTATGATGGGGAGGGACCAGGTTGCAGCCGGCAGATTGCTTCTCTCCAGGACACGTTTGGATGAAGCAAAAGCAGGAGGTAAGGCAGGACTTCTGTCCTGCAAGTCCTGAGTGGTCTGCTGCCAGAACCCAGAGCTCTCAACATTGCTTCTGTCCTGGAGTGTCGCCTGCTGAGCCGTGTCTGTACCTGCCACCTTGGAGGACGACCAGCAGCCCTTGCTGACCCTCTTGGCACAGAGAGACCAAATGGAATTTTCCAGCTTGGTCTCATGCTGTTCCCTTGCCTGCCTTTGGTGGACTAATTTTATGGCCTATCTCTGAGCCAACACCTCTTGAAGCAAGCCCCTGACCAGACCAGACTTTTTTATCTACTGAGAGTAGTAGGTAAAGCCCACCACCCTACCATGGTAGCCCAGGTGAAAGGCAAAGCGCTTGCTAGGGAGGTTTTAGACTCTTAAATGTGGAGTTAATGCTGCTAAAGGATGTATGGTACAGCTACTGCTGTTTGAACAGGGCTGGTTGTCCCTAGAGTATCCCTGTACTGGCTGGCTTGGGAAGGCAGCCCTGGAGCTCACAGTGTTCAGCTCTTTAAACTCCTCTCAAAAGCCTGAGGTGTGAATGGGAAGACCCTGGGCTTTGTGGGGGACTTCATTAACACAGATATCTGAAGACCTGACTACAAATTTACTGACTGAAGCTGGCAAAAAAAAAAGTTTTAAATGGAACTTTTCACATTGTTTTCTTTTTTCTTCCTCTGATTCAGAAACTTTTACTCTCAGTACCTGTATTGGCATCTGAAACTATTTTTCTGAGAAGACTGTGAAGTCTGTTTCAGCTTTTACTATAGAATCTTAGTGGTGGGATAGAGGACCACTCATGCACAACTGGTCACTGATTTGGTGGAAAATTCACTCACTAAGTTTGACCATTCAGAATTGTATTTTGGAGGGTTATTATTTACCCAAAATATTTCCTCAGCTCTCGAGGCCAGTGTTGGAAACCCAGAGCAGCAGCACATGGGAGTGTGGCAGAGTCTGGCAGTCTGTGGGACACAGCCCAGCCTGAACTGCGAGGCCTGGCTGGCAGTGGCACACCTGTATTGGTGGGGATGGAGGGTACCTGCCTAGTGCCTCTCAAGTGGGGAGGCTGGGTTTGCTGCTGCCAGTTTAGGATGGAGGTGTACTGACTGGGCTTGCAAGGAATGCCTTCTCCATAGGCTGCTTAGCTCCTGTGAGGTCAGACCTCCTCTCTTGACGTCTGGGATGGCGGTATCTAGGCAATCTTCTGCAATCCTGTAGTTCCAGCTGCTGGCAGAGGCGACTGCAAGATGAGACGGACACTCCATATGCAATCAGCATTCCCTCGTTGCTGCCTCCTGATCTGCTGCTGGCATGGGCTGAGATTGGGATGCCAGGAGTTCCCAGCAACTTCCCCTTCTTCACAGATAAGCATATTGTACACAAGTCCTCCTCCTTCAGAAGCTTGTCCTTCCAGACCTGTATGATGCAGAGGAATTACAGGCTGCGAAGGTTACGTGGAGGGCAGGCAGGAAAACTGCACAGAAATCCAACCTGCAGTTTGTGCTGGTGCCCTTGAAAATTAGCTGAGAGAACAAGTAGTCCTGGCACAGGATTTGGCAACCAGCTGTCTAAGGGTGCTTGCTGCTGCTGTTTTGGGGAGATTGCTGAGCTGAGAAGCAGCCGCAACCATTAGCTGAATCAGAGGGGAAAAGATTCCATCCCATCATCAGCCTGTTCTCAGCAGCAACTGAAAACACAGTCTCTGCTTTGAATTTGAAAGAAATAAGGGTTGAAAAATAGCACTGGTCCCCTGACTAGCTTCCTACGCTATGGTGCAGACACCCCAGCAGGATGCATGGCTCAGCCAGAAGCTGTGCAATGTAACCATATGCAAGGTGCAGCAGAGCTAAGAGGTCACGGAAAATGCAGAAGATGTTGCCGTGCCGTCTCATCACTGAGCACTCTTCTTCCCTCTGGCACTCCCTCTTTCTTGCTGGGGCTCTGCTCTGCAGAGCGGCACACAGAGGTGGGCCATCATAGCTGTCCTGTGCTTGTGCTCATCACCTCCCCATCAGTCCTCTTGTCCCGCTGTGGGCAGATCTCTGTCATAAAAATCTTCCCAAGCCAGTCTTTGCTTCCACCTCAGTTCAGTTGGGTTCATCACTCACTCTTTCAGTTCTGTATGAAAGCCTTCTGCTTTAGCCCCAGCTTCTCCCCTGAACCATGATCCTTCCTGGAAATCAACTGTAAAACAGGCAATACAGTGTGGAGCTACAGGCCTTGCAAATCTTGGTTGTCCTGTCTGTCTTGCAGTGGGCAACACTGAGAATAGAGCGTGGTGCCAAGGAGAAGAACCATCCGTTGTACAAGCCCTATGTCAATGGTGAGATCCTGCCCTGCATGGGTACACAGAGAGTTCAAAATTCTTTTGTGGAGGTGGGGTAAATGTGGTGTGTCAGAGCAGCTGAGGTCTGCTGGGAAGTCTTTTCCATGTAGATGGATTGGAGGAAGTTCTAGAGAGCTCTGTTTCAAGAAGAAGGGCAGGGAAGCACCCCAAGAGTGCTTCATTTCTGGACAGTGGGGAGGACTGGTTTATGCCTGTCTGGACTGGAGAAAGAAAGGGGACCCTGAGGAGGGCAGGTGAGGAAGGGCCTTGGTTTTCGTGTCTCTTTGAGCAGGCAAGTCACACTTTGCTCAGAGCTGCCTATGGTATGTTGCAGGTATCATTGCAAAGGAGCCAATGTCACTGGAGGAGGAGATCAAGGAGATCCGCCGGAGTGGCAGTGGCAAAGCCCTGGACACCCCTGAGTTTGAGCTCTCAGATATCTTCTATTTCTGCCGCAAAGGCATTGAGACCATCATGGATGATGAAGTGACCAAGAGGTTCTCAGCTGAAGAGCTGGAGTCCTGGAACCTGCTCAGCAGGACCAACTACAACTTCCAGTATATCAGCCTGCGCCTCACTGTGCTCTGGGGACTCGGTGTGCTCATCCGCTACTGCTTCCTTCTGCCCCTCAGGTGAGTGCTGGTGCAGGGACCTGCCTTCCAGGAGGGTGCTGATGGCCTGGTTTGGCTAGCATGTAATTTTCCTCTTTTTACAGGATAGCCTTGGCGTTTACTGGCATCAGCTTGCTGGTGACTGGTACCACGGTGGTGGGATATTTGCCAAATGGAAGGTGAGTTCATCTTCAAGGAGAGAGCAGATGGGGAGCACTCCATGGCGTTTGAGACCTGATAATCCAGAAATTTTCCTGCAAGGCCTTCTGTTCTGCCACCTGCAGACACAGCAGTTGGTCTTGGCAGCTGTGGCCTCTCAGGAGTTGACACCCTGTAATTTTCAACAAAGAGCCTAGATGTGAGCACTAAGCCCATGGGAGAGTGCTCAGCCCTGGCCTCTGAAAGGAGTAATAACAGAAAAGAGTAAAGGCCAATATTTGATTCTCATGAGTTAAGTATCAGTGATCTTAATTTGATGGCAAAGCCCAGGACATGCTGTGTTTCTGTGGCAGAGACCTGAAGGCTTGGCTGGATCTCATGGCCTGGGGCAGCTGGGCTGAGTAGCGCTGTTATAGGGGAGATTGTAGGATTGGTGAGTGATGGTCTCTGTCTTGGGCTGCAGGTGTAAGGACTTCCTGAGCAAACACGTCCACCTGATGTGTTACCGGATCTGCGTGCGTGCCCTCACAGCCATCATCACCTACCATGACCGGTAAGGCCTGTCCACTCCAGGCTGTTCCTGCCCAGGAGCTGCTCCATGCTGGGCCTTTTGCCGGCCTCATGTTTCCTTTCTCTTTCCTCACCTCTAACTTTGTTTTGCATTTAGAGAAAACAGACCCCGAAATGGAGGCATCTGTGTGGCAAATCACACTTCCCCCATTGACGTGATCATCCTGGCCAGTGATGGCTACTATGCGATGGTAAGGTACTGGCTCTGCCTGCCAGGGCCTGGCCATCTGCATGGAGGGAGCAGCAAACGTTGTGTGGGGCAGGAAGTAGGCAGCAAGAGTCCTTTGAACATGCAGAACTACTTCTCCCTGCATGACACGACGAGGCACCGTCAGACTCTGTTGTGCATGGCTCTTGCGCAAGCTCAGCGTGGAGCTCAGAGGGCCAGTGGTCTGTGAGCACAGCTTTGCAAGAGGAACTCTAGGCTTTGCTGTTGTTGGAAGAGCAAAGCTCTTCCCTGTCTGGACCTCCTGCCATGGGAAAAGCACTTGGGGTTTACTGTATCTGTCTTTTAAGTCAGAGCCTGGGACTTCTCTTAGCCTTTCCAGGGTAGGGATAGGAAGATGAACCTCAATTTGGCTGTGAAACTGAGCGCTGCCTTGACTTTCATGTGTGCCCAGGTCTTGTAAATTGTGTCTTCTTGCCCTGTTCAGGTGGGTCAGATCCATGGAGGGCTCATGGGTGTGATACAGAGAGCCATGGTGAAAGCTTGTCCCCATGTCTGGTTCGAACGTTCTGAGGTCAAAGATCGTCACCTTGTCGCCAGAAGGTGTGGACAGTCGCTGGCTGCAGGGGCGGGTCTGAAGGTGGGGGAGGTAGGGGACTGTTCACCTCCCTTGGATGAGGACACTGCATGGCCTCATGGGTGCTGGGAGATTGTTCCCCTGTTGTTGGCACCCTGATAGACCCTGGTGACTGCAAGTAAAGGACTATATGCTGTGTGGATTGCTACTGAGAGCTTCTGTCCCCTCTGCTAAGTTTTGACGCTTTTCTTTTTAGGCTCACAGAGCATGTCCAGGACAAAAGCAAACTGCCCATTCTTATTTTTCCAGAAGGTGAGTGCAACAAGGCCAGACAAGCACCAGGTGGAACGGGCACCTTGAGATAGCACTGCATCTCTGTTCCTTTCCTTCTTGCACAACCAAGGGCTTGAGACCCTTCACTGAGACAAAAGGGACATCTTTAGAGCTGACTGAGCTCAGAACGCAGGAGTCGTACATGATGTCCCGGTGACCCATTCTGTGCACATGGAGAACAGGGCTTGGACTGAGAGTTAGGGGAGAGTTGCTGAGTTCCTGTGGCCCTGCCCTTAAGCCTATACCTTAGACTTCTGAACTAACTTGCAGAAAAAAGTTAAGATTGTGCTTGCCTCTTACAGGAACATGCATCAACAACACATCTGTGATGATGTTCAAAAAGGGGAGCTTTGAAATTGGAGCCACAGTTTACCCTGTAGCCATCAAGGTATGAGAAGGCAACATTCTTATGGCATAAGTCTGTCTGTCCCTCTGTATCTCTATCTTAGCAGCCCAGTCCAGCCTGGTCTGAGGGCACAGGAAAACTGAGGTCACTCCATGTGATCTGGGAGAGCTGACCTGTAGCTAAGCTTGGGGTGGAAGTTGGAACCTCAGAGAGGGTGCAGCTACTGCCTGACTTCGATTAACTCTTCTGCCTCTGTAGTATGACCCACAGTTTGGAGATGCCTTTTGGAACAGCAGCAAGTATGGCATGGTGACCTACCTCCTCAGGATGATGACCAGCTGGGCCATTGTCTGCAGTGTCTGGTACTTGCCCCCAATGACTAGGCAGGTAAGTAGTGTGAACCCGGCCTATCTGATGGCTTTCCTGTTTCGCCCTTTGCTCCTGCTGAACAGTCTTATTTTGCCACAGCCTGAGGAAGATGCAGTGCAGTTCGCCAATCGAGTGAAGTCAGCCATTGCCAGGCAGGGGGGCCTTGTAGATCTGCTCTGGTGAGTCCAGGCGGGTTCTTCTCTTCCTGGTGCCAGAGTTCCTTTTTTCTGGGTCCTGGCATGTGCTTGTGGGCTGTAGAGCTCGGTTTGTATCTTGCATAAGGTAAAGCAGGCCTGGGAAGGAATGTTCTTCTGTAGAAGGGACCAAAGTCTTTGCTTCTTCTGTGTGCTGGGCATCAGGGCTTCATTCTGTGATTGTAGCTTGCATTGGGATGCCCTGGGTTTGATCTGTTTCTGCTCAGCAAGGTGTGTTCAGCTGGGCAACTTCCTTTCCCAGGCACAGAAGTCTCAGAGCCTGGGAGGCAGGCACACAGTCTCCTGTAGTGGTACTAGGGTAGCTCATGTTTGTGGCATAGTTGCTGTAGAGCACAGTACAGGGCCATGGGGGCAGCTCCTGGCAGAACCAGGTAAGAAAGTGGTGCCCTTTGGGGACAGGTGGTCTGCAATGTGCCCTGGCAGCATGTGTTACAGGGGCAGCTGTCAGCAGTTGCTGAAACTCTGACTTGCCCTGAGCAGTCCCAGGCAAAGATGGTGCCTGCCTGCAGCCCCTCCGATACCACTCTCTCCCCAGGGATGGAGGACTGAAAAGGGAGAAGGTGAAAGATGCATTCAAGGAGGAGCAACAGAAACTCTACAGCAAAATGATTGTAGGCAACCATGACGACCGGAGTCGCTCCTGAGTCTGCTGCCTCCAGCACTGCCAGTGGGGCTGGCTGAAGCCCTCTGCCTCCAGCACCAACTAGGGCTCCTCTGGTGCAACTCCAAATCTTTGGACTTGGGCTACTCCAGAACTGCTTGGACTCGCTCTTTCATCCTCTGGCTGTTTCCCAGAGGCACTATTACTGCCTGGAGTCTTTAGGCCCTTGGCAGCTCATGGCAAAGATGCCTTCTCGTTACTGTTACAGTGAAGCCCCTTGCAGGGGCAATATTAAATGAAACTCTTATGGTGTCATGTGTTTCCATCTGGTGTGTCCAGCCCCAAGGAAGGACTGGTGTGATGTGCATGTGTGTCAGTCACAAGTCTCCCAAAGCACAAAAGCTGGTGAACTGTGCTGAAGTTGGCTGCCTTGACAACCAAGGGAGTCTTCATGAGCCTGTGCCCCTTGTGTGTGTGGCATAAACCCCTTAGGAGCAGAATATGGTCTCTCAGGCCATTTCCAAATCCACTTTCAGGAGAAATCTTTTGCCATCTTCCTGTCAGCTTGACCCAGACTGTTGCTTCTACAGTTTCTGAGTAACAGCCTCTTTGCTGCTCCTGATGCAGTGAGGATCATCCTCCTTGGAAACCTTCCTCTGTCCCCTGGGGCTGCAGGGTTCCAGGTGTCACTGGAATGGCAGGTGGGTCTCGTGAGGAATCCATACGTGCTATAGTGGGAGCCTAGGGTGTGTAGGAGAGCCTGAGACTTCATGGCTGGGGGAGCAAATCCTTTTTCAAATGTCTCCTGAGGGAAACAGTGGGATCTGACCTTGTCGTGCACCAATACAAACATGAATAGTATCAACTTGTTGCAAGAAAACTGAAATCTTGTGCTGGAG
The DNA here is from genome assembly GCA_013397935.1 of Dasyornis broadbenti. Taxonomy (NCBI): domain Eukaryota; kingdom Metazoa; phylum Chordata; class Aves; order Passeriformes; family Dasyornithidae; genus Dasyornis; species Dasyornis broadbenti. The sequence goes on from VZRN01003000.1 coordinate 788,149, forward strand.
GTGGTGCCCCTTTCTGCTCTGCAAGTAAATTATTTAGTAAAACAACTTGCATTTGAGCATTTGTCCCAGGTACTTTCCCATTTTCCTTACGTTCCTACAAACTTGAGCACTTACTCTGGGTTCTCTGCTTTTACAAGCAAGAGCTATTTCACTGCTACCTGTTGAAGCCTGCTTGCATTTTCTAGCACTAGAAGGTAATTACCTAAGTGCCTCCTTTGTACCTCAAGTATTGTTTGTTGGGGAGGTCTACCCCAGGTAAGGACAGCTGCTTTGTGTTAAGTGGCCTTAAATCTGAATTTTCCTGTGGTTTTTTTTCCCTATTTGGAACTTTCCCTGATGGAACTTTGTTGCTCTGGCCCCAAGGCTTGCAAAGCTTTTCTGTTGCTCAGGGGCCATTTGGATGAGGACCCCTGCACCATGCTGTGGTCTGGCCAGCTCTGGAGGGAGCCACAGTGAGCCATGGGGTGCTCAGGCAGTGCTGTGCTCTCTGGGTGCTGTGGATGGCCCTTCCCCATGTGCCGAGCTGCAGCTGGGGACACAGCTCTGTGCTAGCGACATGGACATTGCAGCCTGCCAGTCCCCGCTGCCCAGGCAGGGTCTCCAGGCACTCCTTCACTTGTCCTCATTCAGCAGCTGCTCCTGAGCACTCTCAAGGCCTGTGCCCCCTGGGGGAGGGACATTTCCTTCAGGCATTGCTGAAGGCCACAGGCCTCTCCCACCCCTCTGCCATGTCCTCAGGTGCTTGGACACAGCTGCAGGTGCCCACAAGTCTCCTGCCTGCAGCTGGGTCCCCTGTCCCTGATGCCATGGTGAGGTGCAGAGCCCTCCTCAGCTTTGCAGAACCTCCAGCCATCCCCAGCAGCATCCAGGACATTCCACACCAGGCAAGGAGCTGGCTGGACAGGTTAGGAGGCACACATCCATCTTTCCTTGGCTCTCCCACCCCATGCCCCCAGTCAATATGTCTCTCTACGATAAGAAAGTTAATAAATTTAGCTCTAGATTAAAAGTATCGATCATTTCATTTGTAAGCGATAAATAACCAGGGGGGGAGCATAAGGCAGCCCACGGGGTAGGGGCTGCTGGCTCTGGCTGCAGCAGCCATGCACCCCACTGGGGCCAGGAGCCCTCATATGCATTCTGCCCAGATGCTGGCATTGATTTGCTATTAGTCTCCACGCACCACCCAGTAGCACATCATTCCTGGAGCCGCTATTAATGGCCTTTTGATAAATAATCACTTGTAAGTCAATAAATTTTTATTAAACAGTGTGGTGCTTTGATTTATGAAAATCCGACGGGGTTTGTCTGGGAGAAAAGGGATGCAGAATTGAAGCGGAGCTGCTATCCATCTGCCTGCCAGGCTGGCCTGCCTGTGCTCGCGCCCCCAGCACAGCTGGCTCCCAGCTCTGCCCACACAGCCTGAGGCTGCCTGGCGCCAGGCACAGGGTGGGCAGGGCTGGTGCTCACTGCTGACTACACCTGTGGAGACCCCAGCACTGGTGGGGAACCACTCTGCCGCAGTAGCCAGTAGCCAGTGGCCAGTGGGACTGCAGGAGCCACAGTGGGCAGCACGGGCAGGAGAAGGGGTGGGTCATGGCTACTGGGCTGGGTGGGGCCCTGCATGGAGCAGCACTGTTTGTGGTCCTGTCTCAATATGGGGATGCACGGGGCAGCCAGGCTGCAGCGGCCATTTGTCAGTCTCCCTGGCTACAGCAGGCCCTTTGCCACCTGCTTTATTTGTCTCCCAGCCCTGACGTGGCATCAGACAGGTGTTAAACTACTTAATCACTTTAAAATTGTTTTAATTTTCTGTTTTGTATTGATCTCCACAGCACCAATTAATCAGCTCACTGGACCAGGCAGTTAGTACATTAAAAATTGTCAGCCAAGCTGGGCGGCTTAGAAAATGTTAATAAAATATCCCACCAGCAGCCCCTCACTTCTCCCACCATGTGGAACCTGCTCCTGCTGAGCACTGGCTCTGTCCACAGACAGTGATGTGTCTCTTCCCATCCTGCCACCAGCCCAGTGCACTGCGCTCCCATGGAACCTGGCATCCCCACATCCTTGCCAAGGGTCCATTAGCTCTGTCCTGGCCCAGCATTTGTCCCATGGAGGCAGCAGAGGAGCTGCATGGCTGAGAGGGGAGCATTACAAGCCCCATGCTCACTGTGGGGACTGGACAGGGATCTATGCAGGGACATTAGTTCCCTAAGCCCCGGAAAAGTGGCACAAAGAAGTCAGGGCTCCTTGCAAAGCACCCGCAGCCCAGTGATAGATTGGAGAGGGCTTGAAGCCAAGTGAGGGCCTTGGTGGGTTGTACAGCAACAATCTGCAACCCCACACAAGGCTGGTGCCCAGGGCCACTGAAAAGTCAGGAGCTTCAGCTGTCCCAGGCATGGACTTGGCCACTAGCCTGTTGCAGGTACTGCCTGCAGCAGCAGGGAAGGGCATCCCCCACCCCTTTCCTGCCCCTTCCATACCTGTGCCACATTGCTAATCGGTGCCTGATGGGCCGGCAGCACCTTATCTCCTATCGATTTCCTTCCAAGACACAACCCATGTGTTTGCGCACACCTGGTTGGCACTTAGTTGGCCCTTGGCTGAACAACTGCGGAGCTTGCCTGGCCCCAGCACTGTGCCTCTGCCAGCCAGAGCCCCTTTGACATCCTAAGCAGCTAAGGATGGCTGGCCCTGCGCAGCACCCACAACTGGCGTGCCATTGGTGAGCCGTGGGGAGCCAGAGCAGGGGTGTGCAGCCCCCATTGCACAGGGGTGCAGCACAGAGCAAGGGGGGACCCAACAGGTTGGCAGGCAAACACACTGGGGCTATTGATGCCACATCAATCCTGCAGCCCCGACAGGTGAATGGGCTCTCACTTACACTGTTAAGATAAATGATATTTATTTGCTGCTAAGAGCTTCCAATAAGAGGCCCCAATGTGTGTCTTTTGAACCAGCACCTCTTGCTGCTGGTACACACCCGAACCAGAGAAAACCCTGGGAAAATCTCCAGGGCTCCCCTGTTCCTGTGGGCTCTTCCTGCCCCACACACAGCACCACAGAATGGCCCCTTCCCCTGTCTGGCATGCAGACCTTGGCCCATACATCCTATCCCCAACCCTTCTCCAGCCCAACCTCACAAGGCCACCCTGAACCACATGCCCACGAAAAAAGTGCTGGGACTTGATTGGGACCTTTATTTCATCAATGCCGATAACACGGCTGTACCTCACACTATCCATTTGTGCTGCTCCCAGCCCTGCAAGCCATGCTCCCCATCCAGCTGTCAGCCACCCCATCCCAACAGTCAGGCACCTGCTGGTGAGGGGAGTCACTCCCCGGCAGGATGCAGCTGTCCGGGCCAGTCACCCCCAGCCCACAGGGGTAGGCTGTGCTGGTGCTCAGCCGCTGTGCGTGCCCAAGCCCAGCATTGAGAAGGCTGTACGGTGCTTCCTCAGCAGCAGCCGGATCTTCTCATCATCTGAGTCTGGGTCCAGGGGCTTGTTGTACTCATCGTCCTCGGTCTCAGAGGTCACCCGCTCTCCACCAGAGCCCCCCGCCCGCTGCGAGGATGAGGAGGGCTCCAGGGCACTCTTCTTCCTCCATTTGGTCCGTCGGTTCTGGAACCAGACCTGTTGCCCCATGCCCAGCTCAGTTAGCTGCCAACATGCTGCACACCCCATGCCACACAGGGACCAATGCTCACCTTCACCTGAGACTCAGTCATGCCAAGAGAATAGGCCAACCGTGCTCTTTCTGGACCCGCCAGGTACTTCGTCTGCTCAAAAGTCTTCTCCAGAGCAAAGATCTGGTGTCCTGTGAAGGTTGGGCGCGTGTGCTTCTTCTTGTGGATGCTGTCAGCCACGTGAGCAGGGGCTACAGGAGAGGAAGAGAGAAGTGGGTGAGCTCTTGGCAGCCCATAACTCTGAGCAGCTCTCCCCTTGCCCACATTTACCAGCCCTAAGTGACCAAAGAGTTCCTCCACACCTGCTCCCCTCCAAATTAAAACTGTATTCCAGCTTCAGGGCTTCAGCCCCATCGCAGGAAGGCTGAGCTGCCCTCTGTGCAGGTCCCACAGAGCCAGAATCAGGCTCTGCACCTCCTGATCAAGGATAATGCTAAGCGGTTGTGGTGAGAGGGTAAGGGTCGCTATCAACAGTGCTTGACCCCAGAGCCATGCACTGGGAACACTGTGCCCCCATGCCCCACACCTTGCAGGATGCACGGCAGAAGACAGGCATAGCTGTCTTCTGATAAAAGACAGGTCATTGGCTCATAGCTGTGCCAGGAGCACATGGCTGAACTGCCTAACACGTCTGCTGCAAAAGCATCACCTGCAAAGGGGTGAAGGGGACCAGAGCCACAGGTTCTGAGCACCCAGCTTCCCAGGGCTTCCCATGGGACAGTGAGTGCACCCATCCCACCCATCCTCTGGGACAGTGGCAACATGCTCTGCAATTCCCCTGCCAGCTCTCCACCAGGAAGGCAGTGCTGCCAGCCCGGGGCTGGCCATTCTGCCTATCTCTGCCCCAAACTAAACCAGGCACTGACCCCCAGTGAGGCTGCCTGAGCGACAGGAGGGTCTTGCGAATCAGAGGGCTCTGCCTGTTCTTGTCAGCTGTGGCTACCTGGGGGCAAGAATTAGTACCTGTCATTGCAGTTGCCCCTGCCTTTGAGACGAAAGTTCTGTGACAGTTTGAGGTCCAGCAGCTCTGGCCTTTCCCACTGTCCTGGGGCAGCCTGCTGGCCAACCAGCTGTGCCTCGTGCAGGGCAATGGACCAGATACAGCCTGCCCCATGTCCTTGCCCTAGGGCCGATGGGTCAGGGCTCTGCAAGGTGCCCGTCACCTGCAGCACCCAACCACCCACCCGCTCCGGGCCCACTCTACTTACGGCCGCCACACTGCCGGCCGCCCCGCCACTCCGGGGCTGCCTCTGCCCAGCAGCTGCGTCCCCGCGGCAGGTACTCGGCACCAGCCTTGGGAAGGGCGCCCACCTGGGGCCCATAATAGACGCCCGGGGAGCTCAGTCCGTTAAATCCGCCCGCGTGGGGGTAGCCAGGGAGGAGACTGCTGTTCGGTGTCGCCGCGGGCCGGCCGAGGATGTCGGAGATGCCGTGGGGGGTGCCAGCCGCCAGCTGGGCACTCAGTCCGGGGTGTCCCAGCTTGTAGAAAGAGCTCTGCACTGAGTACTGGCAGACAGGCGCCTTGGCCTCGGGGAAGGGGCCCAGCGAGGGGCCGTTGAGCAGGAAGGTGCCAGGCAGGTTGGCATCCATGGTTCTAGCACCGGGGCGGCCCTCAGAGCCCGGAACCCTGCAGGTGCGATGGCTGGCCCATTCCCACTGGCCTGGGGGCTACACGGCTCCAGAGTTCGCCCTGACCCGTGGGCGCCTGGCTAGCACCGGGGTGCCGGCGGGGGCCGGGGCCGCGGGCAGCCTGCGAATGGCCCGGTGACCCCGCGGTGGCTCCCGCCCCGGACCCTCAACTTGGGCTTAGGCAGCGCCAACATTTCTCTGATAAAGACGAGGTCTATTAGAATAACGCGCTCCCATTGGCCGGAGCCCTGCGGGGGGCGCGTCCATTGGCCGGGCCTCGGCGGCCCCGGCCGCCATTGGCTGTGCCTTAGGGACAGCGAGCCATTGGTCCGACCTAGACAAATTGCACTTTGAACACCGGCGGCAGCGGCGGCGGGAGGGACGGGACGGGACGGGACACGACACGACACCACACGACACGACACGGCATACGGAGCCGGAGCGCGGGGAGGCGCGGACCCTGGACATCGCC
>VZRN01003000.1:796006-898413 GCA_013397935.1 Dasyornis broadbenti
CCCTCTCCTTCCATGGTGAGCAGCACCATGCTGTCCCAGCTCTCCTCTTGCAGCTGGAGCACAGACGTGGGGATGCATCTACACACACAATCGCACAGAGATGAAATCTGTTTCCCTCTCATTTTCTTCCACTCCAGCTCTTGCCTCCCAAAGGAGCTGAGAATATGCCCCCGGTGTGTGCTGCTGTCTCTGGGCTCCTGGCAACAGTGGGGCGGGGACGGAGGCCCCTCATCAGTTTTAAGTACTGTAGCTCATGCGTCTGGCAGTCAGTCAGTCATGCGGATAGGAGGGTAAGTATGTCTCATACAAAAATCATGCCACTAGCCTATAGAAACATGTACAGCCAGCCCTGCTCCCCTCCACTCTCTGCTCTCCTCTCCTCTCTTCTCAGGTATGTGTCAGAACATGTGTGAAGTTCAGTGATTTGGTGTTGAGGTGTGATCCTGGAGAGACAAAGAGAGACACAGAAATGGGGTTACCAGGCATTCGTGGTGGCACATCCAGGATAAAAGATGGGCGCAGCCAGGTACATGGCTGAGAAGTCCCTTCTGTACACTGTGCTTATCCCACATGCACCCATTCTGCCAAGCAACCACAAGATCAGTTTTGGGGGGTGTCGGAGAGACAGCGACAGAGCAATGACATCGATGGTATTGATGATACTGCTCCATCTGCAGAGAGCAGCAAGCAGGGGCTGAGCTGTACCAACAGCAACATGGCACTGGGAAGGAGCTGGGAGGGCTGCTTTAGGTTTTGGGATGGAGGAGGCCAGCCTTGAGCCCTCCCCTCAGCTAGGATGACTGACGGCACCCCACTCTCCCAGCGGTGAGGAAGACCTTCCCCAGTGCATGCCCTGGGCCACTTTTACACAACAGAAAGCCACAAAAGCAAAGCAACAGGAGTGGTGCTCCAGAGAGAGGCAGAGCCAGGGACTTTCTGGGGATTGAAGCAGGCAGAGGAGGGCAGAGCCTGCATGAACATGTGCCCACAAGCATAAGCCTCTTGGCTATCACACACTCACAGAGAGCTCACTAACAGAGTGGAGAGAGAAGGGAGAGGGAGGACAGACAGAGCCATGCATATACAGCAGAGGCCAAAGGACCAACTGCCCCTGCTCAGCAGGCTCCTTCTGGGCTCAGGCAGTGCTGGGCAGCTGGCAAGCACACATGCAACACCCTCCCCCAATGCTGCACTGCCAGCCCAGCAGTGATTGTGCAGAGAAAAATGATGTAGCTAGACTCAAGTGTGCTGTGCCAAGCATCCTGCTTTCAATCTGGTCTAACCCCACTCCACAGGAAAGGCAGGGGACCAGGGAATGCACAAGACTCAAGTGGTGACTCTGAGCTCAATGGGGATCAATGGAAGAAATGTCCTAGGTCAAAGGCAAGTGCCCTGTCGTCAGCCCCTACAAGTGTCATGCTCCTGCACTCACCACTCCTGCATCCCTACTGCCCCAACAACCAGCAGCAGCATCCTGCCAAGGCCTCCCCCCCACCATCCTGGCTTCAGCAGACCTCACTGCTATCCTCTCCATGGCTGGTAGAGGCAGCTGCTGCATCTCCCAGAACACTGCTGTGAGCAGAGGCAGTAGGCCATAGCCCCACAGAACCAGGACACCCTTCATCTGACCCACAGCTCTGCCAGTGCCCAGCTGCACTCCTTGGGAAGGGGACACTAAGGCACCAACTCCAAGGGCAGGTCTCATCTGCCACAAGGCTGCACAGTTAGTGCTCATGCATGAAGGGGGCAGTTCTGCTTAGACCCCATGCAATCCAGTCCCTGGAGTGGCTTTGGACAAAGACCTTCCCTCTGCAGTAGCCCAGCACAACCAGGAGCAACAACTCCGTGGCCCTGTCACTGGGGACCATCACCCTGAGCACCCAGGATGCTGTCACTGCAGTAGCAGCCCCTGGCACTGTGGCTGCAGTGGGGTGCTGTGCACACAGCTGGCCGGAGCACTGCTGCAAAGCCCACAGCATCCAGGAGCAGCTTAGCAGCAGGGGCACACTTGCCCACCCTCAGTATTTTGCTGCAGCACAGCAAACCCTCTCTGCAGGCCAACAGCTGGGCACAGCCCCACTACACTTTCCCCAGGAGAATGTGCATGACCAGCAGTTCAGTGCAGGCAGCAGCATGGGGACCATGACAGAAGGAAGAGTAAAGGTAGGGTTACCTCAAAAGAGGCCATTTGAGGGGTCACTGCTTCCCCCTTTTCAGGCTGGCTCGTTTCACTATCTGAGCCCCCATCCTGCCCCCAGAGACCTCTGGTTTCGGGACACGCACTCGCACCTCCTCCTGAGGAAGCCGCAGGGGCAGGAAGCAGGACAGACCAACACAAAGAAGAGGACAGGAGAGGGAAAGGCAGAGTCAGTCGGCAGAAAACACCAAGCAAGAAGACTGATGCAGTGGGCAAGATTTGCCCCTGGATGTCTTAGAGGGGAAACAGGAGAGGAGAGCAGGGCAGAAGAAGGGACAGAGAGTGACATAGTTCCAGAGCCTGAGAGTCCTGTAGAAGTGGTGCTGGCCCAGGCAGGCTGCCTGCAAGGCAGGGCTATGAGCCACACTGTACCTTGGCACCCAGACCATCACGGTGCAAGATGGAGTATTTCATGAAGTGATCATCCTCAGCCTCCAGGTCTTGGGGCTCCTGCAGGGAGCCCTCCAGAATCAGCTCCTCCTGTTCCTGCCTGTCACCCATGTCACCAGGACCCAGCTGACGCACCACCTTCCGGATAATCTGTGGAGACCCACACAGCTGGGCGTCACAGCTAGCCCCAGGGCACCATGCCTCCCTCCTCACCCAGTCTGGTCCTAAACTGCACATGGTGTGCAGCCTCTGTCCCATGAGCTGGAGAAGTGCCGTGACTGTAACCGAAGACAGTGGGACATGAATGCCCTACATGGGCCCCTGGGCTACAGGGAGAAACAGAGCAGCTGGGTGAAGGGGAGAAGAGAAAGGCTGCGGCATGCTCTTGCCCATATCTTGCCCCTGATCACTCACCTTCTTGGTGATGATATTGCCTTGATCATCTGTGAACTGCTCCTCAGTCACCTGCTCTCCAGGGAGATGAAGGGCTTCATTCCCCTGCAGGAACAGGAGGGAGATCACAGCATTTGAGGGCGGTGGGAGTTGTTTTGCAGGTAGAACAACACTCCTGACATGCACCCCACGGACTCCGTCTCCCACCCTGCCCTGACCCTTCACTGCTTTCCCTGCATCTGCCCAGGGGCTGGTCTCTCAGCTCCCCTGCTTGTTACCTTCACGAGGACGCGCCGGCGGACGACTCTGGCAGAGAGAGCCTCCTCGTCATCCGCCAGCCCCTGGCTCTCCCCGAGCTCCTTGTCAAGCTCACGGTGGGCGTGTTTGAGCAGGAAGCGGACAGAGCCCCTGACGATGTGCATGACGTTCTGGCAGCTGACCAGGAAGAAGGCCAGGAGCACCAGAGCGATCAGCAGCTGGGCCAGGAAAGCCCACATCCTGCCTCTACACGCACAGCTGTACGTATGCCTGCGGGTCTGAGCCCGCTGTCAGAACTCAGCCATGCTGTCCGGCTGCATTGGGCCCTGCGGGTCTGCAGCCTGCCCATGCAATGTCCCGGCTCTGCGGGAGCTGCTGTAACTTTAGCTGCCGCAGCTCTGCTGGCTGTGGGCGGCGAGAAGGGAGCGGGCAGGTGGGGCGTCCTTTGCAGTCATAGCTTCTCTCAAAGTCATGTGGCCAGGACTGACCCGGCCAGGCGGTAACAGGACAGCTCTGTCCCTTTTCTCTGTCAGCTTGCCCAACAGCCTGTTCTCCTGACTACGGTGGGAGGGCAGCAGTCCTCCATCACAGGACAAATGAAGCCCTGGGCAAAAGCCAGGGCTTTGGTATGTCATTGGAATCACATGTGACTCAGGTAATGCACACAGCAGAGCTGAACAGCCACCTCCAACTATGGCCATGCCCTTGGGATGGCTGTGCACACCCTGGCTGGGGAAAGGTGCTTGCCCTCACCTTGTACCTGCTGGCTCTATGAGACGGTGGCATCAAGCCCACCACCCAGCCTGACCCCTGGACCAGCTCTATTTCAGGCTCCAGCAGGCTGTTGGGCTGGCAGCCAGGGCAGATACTCAATAAGGAAGCAGTCTGGGAGGGTGGCTGGATTATAAATGGAGAGCAAGAGCTCAGGTATCAAGCACAGCAGGCTATTCTGGGCTGAGAGGCACCCCCAGGGGCAGGAAGTGTGCCAGGAGACTTGAGGCACTGGCCTCGCAGCCGGCTCCAGAAAAGGCTGTCCATAGGGTCGCCACTTCCTGCAGGGCGAGTCCCCTGCTCCTACCCTCACCTGCCCAAAGAAGCGGCTGTCGGCCTCCTCCTGCCAGCCACCTGTGGGGTGCTGAGGCTGCCAGTTGCTGTCCTCTGCAGAGCTGATCCGCATCAGCTCCACGGCTGGCACCAGGACCTGCTCTTGCTCCTGGCCCCGTGCCCCAGAGGCTGAGGTGTGCGTTGGGAGCAGCCTTCGGGTGACTCCCTCCTGCCAGGAGCCCGCTGTCAGGTCCTGTAGGCAGGAGATAAAGGAGCCTTCTGCATTCCAGTCCCTCAGCCTGGGCACCGGAGAGGGACAGGGATAGGGAGAGAGAGACAGAGAGAGAGAGGCAGTCAGCTTTGCCATAGTGTGCTGCACCCTGAGCACTAGCCGAGCTCTGGCAGGCACACCAGTGCAGCCTGCACCCCACCAGACACTGGCTCTCCAGCTCATGGTGCTGCTGGGTGCCCGGCAGAAGCAGCACAAAACACACACATGCACAAAAGGCACAGGCCACCTCCATGCCATGCTCCCTGCCCATCCCACAGCCTCACACCTTGGCTGCCAGGGTCTGATGCAAGAGCAAGCTGTGCTCTAATGGTCTAGTGTGTTCTAGTTCTAATGTGGTCTAATGCTGTGGAGCATTGATGGGCACTGTCAGGGACCTCATGGGTCCAGTGCCACTGGGAATGTGGGAGGAGGCAGCCCAGGTTAGGGTTAGCTCTGGTAAGGACAACCTACATGCAGGGCCTGGCTGTCTGACTGGGGTCCTTCCCAGGTGCTCTGCAAGGAGCCCTCCACAGCACTGCCAGAAAGGTGTGAGGCACTTGGCCCAACCATTGTTCTATGCATTGCAGTTGCCTGGGCTCCAGAGCTGGAAACCAGCAGAGAAGCAAGCAAAGCAGGGAGATTATTGCAGCTGGCCCAATATAGGGCAGTAGCTGGCAAAGCAGTTGTACTTCCCTACTACAGTCACCCTGGTGCCCCAGGCTGCAGTACCTGTCTTCACTCTTCTCCACAGCATGGCTAAAGGTAGGTGAGGTCATGATCCTGGCTTGCACCTTCTGCTGAACTGAAACAAAAGAGACTTCACTCTCCGGGTCCTGCTCCCCAGTCCCTGGTTGATGATCACCAGATGGCATCTTCCCCTCTGGCCTCTGCCCCTCCTCCTGCTCTAGAAGGTCAATCAGGCCATTCATGGCATCTGAGTCCACTGTGTCATCCTCAACCAGTTCCATAGAGCCCATGTGGTCTGGGCCATGAGCATCTGCTAGAAGTTGCCCTGGGAACCGGCCTTCACTTGTGGCATCCGAGTCCTCAGCCTTGCTACACTCCAGAGAGGAGTCCTCAGCAGTCACCAGCGAGGGGGTGAGCCCCGAGGACCACACCTGCATGTCGGACATCTCCATCAGGGCATCCTGCTCAGTGGCAGCCATGGGGATAGCATCCATGATGGCCACCTCATTCCAGTACTGGTCGGCACGCAGCGGGGATGGCAGTGTGTAATGCAGGGAGGCAGGGGACAGCAGCTCGTCCTGCAGCGAAGCGTAACCTATATGGGCAGACAGAGGCATCATCTCCAGCAGCCGTCTCACGCACACACAAGCACAGTAGGGCAAAAGGGAAACAGCTTCTGGGAGGATGCCTGCCCCAAGGACAGTAATGGTCATGCCACAGCCCCCTGTGGCCAGGCTGAGCAGGGCTGTGCTCACAGCAAAGGCTTCTTTCACATGGTCCTTGCAAATGCTGCCATGCCTCCCTTCAAGTCCTGGGGCTGGTTTGGGCAGGCCCTGGGGCTGCCTCCTTCCCATGAGGAGGACTAGCCTGTGTTCACACAATGCTCCATCCACACTGCAGGACACAGTGCCCTCTTTGCTACCCTGCTCCATCAGACCCCTGGTCCCTGCCCACAGCCCCCATCCAGCATCAGCTGGCTGGCAGTTAGCCTGAAGTTCAAGTAGCCAAGTCTGGCAGGTATCAACTCTCAAAGCCAAACACTCTCCACAGCACAGAGGAGCAGGCTGGAAGTACCATGAGCAGAGAAGGATGGCCCTGGTATGTGCCATGCAACCCCAAGGACCTGCAGGAGGCAGCTAGGGCCTTACAACCCTTGTTGGTGTCTCCAGGGCTACAAGCCATTGTTAAGCCTCATCACCCAAGGTCATGTGCACAGCTCAGGCACATCCACATGAACTACAACTAAGCCAGGCTCTCCCACCCATGCAGGTGGCTTTGCTCAGCCCTTTTCAGCTCGGAGTCATTTTTTCACCCCTGGAGGTCAGCAGTGAACCTTTTCTGCTCTCCCAGCAGCCAGGGAATGACAGCCACAGCCAAGGCACAGGGTACAGCTGGGACTCTTGGCACAGGAAGGGCACCTTACCCATGGGCAGGTGCCTGGCCAGTGGCATACAGTGCAGTGCCAGCGAGGGAAGAAGCATGGCACCATGCAGGAGCAGAAGGCCTGGGATGGCTGCCTTCAAGTATGACAGCTGTAAGAGGGGCAGTCCCTGATGACATGCAGTCGCTGGAGCAGGATGCAGCTCCCAGAGGGCTTAGCTGAGGTGGAGACAGTGGATACAGGCAGTGGAGGAAGATGAGAGAAGGAGAGACCAGGATGAGCTCAGAGGAGAAAGGTGAAAAGAAGTGACCCACAGGAGTGCCCGCACCTGGCAGCACTAGGTGGCATGTTTGAGAAAACAGAACAAGGGGAGAGACAGAGAGGGAGAGAGCGATGAGCCAGCGCTGCAGGGGCAGAGCCACAGTGCAGGGCTGTAGCAGCACAAAGCCCTGCCCCTGTCTGGTGTGCTGGCTCCCCAGCAGCAAATACCACAGCTGACTCCAGCTGTGTCCCCACATCCAGGCTGTCCACACTCTGCCTGGGATCCAACACAGGCATACCACCACAGCCGGACAGCCAGGATTCTGTGAGCTCCCTAGCTACTGCTCAGCTTGCACAGTCAGAGGCATCTCTTACTGGCACACTGGGATGAGGAACGCATGTCAATCCCACCTGGAGAGGTTGTGAGAAAGCAGTATGGCAGAGCCAAGCTTTCTGCAGCATAAGCCCCAGTCAAGAGGCCACACCTGTCAGCAATGCCTTGTGCCAGCTGAGTTCTCAGTGGGTGCAACCTGGTCAGGCAAGACACCAGCCCTGATGTCTCTGCACAGACTGTGCCCAAAGCCCTCCTGCATTCCCTGCCAGAAACTGGGCTCACCATTCATCTGGGATGGTGAGAGGGTGTAGTCTCTCTCTGCATAGCGCCAGTTTCCCTTCAGGCTGCGGCTCTGTCGACCGGAGCCCTCCAGCATGTTGACAATCTCGCTGCGGTCGATGTTTCTCAGTGCTGTGTACAGATTCTCAACTGCAGGGGGAAGATGGTGTCAGCAAATTGGTCACTTAGGGGGGGACAGCCATGCCCCAGATATCCTCCAGGTGGGCAAGGAGGGCAAGTATGCATGAACCACCACTGTAAAACCAGCCAGTGGTCCCTGAGGATGCACACACTGCACTACGCAGCTAGCCCTGCCACCTCTGTGTCTGTAAAAGGGCACCACAACTACTCACTCTTGACATTCTTGCCCTCGCGGCTGACCCAGAGGTTGAGTAAAGCTATGCTCTGCTCCAGAAGGGAGTTGGGGTTCTCCACGCGTATCCTGTTGATGTCATCCACTCCAAACTGCAGCTCACGTGCCAGCTCTGGGGAAAACACCACGTCAGTATCACACATTCTGCTGTCCAACACAAGGCTAGGGACATTGTGAAGGGCTCAGCCAGGAGCAGTACAGAGACCCTCTGTCACATACACCTGAACACAGCAGAACATGCAGGAGCAGGAGCTGGGATGGGGCAGAGGTTGAAGCCTCCCTGCTTAGGCTGGCTGCCACCAGCACAGATCAGGAGAAGTGTGGGTTCTGCCATTGGGTGTGTGGCTGCAATGAACAGCAGCAAAACACACAACTCATAACAAAGCCCTAGCCTGGTACCCATGAGTGTGAATATGCGCACAGCCATGAGAAGATTCGCCTCAGTGCCCTGGAATGCTCACAACAGGGGCGCAGTGCAAAGCAGTCACTTCCAGCAGCACACTTCCAGCCTCCTGAAGTGTCATTGTTATGTCTCATCACCCAAGGTCATGTGCACAGCTCAGGCACATCCACATGAACTACAACTAAGCCAGGCTCTCCCACCCATGCAGGTGGCTTTGCTCAGCCCTTTTCAGCTCGGAGTCATTTTTTCACCCCTGGAGGTCAGCAGTGAACCTTTTCTGCTCTCCCAGCAGCCAGGGAATGACAGCCTGGCAGCACACTTCCAGCCTCCCTAAGTGTCAGCTTTCCAAGATGTGTTGTGCATCCTCAGAACTGTCAGGTGTGGACTCACCAGCCCAGCTGAGGCCCAGCTGTTCTGCTATGTCAACCATCTTCTGGTCTGCCTTGTCTGCGCTGCTCAGAGAGCCTGGAAGAGAAGAGAGAGTCACAGCTTCAGCTGCATAGAACCCTGCACCACAGTGGTGAGGGGAATGGGGTGCTGGCCATGGGGGTCACACAAACTCGTAGGCACAGCACTGCCCTGCAGGCAGGACCAAGGAAATCTCCAGGGAAAGGGAAGTTGCCGTGAGTGTGACTATGACAGGATCATTTCAGCCTTTCTGCTGGCTTGGGCACCCCAAGTGCCAGTGGTGTTTGGGCTGGAATGATCCCAGCAGGCTGCATACCAAAACTGGTCTCACTTAGAATGCTGTATCGCTCCCGCAGAGACAATGGCGTCAATGTCCTCCTTCGCTCATCACTGCTGCTTCCCTGCGAAAGTGGTGACAAACCAAGGGGTCAATGGCTTGAAAAGAGGGCAGCAGCTCTGCCCTGACACGACTGCTTCTCCTCCAGCTCCAGAGTGGCATGACATGGCCACATGGAGCAGCTGAAGAATAAAAGCCAACAGCGAGGGCTGTTGTGGGTACTTGGGGGAGGGATGGACCCCCAGTGCCCCCTACCAGAGTGCCAAAGAGCCAACACTGACCTTGGCGCAGGGTGGTATGCTGATGTTCAGGTGGCAGAGCACATGCTGGAGGTCCTCGTATTTCATGGCCTTGCGCAAGAAAGACAGGGAGCCACTGGCTTCCCGGCTGCTGTCTCGGACCTGAGTGCCAGAACCCAGTTAGGTGGCCTGGCGCAAGCCAAGGGCCCTAACTGCTTGCCCAGTCCTGCACACTGACATTACCTTGATGGGGAAGACAAGACGATTCTCCCGGAAGGACTGAAAGAGGAAGGTGCGGGGCTGAGTGGCCTTCTTGACAGGCACTAAGTTCCCTGAGAGTTCAACGTGCAGAGGCATCCCCTCTACCACCTGGCAGGGAGCAGAAAACATGCTCAGACCCTGTGTAGAGCTGCTTCTCCTGCTCCTCGACAGGCCAGGTAACCCTGACTCTCCTAGCCAGGCCAGGGCCAGGCCCTTCCACTGGCATCAGTCTCCTCTCACTTTGTCAGCTGTCTCCCTGCTGCCCTCCACACATGCTGCTGGGGACAAACCTCAATGTCCCTGCTGCGGGCCACCTCAGTGAAGTTCTCATGCTGCTCTAAAGTCTTGTCAACCTTGTCATCAGTCATGCAGTAGCAGCGCAGCCGGCCTTCTCGTGCATCATTCATCTTGGCAAACACCACGAATTTGGCCATGTAGGGCACAGCAGTCAGCTCCTTGTACAGCATGGTAGCAAAGTGCACAGCCTCCGCTGTGCGTGGGCAGTCGGCCAGCCAGAACCTGCAGGAGATCTGGGTCGGGGTGCTGCTGGGCAGTGGCACCAGGGAGCTGCCCCCACCCCCTCAATAGCCAACCAGACTGAAGAGGAAGACCCAAGAATTTTGGATACAGGTATAGCCCCATCTGTGATGGGGACCCACCCAAGTGCAAATAATGGCCCCCTTCCTTCTGCACACCCAGTTGTCATGAGTGTTTCCTGATGTGTGCTCAGGCAGCATGGGGGTCTCAAGGCTAGAAGAAACCGCCCTGCATGTAGGAATGGGGCAGCACCAGGGGTAAGGGCCTTCCTGGCAAAGGCTGTACTAAGGCCCAAAGAGCACCAAATGTCCCCAGACGGGCACATGTTTTCCCAGGACTCACCTAGCAGACACATTGGTGGTAAAGTTAGCACACTCATTTTCATAGACCAGCTTTGTGGTGCCTGTTATATCTTCCCACTGGGCTTGGGCTGTCCCTCCTGCAGCAGAAAGCAAGGATGAGCGTACTGTCTTTCCATAAGCCTGGGGTCTGCATCCCCTGAGCATTTGCTTTCTCCACGACTGTGTTCTTTCCTGAGCCCCCTGGAGCTGCATTCCCCTGAGGCAGCCCAGCCCATCCGCCATGGAGAGCACGCTCACAGCCTCACCGATCACACTGCAGAGCAGACGTAGGCTGGTGGTGTCACCCTCACCACTGTCTCGGGGATTGTCCTTCCAGGATGGTGGCAGTGGGATACGGAGGCCAATGGGGCGGTGGAACTTCCTCCGTCGTGGCTCCACAGTGACAATGGGGCTGAAGGTCGCTTGGTTACCCAGCAGCTTAGTCACCAACTCATCAGGCACAGGCTGTGCCTGTGGGTAGCACAAGGATGGGCATCAGGGATGGTTTTTCCCCAGGCTGGGCCACAGCCTGGGCTTGCTGCCCACCCCTGATTGCAGAAGCCTGTCTGGTCCCCAGGCCAGGCTCTCTGGGACTCACCTGTAGGGCCAGCCTCACTCTCTTGGTGACAGCAGTGTCTGGGAAGGTGGCCTGTACCATGGGCACCAGTGTGCTTTTCAAACACCCTCCCTCAGGGCCAATCATATCACAGTCCTGGCAAATCCGGGACATGACCACAAAGTAGAGAGGGAAGTCAGTGGTGATGATGCGGCAGATCCTCTTCTTATCCAGCTCCTCCTGGCTCTCCAGCTCTGCAAGGGTAGCATAGCCATCAGTGCTCATACACCAAACCTGTGTCTGTCACCCAACACCTCTCCATGCTGCACTGACCACGCCCCTCAGCCCCATCGCACCACCCAGGCCACCACAGCCCTGCCTGCAGGGAGCTGCAAGGTGTGGAGCCCCTGACTTCCTGGCACGCTCACCCTCATCCATGCCGTTGAGCAGCTGGTCCATGTAGCTCTCCTCATAGCGGTTGCGGTGCTCCTTCCAGATAGAGCCGTTCTCACTGCGCAACACTACGAGCTCACGGTCTCCACGTCCATACGAGGCAAAGTGTGGAATCTCCACAATGACAGGGCTGCAGATAGCAGAGGAAGGCCACTGGCACCCACAAGCTGCCACAAAGACACGCAGGCAGCAAGGTGGCTCTGGGCAGAGTGCCTGCCCATGCTGTGCAGCCGACTGGGGAAGAAGAACTGATGAACTCCCTCTCTCTGGGAAAGAGGGCTCTGCACCTGGTGGCACAGGGCTGGTCAGGGCTTTTCTGCCACTGTTCTGCTACTCTTGAATGACCCACCCCAGAAACATGCGGTGCCCAACAAGAGGTGGGATCTCTCCTCTGCCAGCCTCAAGAAGCAGAGATGGGCAGAGGTCTTGCCCCAGATGGTAAAGACTCCAGAGGAGTCCAGATCTGTTCCCAGTCCTGAGGGATGATGCTGGTGTGGGCAGCCCAATCTGCTCTTTTCCCAGCTGTGCTCACCCGAGGAACTGGGCACCAGCAGGCCCCAGGGCGATGATCCGACTGCCCAGACCCTCCTCTTCAGCCAGTGGTGGGGGTGCAGGTAGCTTTTGGGGCTTCACCAGGCGGCAAGTAATGCGGGTCGGTGCAGCACAGGCACGGGGCGGGATGACCACGCGCAGACCGTGGTGCCGGCTGCCCCGCATGGAGCCACCACGGGCGTCCACCATAAAGCTCACCAGGAACCTGGAGAGGACAGAGGCATGGGCAGGTGGACACCTTGCAGCTGGCTCATACACAGAGCATGCATATGCTGCCCAGGCTGGGCACTCACCCTGTGTGCACAGGGCTGGCCACTGGGCTGATGTTATCTGAGGTCTCCGTGGCAGGGCTGCTGGGGATCAGTGAGTCCTCGTCGAACTCCTTGGAGGGCTGTGTAAGGCAGGGAAGAGACCCCGTGGGCAAAGGGTCCTGTCTGGGAGTGTTGAGCCTGCCCACCCTTACACAATCCTCTTTAGACAGTCTTGTACCACTGGGTCAATGCCCTCTACCCATCCCACACTTGAGCTTTGTGATCATGGGGGAGCTGCCCCAGCAAGGAATGCCTGAGAGAGGCTGTGGCAGGCTGTATCTCATGCTCACCTCCTGTGGGGACACCGAAGGTGCATGCAGCCTGCTGACTTGCTCAGCTTCTGTCTCCACAGGTCCTACCTGCTCAGTCTCCTCAGCTCTGGTCACCACAGTTTCAGGTGGGATGCAGGGGACCTGCAGGACAGCTGGAGATTCCACCCTGGCAGGAGAGGGTAGTGACAGCCCCAGAAGTGGTAGGCCTGGGTCCCTCAGCCCCTGCCCATCCCCACAGAGTCCTGGGGCCACTGGACAAAGGCAAACTAAGCAGCAGTCCCATGTCCTGGTGCAGGAACAGCACTGACCAGCTTTGCCTGCCATGCCGGGCGGTAAGGGCTCAGTGATCTGTTCCTAGCCTGGAGCCATATGTGCCCTGCAGGAAGCCCAGCTCAGCACAAGGCTGGTCCTGTGCTGTGTACCTGCTCCCTCCCCGCCATACAGTGTCTCTTACATTTGTTCCAGTGTTGTTGTGGTCATGAACTCCAGTATCTCCCTTTTGCCTTCCTGGTCTCTGAGATCAGGTGTCTTGGGCTTTGGTGCAATCAGCTCTTCCTCTGAAACCAAGAGCTGGCTCAGCATGCAGAGGCAGACAGACAAGGAAACACAGATATCCAGCCCTCGCCTCCACCCCTTTTCAGGGCTGGAGCCAGTGCCCATCCCTGCTCCCACTGCTTGACATAAACACTTGTCCCCTGGGTCTCAGCCAGACACAGGGGGTGCTTTCAGAGTGGGTCTACTGGCAGGGCAAGGCCTAGGCAGCAGGCCAGTGGGACGAGATGTGGGAGCCATTGGGAACTTCAGCTGCTGACAAACCTCTTTCTCACAGCACCAAATACATCGCAGAGACTTCAGGGGACACCTTACACTTTGATGCCTGGGACAGGGACATGGGCACAGCTGGGGATGCAGGAGGCTACCCTAACACTACACCCCATTGGAGGCACAGACCTCTGCTAATGCTGACCATTGGTCCCATTAATACCTGCTAACTAGCTCATCAGGATTTGGCTCTGGCCAGCGCCCTGTGGGAGGGTGTCCAGCACCTCCCAAAGCAGAGAGAGTGCCCCAGAGATGGGGAGGGGCCCACAGCACCACAGAGACCCTTGAGCTCTCAGGTTAATCCCTGCTCTGGCCAGAATGGCATGGGGCAATTGTGGAGGGGCACCAGTGTTTGTCACAGTATCAGGTTCCTCCACCTGCCTTGGACAGGGCCTGGGTCTGACAAGAGAGTCAGGGTCCTCCTGAGTGGGAGGATTCCCATTCATGCAGTCACACCACAGCAAGCAGCATGGACATGGATTGGCAGGGCAGGATGGCAGGGCTGGCACTGGAGAGCACCAGCCCAGCAGCAAGGCTGAGCAGATGGATATGGCGTGCGGATGGTTAGTGGCCATGGGGTGAAATGGGCCATTGAGCTGGGGCAGGGGGACACATTTCATACCCATTACTGTGACATGAGCAGTGCCTGCAAAGTAAGAAGACGCAAAAGTGAGGTCTTGGTGGGAAGGCGTAGGAGCAAACCAGCTGCTGCTGGGCTGGGAGCTGGTATCCTCCAGCAGAGCAAGGTACAATGGGTGCTCTGCATGCCAAAAGGCTCTCTGGGGCATGGGATCACGGAGATGTCCAGACATATCCCCCCTGCATAGTGCAGGGAAGCACCCAAGCCAGGAGGTGCTACTTCTGGAGTTTGGTGGGCTTCCCTTGTCCTCTCTGCAAAACCACAGCAGGGCCCACACAGCTGCCCCACCCTGGAGGTGTCCCTGTTCCAGCAGGTACACAAGTGTCATCCCTGTGATTGCTGCCTGCCATACTGACCCAGTCAGCAGATCTCTGGTACCCAGCTCCCACCCCTCACCTTCATCCTCTGATACGTCCAGAATCTCGTCTACAGTCTCTGGGAAGCTCATGCGGTGCTTTTCACCAACTGACTGTGGGAGCAGAATGGAGTCAGAGGAGGCCAGCACTTTGCTGCACAGCTATCTGCAGGCCCCTCCTTACACCCAGCTAGGCACCCAGCTGCAGACCTTTCCCAAGCTGCTCCCAGCCCCAGACCTCCTCCACAGCATTGTGGTCCCAGTACCCAGGTGCTCACCGGGATATCAGTTTCTTCTGTGACAATCTTGAGGACATCTGTGACAGAAATGTAGCCAAGCCGCTTTGCAATGGCCAGGGGAGTGGTGCCATTCTGTGCACAGAGGAAAGAATGGGTCAGCAGCAGCCACAGGGCAGCCCAGGCGGTTGCCTGAGCTTGCCGCAGGATGAGGAGGTGTGGGAAGCATTGTACTCACTGTGCTGATCTCGTTGGGAGATGCACCGTGCTTCAGCAGCAGTGTCACCACGTCCGTGTGGCCCTGCTGTGCTGCTTGGTGCAGCGGGGTGTAGCCCAGCTGCAGGGGAGCACAGAGGATGCTGCCATCAGTTCTGGAAGCCTGCTGCCCCAGAAATGCCCCCAGGCCTCACACACTGGGCTTCATGCCTGGAGCATGAGGACAGCTCCCCTTCCCCAACAACCAGCATGTTGTTACCCACGGCAGAAGGGTCCTTGGACCACAGGACATCTCTGTACCTTAGTCTTGGCATTGACATCAGCTTGGTGCTGCAGCAAAAACTTCACCAGCTTGATGTTCCCATAATGGCTGGCCACATGCAGTGGGGTATAGCCCATCTGAAAGACAAGATCAAGTCTCAGTCTGTCCTCAACAGTGCTTACTGCCCTTGTAGCTTTGATATGCTCATCCCACAGGCAAGCCGCCATGCATGAAGGATGAAGCATACATGTGGGTGCTTCCTGAAAGCCCAAGACCAGGGCAGAGGGCTCACTTCAAATCATGTTGTACCTGCATGAGGTACAGGGGTGAGCTGTGGGAGCAGGCAAGAATCACCCCTCCAGGGAGGCAGGGGGAAGAGCAGAAAGAGTCCCCAAGACACAGGCAAAATGGTAAGGATGCCTGCCAGAAGGGAGTCTCTTGTACGAAGCAAAAGAAAATAAATGCTCCTCCCCGAGCAGGCCTAGAGGTAGTTCCCCCATGTGTTCCACCATAGCCATGGTCAGTGCACTACTTTACCCTGGTCATTGCATCCACTGTGACTCCATGTTTCACTAGAACATCAGCAACCAGCACATGACCCTCTTGGGCCACAAGATGGAGAGGAGTCAGGCCACTCTGCAAAGAGAGAAGGTCTCAACACAGCGGCACTCCCATCACTGCAGCTCCACCAGCAGAGACTCCGTCAGATCTCCAGCCTGGCAAACTGACTGACACTGTGCTGTCGGCCAGTATACTGCTGCCCAAGCACAGGGAGGCACAGGGGCCTGGACCACCATCCAGGCCACTGTTCTCTGCTGGCCTGTTTGCCTCTAGCCTGGCAGGATGCACTGGGACAACTTACCTTGTTGCCTAGGTTGCCGTTGGCTTGTTTGGAGAAGAGCAGTGCCACCATGTCTGCATGCCCCTCCTGGGAAGCCAGGTGCAGGGGAGTGACTCCCTGCACAGACTCAGCATTTGCAGAAGCCCCATACTGCAGCAGGCTGCTGGCCACCTCCATCTGGTTCTGCTTGGCAGCGATATGCAGGGGAGTGTACCCATTCTGCAGGGAGAGAGGCTCATGGCAGTGCTCAGGCCTGCCAAGCAGATCAGAAGGGACAGGAGGTGCCACCCTGCCTTGCAGGCCAGGTCTGCCCTTCCTAGTTGCCTCCAGAGTTCAGGGATGCCCCCCATACCATCTCCCTGACAGCAACCAGCCCTGACACTGCGGCCAAATCCCACTCTTCCAGCCAAGTCAGCACAGGGATTTCAAAGACCACCTGCTTCAGGTTCGAGTGGCATGGACTGTCCTGGAGTTTTCCACACAGGAATTTCTGCATCAGTATGCAGCCTCTGGGAGCTGCAAGAGGTTGGGGCAGACACACCTCCTGGAATGTGCCTGGCTGAGGTATGGAGCTAAACTCCCAATACAGAGCATTAGTATTCAGGCAGAGACTGCAGGGCCTTGAGTTCTGACTCTGCTGCCATGCTACAGGAGCAGAGCAGCTGGCAGACACCCGCTGCCCAGGCTGACGTGCAGGCTGTCGGTGACGCAGACCAACAGGGTGCTGGCGCTGGTACTCACTGCTCCCAGTGCCTGCCCAGCATGTCTGCCGGCAGCCTGCACAAGGGACAGGAGAGTGCCAGATGGGGAGGGCTGGCACCAGCAACCACTTGGCTGTTCTGAGGATGCAGTTTTCACAAACAACATGGAGAGCAAGGCGCCTGCTGGTCTGCTCTGTGAGGAGATGCTCCCCATGATCAGGCAGAGCCAGGTGACTCGCACAAGCTCGTGGGTTTTCTGACTCACTGCTTCATAGCTGCATGCAAACATTTGCGTGTGGTTTCCTAAACTGCCAGACTGCAGCGCTGCTCTGCAGGACTCGCCATGGAAACACGTTCCCCACGCAGCAACGCTAGCAGGGACCATCCCTGGCACAGCCTATCTGCTGGAACAGGACCACTGCCTGGCACACTGCCTGCCCCACACAGTGTGAGGACAGGCAGGCATGAGCAGCAGACGTGGAGAGAGGCTGGTGGTGATCAGTCCCTTGTACATTCCCTGAGTGCCAGGGTTAAGGAGTAGTGCTGGCCCCAGACTGGCAGGCACTGGACACACGACACCTCCCCACATCCCCAGGGACACCCAGCCCAGACTTACCCAGGCCGAATTGTGTGGGGAGCTTCCCTTGGGAAGCAGCAGTTTGACAATCTCCAGGTTGTTGTGATGCACAGCCACATGCAGTGGGGTCAGGCCATTCTGCAGAGAGCCAGAGAGTACAGACAGCTGAGACAGAGCCTCTCCCTGTACTAGACCACTCCTCCCACAGAAGCAGCACTCACCTTCCCTGCTGCATTGGGGTGAGCATCATGTGCCAACAGCAACTCTGCCACATCCACCTTCCCATACTTGGCCGCAACATGGAGAGGGGTAAATCCTTTCTGAGGAGAAAGGCAGCCCATCACAGGGTGGCAGAGATAAACAGAGTGCTGGCACCTGCTGCAACACAGGAGGAGCCTGCCCCTCCTGTGACAGGGACACTGTGCCACCAGCCTGCCCAGCCTTGGACCAGCTGAGTGATGCCGTCCACAGCAGTGGACTCAGCAGTGACTACCTTGGTCATGCAGGTCTGTGAGGCTCCCTTCTCCAGCAGGGCCAGGGCTGTGTCCATGTGCCCCTCTCTGGCAGTGATGTGCAGGGGCGTGTGCCCTGCTGTGGTGGCCAGGTTGGGGTTGGCGTTGTTCTCCAAAAGGAGTTTGACCATGCCAGTGTGGCCAATGCGTGCAGCACAGTGCAGAGGAGTCTGGTCGTCCTGTGAGGGTGGCAAAGAAGCTGTTTGGGCAGACCTGGACCAGTCCCTTCTTGCCACACCAAAGGGATCCCAGCCCTGCTCCCACTGTTGCACAGCCCCTGGCAGGCTGTGCTCTGGGCATGTGAGTGCAAAGAAACCAGGACCAGCTGCTCCCAAAGCTGATTATCACACAGGTTCTCTGTACCTACCTTGGCCTTGGCATTGGCTTTGGCTTTGTTCTGTAGCAGGTACTTTGCCACATCTGTGTGCCCAGCTCTGGCTGCCATGTGTAGGGGCGTCTCCACTTTCTGCACCAAAGACAGGATAAAGTCGTAAGGCCAAAGGAGGAAAAAGCCTTCCTGTAGTCATTCCTCTGGTCGGAGCAGAAGAGAGCAGTGCCTGCAACCTTGTCTGGCCGCTACTGGTTCCTCCTGACAGCACAAAGCAGAGGGCACCAGGGACTGCTCGGGTGAACAAAGGGTGCAAGACCTGGGCAATTCTCACATCCCACTGAACCCCAATAAACTGAGCTCCCAGAGCCCCAGCCAGGGTGGAACTCACCACGTTGGACACATTAGGAGAAGCTCCACGCTGCAGCAGAGTCTTGACAATGGGTAGGTGCCCCATGAAGGCAGCCACATGCAGAGGGGTCAGGCCAGACTGTGAAGAGAAAAGGGCCAGAAACCAAGATGAGGTTTATGGCCTTGCCAATATCTCTTACTGTCTCTTCCTCCCTAGGGCAGGTATCAGCAGAGGCAAAATCTGAGTCCCCAGCCTGCTCCAGCAGGAGCCTGGCAGGTGAGTGTGGGGGAAACACAGGGAGCTGCTGTCTCCCCTGCATCTCCCCTGCCTTTTGGGGAGATGCTGTCAAGCTAAATAGGTTCTGAACTGCAAAGAGCACCAAGAAAGGTTCCTGGGGTTTGGCAGAGGCAATAGGGACATCACATCCTGCCATGTTGCCCACTCTGTACAGGCAGCAGCAAGAGAGCTGAGGATGGGCTCAGCCCACCTACCTCTGTGACAGCATCAATGGAGGCACCTGTCTTCAGCAGCAGCTCCATCACGCGGATGTGGTTTTTCTTGCAGGCAATATGGAGGGGTGTGAAGCCATTCTACAGACAGACCGATGGAGAGTCATTTGCAGGAACACTCCCTCTCCCCTGGTCCAGCCCATCTGCCCTTCCTCACTCACCAGGGCTCGGGAGTTGGGCTTGGCCCCCTTCTCTACCAGCAGCTTGGCCACACGGTGGTGTCCACAGTGTGCAGCCACATGCAATGGTGTGAGGTGGTCCAGGGTGATGTCATCAATCTCAGCACTGTACTGCAGGAGCAGGCGTACGCAGTCCAGGTGGTCACCCTGTGCTGCCATGTGGATTGGCGACAAGCCATTCTGCGACCGTGGAGCAGGGCCTCAGGGCTGGGCCAGGAGGGGCTCCAGGCTTCCCACCCAGCCCCTGCCTTGCACCCCCAGACACTACTCTAGGGCAGAAGAGACAGCTTGTTCCCCAGGGTGCTACCAGAGAGGAGCCCCAGAATCCCTCACTGAGACTTAGAGAGGAGCAATGTCAAATCGAGGGAAGGGCCTGAAGAGCTGCTGCCATGGGGCAGACTGTACCCAGGCCATCCCCTTCTCAGGACTGGTCCCTTTGAAGGATGAAGCCCTCAGGCAAAGGACTCCAGCTAGGGCCAAGTAGGGAAGGAAGCTTCTTACCCCTCGTCAGGCTTAAAAAAAGCCCCAAGCCAGCCACGGGTGCCATCCAGCAACCGTGCACAGCTTGTTACCCCACTGTGCTGCCCTGAGACCTGGCACCAATCACAGCCCCACTGAGTCACCTGGATACCTTGGTTTTGGCTTGAATGGGAGCCCCATGGTCCAGGAGGATCTCTGCAATTCTCACGTGTCCATTGCGCGCTGCACAGTGGAGAGGAGTCAGCTCATCCTGGGGAGAAAGAAGGTTCAAGGGCTCAGCAAGGCATGGAAGGGCAGGGTTCCCTCAGGCAGATGACTAACAGGGACTTTGGATTTCTTTGCAAAATAAGGAAAAACTGAGCCTGGCCTCAGCTCTCAAGGCACACCTTGGTAGCCATGCAGCCTCCTTTTATCTCTATATGTGCCAGCAAAAAACCTGGTCCATCCTCTTAGTGCACCAGAGACCCTTCCTCACATTCCCAGCAAGATGTTTGCAGGGTAAGCACTGGGCAGAAGGACCTCAGGGAGGGAGATGGCCCATGTACAGATGGGCTGTGTTCAGAAGTGCTCTCACCTTGGTCCTGGTCTCTATCTGGGCCCCGCGGTCCAGCAGCAGCCGTACCATGATGATGTTGCCTCGACGGGAAGCTATGTGCAGGGGAGTGATCCCATTCTGTTAGGAGGAACAACAGTCTGTCAGAAGGAGTAGCCCCTTCTCTTTCAAGGAGGCAAGTGACAAAAAAAGGAGAGAGGGCAGGGGCTACATCTCTGCCAAGGGACAGTACAGGGGAACAGCTCGTTTAACCAGGCTGAGAGAGATGGCTGTGCAGCTAAAGGCTGCAGACTGAAGCTACATAGAGCCTGCAGGAAAGCACCGGCTCATGGATTGGGCTGCACATATGGGTCTGGAAGAAGCATCCCAACTGCAGGTTCTATGAGCTCTGTCCTGCAGCAACAGAACCAGCTTTCCCTCAGCCTGGGCACAAGGTCTTCAAGAGTTTTCAGGGATGCATGGCTGCTTCTAACCAAAGGGAGATATAGCAGAAAAGGCCCATGCTGGTTATTAATTGCAACTCTCCATGCCTCTGTGCTGCTTTCTGCATGATCCCACCTCACCAGCATGGTCTGGCAGCTGTTGCTGGATAGGAGGCATGGACAGGAGGCACAGTATCCTCCTCTGGTGCTGGAGCAGCACAAGCCCCAGTAGCTTCCCACTCTGCACTCACCTGGGGTGTAAAGTTGACACTGGCTCCACGATTCAGCAGTAATTGGGCCACACTAAGATTCTCGTAGTGGGCTGCAATGTGCAAGGGAGTGAATCCAGTCTAGGGGAAAGAAGGAGGGATCAGCCCAGCCAGACACATGCTTCCTGATGAAAATACGGATAAATACAGCATACTAAGCTGCTGTTCTCCCTGGGGATGCAGGGAAGCTCCCAGAGACAGCATAGGAAAACCACACACCTTAGAGAGGACATCAGCATTGGGGTCATTCTGCAGCAGCACGGCAGCTGTGCGAGTGTCATCATTGCGGGCTGCAATGTGCAGGGCAGGCAGACGGACTTTACCCTTTGTCCCATAGTTGATAAGGTGAGCAACCACGTTCTCATGTCCTTGCTGGAGAGCCACAGCTAGTGGAGTGAAGCCATCCTGCCAAGGAGAGGGGGAGAATCAAGGAGCAATGTCAGGACCCAGCACATTCCTCAGTAGCTCCAATAAGCAGGGCCATAGGCACCTCCTCAAGGACCTCACCTCTGTGGCTACATTCTGGTTGGCTCCATTTTCCAGCAAGAACTTCACAACTTCCAGGTGGTTCTCCTGCGCTGCCATGTAGAGAGGTGTGAAGCCTTTCTGCAAACACAGGGCCATGCACATCAACACAACTCTTCCTTGTGTTTCTTGAGTTCTTTGAAGACCTACACCCCATCAACACCCACACTCCCAGGTCAGTGTACGGGGGCAGAAGTATCCACTGTGGGTGTGAAAAAGCAAAAAAAAAAAAAAAAAACCTGGCAAGAGTAGAGCAATCACAGACAGCTAGAGCCCAAGGCTCCACATGTCCAGAAAAAAAACAGGCAATGCTTGATAAGACTCAGCCCAGGAGACACTGCCTTCTGCTCACTGCCAGTATTGTCCCTAGCTTCAGGGACAATTCTCCCATCACGCAAAATCTGAAGAGCTTTCAGCCCTACTAGGCTCAAGGAAGAGAGAGTGAAGGAAGCACACTGTGTGTAACTGCAGGGGTTGCTGGAGATCTCCAAGCTTTGCCAGGGAGGTATCAGCTATGAGTCCTCCGAGGATAAGTTCAGCATGCTTATGTGTGCTGACATGGACTCCCTCAGCAGAGACCATGCTGGTCTCCCCATTTGCCTCAAGACTCCCTCCACACCATATGCACACTTGTCTCCTTTCAGGAGTCTTGCAGAGCAGTCCTTGCTCCTGAACAGGACTAGAGAGAAACTGCAAAGGGCTGCTGAAGTGCCCACGCTGGGCACAGTTCCAACCATGAGGACACCACCATCACACACGATGGAAGCCTCTCCCATTTCAGACCAGGTCACCCTACCTGGGACTGTGCATTGACGTTGGCCCCATAGTTCACCAGCTCCCGGACCACGTCCTGTTGTCCAGCCAAGGCAGCAATGTGCAGGGCTGTGTTTCCCTTCTGAAAGACACCACAGGATAGTGCTCAGGGGCTGAAGAAGCTCAGAATGCCAGGGAAAGATAGGCCTGACATTTGTTAACAGGCATGCAATCAGAGCAGCTGGCCAGCAAAACCTTTAGGAGGCCATGCAGTTCTCACTCCATGTTCCATCCCTGCTGTAGACCAGCCAGCCACCCTTCCCATTTACTGGCCAGAGAAGAGAGTGATTTCATCTGTCCCATGAAGTTACTGGCAGCAAAAGCTGTATGCACTGTCAGGCACTGTACATCTCCAGCACTGAGAGATGAGGAGGGGAGGGAGGATGGGGGCGCTGAGCTGGCAGCCTTCAGGCAAAACTGCAGTGTGCATCGTGGTAGCCAAGGCATCCCAGCAGATATAAAGGGATGATAAGCAGGCTGGAAAATGCACACACAGGCTCTTGTGCCTTTGGGTAGTACAGCAGAATGCAAGACTCTGCTCTGTGTCCAGAATCCTGCGAGAGCACCAGGGAGGTGGCAACTGAAGCCTCCTCCTGTTCTCGCAGCCCTTCAGCTGGTGCTGGAGGCTGCTCATTTGTCAGCTCTGCTTGTTTGTGCTATTGTCTTGCTTTTCATCAAGAACCACACCTGCTGTGGTGATGCATGAGAGAACAAGATGTTATATACGGAGCTCTGTTTACCAGACCTCTCCAGGCTTGTGACAATGGTATCAAGGCCATCTCAGCACTGGAATATGTAGGGGCTGCCCTGGGGCAGCACGGGCTTACCTGAGCCAGCAGCCCATGCTGGGAGGAGATGTTAGTAAGACAGCACTAGCACATGTTGCGGTTTACGTTACTCTCCCCTGAAGTCCACAATGGTCCCCACAGGGAAAAGGCACCTCCCACCCACCTAGAGATGCCCAGGACAGGCTTGGCTGTGTGAAAACCAGAGCCTGACCCCAGGTCCCAGCCCAGCAGCACTGCCACTGGCACAGTCTTTCTGGGGGCTGACAGCAAATTCACTGCTCAGCTACTGCTTGTGTGTCTGGCAGCAATGGCAGGGTGCGGAGCTCTGATCAGTGTGACCAGACTTCCTTGTCCTTACCTTAGTTGTTGTCTCCAAAACGATCTCCTTGTGCAGCAACTCCACCACCATTTTCACATGGCCCTCCTTGGAGGCCAAATGCAAGGCATTCAGCCCATTCTAGAGGAAGCAAAGCAGGGAGAGGGGAATTAGTCATCATCTGGGTATGGAGCTCTCTGAGAAGCAACCTACTCAGAGCTCCTGTGCAGACATGACTGCGGGCACTTGGCCCATGCTGGAGATAGTCCAGGCTGGTGGTGGCAGGAGCCATTGCCTTGCCCTTGAGCTTTGCATTGACATCTAGTGCACCAGCCATGGTGCCACAAACAGCTTCATGCTGCCAGGAATACTTCACACAACTGAACGCTGAGTTGCTGACTAATGCTGGAGGTTTCTCCATGAACAAAACATGCAGCCCACGTAGGCAATTTCCTACAGATGGGTGGTACTGCAGCTCAGCATTATGTGCTCGAGGCACAGGCACTGCTTCAGTCCTCCCTGCTCAGGGCACATCCCTGATGTCAACCCTTGCCTTTGCTCAAGTGACTTTTCATGGGGTGCCCCTCCTCATAGTCAGGTTTTTCACACCTAGAGCACAGAGCTGAGCCTTGTGCGCAGCCCAGAGCAAGGATGCACCACAACTGCTGTGTAAGTGCACATACAAACCTTTAACATTTACACAGACAGATGTGCAGTGAGAAGCCCTGCTTGGGACAATGATTTTATCAACAGCAGCCAAATTTAATTCACAGTAGTTTGTGAGCTTCCAGTCCTGAAGTTGGCTTCTCCCTGGCTTTCAGACTGTCTACCAACACCCCATCCTGCAGTCCATGGTGGGCTTTGCTCCCCCAGAGTCCAGCTGCAGCAAAGAGTGCAGAGAAGGTGTTGGGTGTGTCACTGTTAAGCTCTACCAGTTCCAGGAAGCTCCCAAAGAGCTAAAGTGACCTCTCAAGAACATGTCTGTGTGTGCCCCAATTTAGCTTGCCTTCTTCCTGCACATAGAACCTGAACACTAGGAGCAGAGGCCTGGCCAGTGCCCCTTTGGCATCCCCGGGTTGTCAGAAGGAGAGGTATCTAGCCAGACAGCATCCTCAAGGCTAATAAGACAGCATCTGCTCCATTATTTCTGACACCCTCTTCCACTTCCCAGATGTGAACAAAAGGGCTGGCATATTTGCTAGAAAAAGGTTAAATACCTACAGGCATTTCAGATGCCACTTTTTTTCCTTGTCCCTCACTTCTCCCAGGTGGATGTGCTAGGTTTACTCACCCCTACACAGTGTTGTTGCATAGCAGAGGGACACCAGCTCCTGCCCAAGTACTCCACCTCCCAACCACGTGTTTTGACTCCTGACTGGAAGGTCACTACACAGAAATGCTTCATCACCACCTAAATATTGGTAGGGGAGCAGAATATGCCCAGGGAGGCTCAGTTCCAGCCCTCAACACTTCAGTTAAACTCAGAACTGCTTCAAGAGTGTTGTCAGACTTGGAAAAGAGTTTTCCACCCTTTCTCAC
The DNA here is from genome assembly GCA_013397935.1 of Dasyornis broadbenti. Lineage (NCBI taxonomy): Eukaryota > Metazoa > Chordata > Aves > Passeriformes > Dasyornithidae > Dasyornis > Dasyornis broadbenti. The sequence continues at coordinate 820,780 of VZRN01003000.1, forward strand.
TCACAGCACCAGTTGTCCAAGATCATAGCTGAAGAGTCACAGAGTCTTTTGCTCAACTCTAATTACAGTACAAAGAGCAAAAATCTAAAAACCCACAGGCTTCCTCAGCACACCAACTCCAGTGTTCTGTCAAGCCTCAAGCACAAAAGGTCTGTTTCCAAGGGGAAATGAAGTGGGAGTGCTGTAACACCCACAGAACAGGGTCACTGAAAGGAAATGCTCCCCAATCAGATCTGTCTACACTGAGTCCATCTTCTCTGGCTCAGCCCAGTTTCTTTGACGAAGACACACCTACACAACCCCATACAGATAATCACTGACACCCTTACCTCCACGAGCTCACAAGCTGGGTAGGTGATACATGGCCACAGACATGCAAGCTTTTTCTCAGTTACACTCACATAACCAACAACTGGAGTATAAGACCACAGATGCTCAGCTGCTCCCCTCAGCCCACATGCCCTTTTAGGAAAAAGATTCATAAATAACCTCTTGAATGTGACAAATTCTGTGACAAACCATTAATGTGTGACAAATGGTTGTGCAATAAGCAAAACGTTTGCAGAAGATTGTTTCCATTGGTGGCCCATCGCTATTTCTGCTCCAGGAACAATACAGGCTGTTTCACCCATTTGCTTTGGCTTGACAGCTCATCTGACCCAAAAATGCCACAGGATGTGCATAATTTGAAAGGTGCTGTATTTTCCTCACCAAATGCTGCAAAGAATTCCCAGAAATCCCAGTCGCTGGCTATCAATGTGACAAATGCAGCCCTACAGAAAAACACAGAGACTTTGCAATTGGCCTGTCCCAAAGCAGGGCTGTGCTCTGGACTGTCCATCAGGACCCTCCACCTCAACAAAGACCACCTCCTGGGCACCCATGTGCCAGCACGGCACTATTTCCTGCTGGTGAGAGTCCTGGCGGCAAGATGCACTCATCCTCGGTCCTCCAGCTCCTCATGGATGAGATGAGACCATGCCGGAATTTGAAACACAACAGGTGGATGATGAAGACACTGATCAAGCAATGAAAGTGAAATTGGCGGGATGAAGATCAGATGGCATGTCAAGGTCTCTGCACTTGAGTAAGAATACAGGGCCTGTGGGATAGGTCTGACCACATATATCCCTCTTTATTCTATACAGGACATGTGAGGTTGGACCTTTCCCACAGGTCTGATATTCCTCAGAAGGAAACCCCAAAGTGCCATCTAACCTCAGGGAAATGGCAGGAACCAACGCAAAGACATCACTGAGAAAAGAACCTCATACCACTGTAGCTACTGTCTTGCCATCAAAGTGTTAACTCCCCTCACCAGCACCAGAAATCTGACGGGGAACAGGACTTGAAGGCAGTCAGTGCAGACAGGACTGATCATCTCTTTTGGTGAGGAAGAAGTTCAAAGCCATCATCATTAGCTTGTAGATGGGTCACCCTGTTGTAATTCTTTACAGAGCCCTCTCCAGAACTCCATATTCCTCTGGACTAGAGCGTTACAGGACCAGTTGATGTAGAAATCCTCCCTCTACTTTTAGGCTTGCTATCAGAAATGAGTGAACATCCATGGTGCAATCTGCTTGGGACCCTGTCTCCAGTAACTGCACTGGCTGCTGCAACGTACAGATCGGTAGATCTGAACTTCACTTGGTTTGGGGACTTGATACTGAAACAGAAGAATGCTCCTTTGTGCTACCTGCTGAGTCAGCCTCCCCAGCAACACCACTGCTCCAGAAAGCAGCGACAGCACAGCCCATCTGCTCCCCCTGTTCCGCCTAAGCCCCCTGAGTCTGTCCCTACAGCACCTGCCCCAATTCAGGCTCAGCCACTTGCATTTGGCAGCTACACAGATACAAAATGTTCTGATGATGATGTGCAAACAATTCCTCAGTGCCTGCAGCACTTTGTTCCTGTAGCAACCCGCTTCTGTTCAGGATGAGGAGGGCTCCTCCTGCCCAACCACGACAACTGGCATTTTGCAAACATTCACTGCTTGTGATAAACTGCAACTTCTAGGAATCTGAAAACCTCAGCACTGCAGCACTGCAGGCAAGGGGAACAACCCCCAAGAGGCACTCCTGTAATGTTCCAGCCACTGTACTACTCTTCACAGCGATCTGCTCTGCCCTCTGAGAAGCAGCTGAGCCCCTTCCAATTGTCCCCGTTGCTTGTCAAACTAAAGGAGCCCTCTCTGCTTATCTGTTGATGTCCTTTGCTATGCTCCAGTCAGTACATCCAGGCTCCCCAGATCTTTATAGCTATTGCTACCCTCCTGGCCCCAAAGACAACTGCTCCGGGTCTGCCCTCCGCTCAGCCACATTTTCACATGAGCTAGAGATAGAATCAGAAGCCCTGTGTGTTTCACTTACCTGGTTACAGGTGTTAATATCTACCCCATTCCTGAGGTGATCCAAGGCTTTGTCCAGATTCCCAGATCTTGCAGCTCTCAAGAAACTGGTTGCAGCATCGGCCTTGAGGACAAAAAGAAAAAGTATGAAACTCAGAGCTCCCTCGTTCTCCCCCACCACCAGCACTGGGTCAGCTCTTCGCTCAGCTGCAGAGAACCTAACTACAGAGACCAGGCAGAAAAGGCAGAGGCCAGGCAGGTCACATTGGGAACTACTGGGGCAGACTGAGGTGCCCCAAATCAGACAGGAAAAAGAAGGGCTGGGACCTGGACTTAAAGTGAAGAGCATCCAGATAATGGGGCAGAAGGTCTGCAGCTTGTCCCATCACACTATAGGGACAGTAGGGAGGGAGCTCCTGTCACCATGACAGCCTCCCTTGGCCCAGGAAAGCCCTCTGTGTCTGGGCTGAAGGACTACAGTGATGAAGCTGTAGTGAGCCTACCCTTACCCTCTTTCAGAAGCCACTGGGTAGCCACAGCAATGAGCTCGGGTACCAGCTCCAGGGACAACGGCCCCAGCTGAGCACCTCAGAGCTGTGAAAGTCACAACTCTCTTTTTTGACAGTGTCTCCCTGAACTGCTACACCACAGCCCGCCCAGGCAAGGCATAGCAATACTTTGAGCAACACTACTCAGCAGTGTGAGGCAGCAAATGAAGACAATGGCATGGCTCACTGGAGAACAGGGTGGAAATGCAGTGATGTGGGTCTGTGAGTCTGGGAATTGGGACTGGTAACTACAATCTGGTACCTGCCTGCTCGGGCCAGCTCAAAGGGCTCTCTGCAGCCAAGAGCCACAAGACATCCACCACGGTGGTGTGGGACACACTTCTCTGTCCTCAGCTCCAAGAGAAAATCGGAGCTCCTCTCTTGTACCACCCATATTGGGACTGATCAGAGAACCTCCTGTGTTAGGAGAGTCTCTGTTCTGCCACCCCAGGCCATCCTGTGTTGCCCACAGCCTGGGTGCAGAGGAGCATCCAGGATTAGGAAGCTCCTGAACGGGAGCTGGAAGAAACACAGCCAGAGACAAAAGCACTGGAGGCATACTAGGGAGGATGTTGCACCACACAGGTCCAGGGCTCCTCTCTTCCCTTCTCTTTGGAATCTCAGGCATATCAGTTGAGACTTTGGAACAGCACAATTCTGATGCCTTCTGGTCTCCTACATCTGCCTCCTCCAGCTCATCCTTTCTGCCTGACCCTCCTACCACAGTGAAACGCTGCCATGTCCTGGGCCCATCAGGACCCTGTTTCCCCCTGTAGAGGTAAGGCCCACAGACAGGGTGTCCTGGCCCTGCTGGGCCAGGCACAGAGCTCAGGCCAGGCTACCACCACCATGGCAGGGTGCCATGGCCCCTCTAGGGCAGCCCACAAGCCAGAAGGACAGCTGGTGGAGGGCAGCACCACCATGCCCCATCCCCGTGCACAGCCTCCGCGTGCAGGGGGAACACGTGCTGATCGCACGACCTCCTGTGCCAGCTGGCTCTGCTTGCTTCCACCTCAGAGGAGAGCCCAATCTATCAGGGAAGGGCCCCCAAATTCACAGCAGAGCTGTGGCTTTGGGAGGGCTGTGAACACAGAGGAGACACAACATGATGCCTCGGTGCTCTGCTCACACAGAAGGATCAGCTGCAAGAGGCAGAAGGCAACACCAGCGTTGTGCTTAGAAGTGCACATTCACGCTCTGAGCGCTGTCTGGAGTCCAGTGAGGAAACACTGACAGCTTCAAGCAACAGACTGAATGCAAAGAGCTCTTCCAGTTCCAGACACTGCTAGAAGTCTCTGCTTCTCAGGTCAGGATTGACAACAAGGCAGCGAACCCTTGGAAAATCAAAGCACAGCTCAGCCAGCCTCTGGTCACCCATGGCACACACATGGAGCTCTGAAGATTAAAATGGTAAAACTCTACATGATCCTGCAGCAAAGGGGCTCCCAAAGCCCCAGCACACCCAGCAGCAGAGACTACAGGCAGAAGGCAAGCTGAAAAGCAAAGCGGAGGTCTCTGTGGGTATGAAGGAGAAGTGTGTTGCATACTCACAGCCACGTCTGGATCGGACCTGCCCTTTCGTGCTGCCATAGCCCAGCACTTCGGCTGAAACCTGAGCCTGGTGTCCCCTCTCTCCCTCCTTGGTTATCTACTCCCCAGCTTTGAGAGAGCCAGTAAGTTACATTGCATTCTATCTAAAAATACAGGCTCCGTCCTCTCTCCAATGCAGACCCTGAAGGGATCGCCAACTGCTAATGGAATTTGTTCATTTTCTCTCCATTATTGTGTCAGACAGGATATTTAATACCAAGCCACCTCCGGAAAGCAAATGACTGCTGCCAAGCACAGGGAGGGAGTCAGAGCTGCAGGTACCACCTCGGGAACAGCAGAGGAAAAGCAGCCCCACAGATACGCCCAGGAGCCTGGCAACTCACAGGTAACTCCTGCCACAGAGGAGAGGGCTTGGGGTTCCCTCCTGACCCTCTGGATGGTGGGGTCCAGACCTTGGAAAACATGCCAAGGCTGGAGTGTGTCAGAGGTGCTGCCCTTTTGCGCCTCATGCTCAGCATGTACCTTCGAGAGATGCACAGAGAGATACAGGGCATCAGACACCAGCAGTCAGACCACACATTCTACCACGGAGGATGGAATAGCTCGGCTCAAACGATAAAAGCAGATCCACAGGCATATTGTCCTTCTGTTGTCAGGCTGCACGATGGGGTTGCCTGCCTATTGTCAGGGCAATTCACTCCCCAGGAAACAGAAGCACGGGCTGGGTCACTGCCATCTCCCGAATTTCAGCAAAAGGGACCACTGACAGCAAGAAATGCAGAGACTCCGTGAACACAAGTAGATGTGCACATCGAGAAGATACACACACATACCCCAGTTAGCACCACCCTAACTCACCCAGACGCAGACATACGCATTGCACAGTTATCACCACCCACTAACAAGCACAAAACGCAGCACAACCGTGTCTCATACACACACACAGTCACTAGCTATCTGTGTGCCCCAGAAGAGACAGCAACTGCTTCCAGATGCAGAAACTGCCTCTGCTGATTTTCCTTTATTTGGAGTTTGCAGAGTTTCCTTCCATTCTTCGTCTTCCTAGCAATTTTCCAGGAAGGAGATATTACAGGGGAGAAAATAAACTGCCTCACTTGCTATTGTGTACCTCTTGCACTCTTGCGTGGCTGCTAAATCCTGTATACAGGCATCATGCTCTACAGACTTGCGGACATCCAAGCTGTGAAATGTCAGGAGGCTGCTGCCAGCAATTCCCCAAGAGAGAAGCCTCAGATCTGGACTTCATTAAGTGCTCCAAGCCCTTCTAAAGTAAAAAAAAAAAAAAAAAAACAGCGTAGCACATCAGACTGTGCTTCTATTCTCTTTCCCTTTCTTTTCCTTCAGGAAAAATCTCCCCTTGCCTGCTGACAATCTGAATTTTTCTCTTTCCCTCTGTCCTGGTTTCAGAGTGAATTTTTTTCTCATGACACCCTTTCCTGGCACTGAGAAGAGGCTTCTTCTGTTCCTTTTCCCAGATGTTCTCCTGCTCTCACAGCATTAATGCCACTAGCCCCTTCACCCCTAACAGGAGAAGCCTGGAACCACCACTGCATTGTAGCCATGGCCAAGGCAATAAGCAAAGGGGAAGTCAAACCAGAGGCTCAGGCTGGATTTCAAGGGCTGCAGTCAGAGGTTTGTAAGCCTGCTGTGCCTCTGGCTGTGCTCAGAGTCCTGCTCTAATCTCTTCTGGCAGTGCCTGCTCTCACTCCCACCCAGGGAGGGGCTCCCACCAGCTCCTGCTGCTCATCACTGATAACAAAAGGGAGGGTCTTAGCATTGCCTCCTCCTGTAAAAGGTGGCCACACTTGACAGGAGCCCATTGTATGTGAGCTTCTAAATGCTGTAAGTAGATGATTCCCAAGTGTAAATGATTTCAGGGACTTGTGCTGATCTCACAGTGTTTTCTGGGACACAAAGACAAGCAAGAAGAAAGTCACCACACTATTCCAGCCTAGCACACACGCATCCTGCTGCATTGCCCTCTTTACCCTGCTTGCCCACTTGTCTTTTCAGCCAAGCTGACAGAGAGCTTGGAGCAGCTCATGAGTAGCGGACAAACGAGGTCCAGTAAGAAAACACCCAGAAGCTGTGCAGCACACAGTCACCCCCAACAACCAAAGAACCCCAGGACTGGCAGTGAGAAGCAAACCTGAATCCTGGCACCAAGCCATGTATTGCCATGTCTAGATGCTGTGGAAATGTCCACCTCACATCTCAGAGGTCATCCAGTTACTTCTAGCTACTGGTGCCAGTGTCCTGGAACCTAAAGTCAGTGCTGCCAGTTGGGGATGCGTGATAAACTCTTGCCAAGGGCAAGAGCCCTTGGCATTTGCTTGGACATTTCCTTGCTCATGTGGGCTTGTGTCCAACAGTGGGGCATGATCCTCACCTTTGAGGCATTATTTCCAGCAGAGACACCAAAACCTCACATCAGTGAAGTGGTTTACTTTTAAGCAACTGCCCAACCTAGGAATTTCACTGGAGCCTGTGCTCATTTGGACCTCTGCACCTTGCAGATATCAAGTGCACAGGTCTGCAGGTGATAACCTCAGTCCTTTCTCATCAGATGAGAAGAATTTGTCAGTCCACAAAACACCCTAAAAGAGCTGCTAAGATTAAGAGCAGTTAAAGGTAACACCTAGGGTCCCCATAGGATAATCCGGGAAGATCAGGAGATTCAACTCAAAATGCTCAGAAACAGAAACCACACTGTCTGTCTTATAGGAACTTTCTTTCCTATCTGTATTAACAAAAACTGGATGTTTTCAGAGGGGCCTGCAGCGGAAACAAAACCTACTGGCAGGTTTCTGCCTTCTGAGTAGAAAGCAGCATTCAGCAGAGTACAGCATCTCCAGAAAGACCACAGTAGCAAAGCCTCAGGCAGTCAGCCAGCAGAACACCAAGAACAGGCAGATACTGCAAACCCAGAAGAAAGAGAAAAGCAAAAGCATTGGGAAAATTAATCTGATGAAAGGATAAATCTAAATGCTTAAATTCTATTCCTCCATCATCCTCATCTGTATCCACATGCTTCACGACAGATAAATCCATACGCCCAAGTTCTATTCTCCCATCATCCTCACCTCTGCCCACACGATTTAGCACAGGTCCGCAGATGTTAATTGGACTGATGGGAGTCAAGGCACAAGAAGTCACCTCTGGAAGGCATCTACCAAGCGAGTTTGTTCTCATCTCATGCACCAGCCTGAGTAAACCCTTTGTCCATGCTCCTTTCTGCATAGTGGAGATTTCACAACAGACCCAAAGCATATACCACAGAAGTTGATGGCTGATACACCCAGCAGAGATCCCCAGAGCAGGATGTAAGGGGGAGCTCAACCATCTCGCAGCAGGTGAATCAGAGCATGCAGGAAGTGAAAGAGCTGCTCACATTCCCATGCAAAGGATAGAGCTGGAGAAGAACTTGGCACAACTGGCAACGGAGAAATCCCAAAGCAGAAGAAGGAGGGGAGGAAGGCTCCTGGCAGGTTTGTGGGAAGGGAAGCAACCTGTCAATCAGCATTGTCACAGTGCTGAAGAGAGGGTAAGCATTCCAGTGCCAGCATCAGACTGGCCTCTCTACCATGCACAATCCTCTACCATTACATAATCATGAGTAATGACCTTTTGGAAAGCCTGGTTTTGTGCACCCTTAACAGGAGAGGTAGTTCTGGACTGTCACTGGTGGTACAGGTCAGGGTCAAGGTTAACTAGGTCCCTGTTGAGCATTTTTGGACACAGACGGCATCTGCGTTGCCATTTGGCTCCTTCCTTCACCGTTCATGGGTCCCCTTTGCTGGCTGCTCCAGCTGGAACAGGGTCAGAACTGTGAGGAAGGCAGATATCAGAAACAGCTTAATCTGCACAGAGCATGGCAGCAAGGAGCTGCCCCTACACAGCAGACTGATCTTTCTGATAAGGATCCCCTGGTGGGCTACAGCCCACAGCTCTGTGAAAGCCTGCAGTGCCTGCCTGCTGCTAATGGATTTCCTAAGTAACGTGTTCAAGATCTTGTTCTGCCATTTGCAAACATGACTTTGAAGTACAGTGCTGGGTCCAGCAGCGGGGGAGAGTGGAGAGTGAAACAGGCTGGTCCAGAGACCTGAACAGGAAAAGGAGACGGGAACACTTTTCCTTTCACACAGAGCCAAAGCAAGGCAAGAATTTACACAGCTCCTGCTCCTGCCAGCTGAGGCCATGCACACCCAGGGGAAAGCTGTCACTCTCCTTTGATGTTAGCAGGAGCCTCTGCTCTCTGCATATCCTGAAAAAGAAAAGCTATTTTTACTTCATCAAAAATATATAGACTGTGACTGAAGACAATGCATGAGAGCTTTTTGCTCAGGCACTACACCTCTTGTAACAACATAACACTTACATCTGAGAGAGATGCAGCAGCTCAGCAACTGCTTTCTCTCTCCTACTTTCCTAATGCACTACCTTTTTTGGACCATGACATGGTTCAGGCAGGTCTGTGCAATAAACACTGGGGAGCTGAGAGGGCTTTCGCAGGCAGCCGGTGCAAGGAGGGAATCAGAGACATGCTCTGAGCCTGCCTGATGTCAGCCTGGGACTAAGACATAGCTTCTGGACCAGCCTCAACCTGCCCTGGACTCTGCCAGCACCCTCATGCTCAGGTGAGGTGCTGGAGTCCGATCATACCGTCAGGGTCTGCCCTGGCGCCCTGGGGAGAAGCTTCCTTCTCCTTTCTAGTGATGCTTACAAACTGCTCGTGATTTCTGCGGTCTGTTCTGACTCATTCACTAACTCTGCTCCAGCAGGACTAGTCCACACCTGCTCTGCCTGCCTGCATGAATAAAAACACTCAGAAGGGCGCTTCCTGCTGGGATCTGCATGCTGGGAGGTATCACAGTACAGTCCTTGTGCTGTGGCTACCATAGATTTTCTGCCTTCAGTCTTAAGCCAGGCTTGCCTGGCCAGTGCTTGGGGTGCAGTCTCTGGAAGCCATGCAGGGAAGAATGCATTGACAGAAAAGCACCTGAAGCACAGGCTTGGTAATAAATCTCTGCCAGCAGATCCCCCGTGAGAACACGTGAGCAAAGCCATTGCAGCACCTGCTCCACAACAGAGCCAGCACAGCACTGTGCTGAGAGAAACATCATCCTGTGCATCTGTCCCAGGGCTCCGGGGGGTAAAATAAGAAAGGTGATAACACAGAAATCAACATCTACCATCACAATAGTGCAAAAAAAAACAACACCTGGGGGCACCTCCCTTCTCCCAGCAAAGCAGTGGTGAAAAGAACAAGGCAAACACAGCACCAGGAACCTGGTTTCAATGACAGGCACTGTCACTGGCTCCAAGCATGACCTCAGGCAAGTTACCAATGACCTAAGAAGGGCAGCAAACCCTTCCTGCCAGTCTGAGGTTCATTTAGCTGCAACTGTCTGGGGAGAAAAGCCATTTTCTTTGGACTGAAGTTCGTATTACCAGCCAGAATATACCTAAACTCCCTTATGGAAAACAGCTGACCTGATTCCTCTCCCCTTTTGCTGCCCAGTGAACCCCTGACCATGCCCAAGTACTCACCCTCAGGTAATGCAAGCATGTCATCACTGCAGGAGAAGGTCAGCTCACCCTGGATAGCCAGGGTCTGCAGCTCTGATCAACCCACTTATGCTGAATGCTGCAGCCAAACCAAGCATGAGCAGGCTGGAAGAGGTTTATCAGCAGCAGGACTGCACCCTATCACCACTCACACACCTGACTGCAAGCCAGCACAACAAGAAGGCTCCTGTCTGGAGTCTGGAGATTACAGGTTGTCCCACGTCATGGGCTTGGGGAGAGTTGCCAGGCTGGGTACAGTGTTTAGTGAATGTCATGCCTGAGCCACACTTCATAAACACATCTGCAAGCTGTTTACAGGGAGGAGCTCATGTGCATGAACCCTGCTCTTCAAACAGTACAAGGGAAGATGAAACTTCAGCAATATAAAGCAAAATGACACAGCTCTGTGGCCAGAACCACACTGTCTCTTGGTCTATGCCACACAAAGCAGGCTGGGCCAGAGACAGTGAGCAGAAGACCTCAGGTTGTTCACAGGTCCTTGCAGACCTTGGCTGGGCACAGTCCCAAATGGGAGGACACCGAGATGGAACTGAAGTGGCAAATGAAGTCTAGTGACAGCAGCTCCAGGCTCTTTGTAGGGCCTAGAGCCCACTGCAATACAATGAACGCGCCCCTTTCCCCCCTTCTACCTGCACAGCAGACTCCTGCTCCAGCATCCCTTCAGGAGATCCTTGCTTGCAGCAAGAACGCAAGGGGTCCACAGTGGTTGGTGCATGCCCTCTCTGAAAGACACGCAAGGGAGTCACACCAATCGTCCAAAGGAACAGACCTCCTGGAGACCGCTCCCATCCCACCCTTTCCTTGTGCTCCACCTCAGGGTGACCCTACAGAGCAATGCTTGACTGGCTGGCAGGAGTCATCCCTCTTGCTAGTGCTTTGCTTACCCCATCTTGGCTCCAGATACTGAACTGCAGCCAGCCTGGCAAAGCACTTGGGGCTCTGCAGGGGAGCCACACAGCTTGGTTTCTATTTCCAGCTACCATTCACCTGGCCCTCTTTGCCAGTTACAGGGTCAAGAAGGCCAAGGTGCTTCCAGCTAGGCACTGGGGCCAAACCAGTGAATGTACAGCCATAAGGTGATCACACCTGGAAAGGCCTGGGCAGTATCCAGATAAATACAGCTTCTGACATTTGTAGATTCAGAGAGAAAGAAACAACTGCTCTGCCAGCCGTATCTCTCTAGGGAATTCCAATGAAACAGCCCAGCCCACCACCAGAAAAGCTTATATGAGCTGAGAGGCTGGAAAAGTAGATCAATAGAACACGTTAGGATGGCAAAATGCTTTGCATTACATAGAAATTGAGATTTTTATACTGAGCAAAGACCAAATTCAGCATTAGAGCAAAGCAGAGTCCTTACCTCAGTCTAGGGAAAACACCTTCCTTTTGTCCAGTGTCATTCAGCACTTCCATGGAAGTCTGGATTCCCTCTGATATTTGAGCTAGAATAGACTCCACCTTCAGTTCAGGTAGAGCTCAAATGTTTGTTACCAAAAGGATGGGCACTGCAACTGCTGGTTGGTTGGCACATTACATTTGTTCTAAAAAGTGCTGCTGCTCTGAACCTACAGAGTCAGCGTCTATTAGTGCCTCAGATCCTGGTCCCACTCCCTCCAGCCCCTAGCTGCATGTCATGAATGCAAACACAAGTCCACACTCCAACACAGGCCATTGCCAGCCAGAGCTCATGAACCGATTCAAAGTTGCTCCCTCAGCATATTGCAAACTTTCTCCAGATCCTACATCCACCAGGACAGTGTATTCACTTGACAAAGCCCTAACCTGTGCCCTACAATCCATTTGAGCTTACCTCCTAGCACACCTCAGGGAAAAGCATTGTAACGGTGCCCATGAAATTGCTCCCCTCATCCCTCCCATATTGAGACTGAGTTTAGCTTCACTTTGTGCAACCTCTGGCACTGGTGACTTTCACAAACGCAGAACAGGCAAATTCAAGCATGGGACAACCTCTGGGGCAGCAAACCCTTTGGCTGCAAAGGACAAGCAGTCTCAGACTGCCTCAGTCCTACAGGTTTCTGGCTATACAGTGATGCCTCATCCCCTCCATGAGGGTGGAGAGGGGAGAGGGAAGCCCTGTACAGTGCCAGAAGGGACATAGGGCTCACCTTTGCCTCTGGCCCAGGACTCCCTTAAGCACACCCTATGCCCACAGCCACAGCAGGCAGCAGGGAAGGAAGGCCTGTGACTGTGTGCAAGGTAGGGAGCAGCTGTGGGGACTGTGGGGTCTGGAATGGTGCCTATGTGGTGCTGTGGCAGATGTGGCAAGATGGAATTGCCCCAGGTCCACCACTGAGGCAGAACCTTTCTACCACTGTAAGGAATGAGAAAAGCACCTAAATACATTTGCAGGTCAAAGCTCCACTGACAGACAGAGAAATATTACCATTAGGTATCATCCTGGCAAGCTTGGCCAAGCCACAAAGTCTCTGCTTCCCCACCAAGACCTGGAGTTTTGCCTGCAAACAGTCCTCAGCAATTTCCCCACATCTCAGAGCTGTATGAAGGCATCAAGAGCTCAGGTCACTGAGGTATCCCCAGCTGTTTGTGACATCCACAGGGGCTGGCAGGTCGCTGGCTGCAGCAGACCCATGGATCTTGAAGTAACTATATGGAGTTCACAAGGTTAATATTACTACCAGTCACATATCTATAGCTCTAGAAGTAAAGGCAATTCTGGGAGCCTGAGTGAAGGGGATCCTGTGAGGTGGGAGGTACCTGCCTGCTTTCTCCTATCCCTGAAGATGGGCAAGAACAGAGCACTTTGTCTTGAGTATGTAACTCACTAAAAACCATTTCTTTCTCAGGCAGTTTGTGAAGCTGGTGGAGGCTCCATCTCTAAGAAAACTGGTCTCTTTGCTCCATTAATTGCTGTCCCTTGTTAATTGTAATTTCCTGAACACTTCCCATTGGTGCCTCTAATATATCTCATTCACTCATTACCACCTCACCTGAGGCATCTCCAAAAGTTGCCCCTATCTAACTGCACACAGGTGAGTTGCATGTATCAGTGCTGAAAACTCATACCTCAGAGCAACTTGCTCTACTAGCAGTTTGTCACTGTTATCTTGCCTGTTATATCTAACAGGAACATCTTGGCAGTTCTGGAGAAACCAACTCTATGGACACAACCCTGACTGAGAAATCAGAGCCTGGGAGAGCTTGAAAAATGACAAATACAACTCTAATAAATGAATAGCTTTTAATTCCAAAAGCTCTTTCCATTTTCATGAAAACGCCTCAAAAGACTAAGGTCTCATGCAGTTCTGTAACACTTACCTGTTTCCAGATGCTGAACTGAGACTGGGTTGCTCATTCCCCAAAGTTTTGTTCTGTGTCCTCTCCTTAGTGACATTTGAGCATATGATCGTCACCTTAAAGGCCTCAGAGACAACTGAAGGTGGACTCAGTGTCATGTTGTACCCACAAAAGCTAACACGGAGTTAAAGTGGGGCTAAGCAAAGGGACATTATTTACACTGGAAAAAACAGGAATATTGTCTAAAACAGAGCAATTTCATGTTGAGAAAAAGTGACCAAGAGTTACAGTGAATAATACCAAATAACCTCTGGGCACCCCGGTGAGTTTTAGGGACATTTTGCAAGTCAGGGTTCCAGTATTCTCTTAAGTGCTGTTCCCTGAATGCTATAATAATTATCATACCCACATGAAAAATAATTTCTCCTTCTGCTATCCTGAGACAGCTTCTGGGATGAGGCTCAGCTTCCCTGGTGCCTCAGCACCGTTGCATTCTGGGTTCACAACTGAGATGAAACATTGAATTCCAGCAGTAGCAACTGCAGACAGAGTCAGGGGTGAATAGAAGCCCTGTCAGAAATTTAGAAGGCAGAGGTCTCTAAAGAGAACTACTCCTTCAGCTACAGTTTTGTTTTTTCAAGATACAAAGTTCTGCCTCTGACCTTTGGAGAAACTCTTCAGCTGTGTGATGATGTAGTTGTGAAGGAATGCAAGGCTCCTTCCTCGGTTTTGGTATCTGCCATGTAACCAGAGAAGTGATCACCTAGCACAAGGCACTTGCTGGCTGCTACCAGTCTGTCCTCAGCTGTTCTTCCTTGCATTTAAGAGAATAAGTAGAGTGTGTGCAGCAGAGAACCTTAAACACATCACTTTGGAGAAGAGTAAATAACGTAACAATGAGCTTTAATATTTTGAGGAAGCTGTCTGTGCCTTTGCCCAGGGAAGGAAGTGCAGCCCTTCCTGAACTCAGCCACTTGAGAAATGATGCCAGGATGAGTCTAGGACTGCAGTCACTGAAGGGAGCTGCTCCTCCCTGAGCACTTGCAGTACCCTCCTGGTGCAAGGACATGGATCCACACAGGTTCACCTTACCCCAGCGTGTCTCCTTTCTCCTTAGAGAGGAAAACACTCCCTGTGCTCCCGTCACCTGCTGAGGCTCCCAAGACCAGCCAGGCTCCCGGGTTCCAGTCAGCAAGCTGTTATCTCAGGAAATGTCAGCGTAGTTTTAAAGCTGAGTCAACAACAGAAGCTGAATAGTTTAGCAATTGTGCTACTGCTGCCCAGCCATGGATAACAGCAGGTACTCAGAAAATTAGTGGCGCTGTCGGGCCACTTCTTCCTGTTGGGAGAGAGCAGCAGTGATGCAGGCATAAATAAGTGGATAAGGATGCTCTGCAGAGCTGAGATAGATGTTGCAGCTCAGAGCAAGCAGACGTCAGAGCACCACACAGCTGAGGCTTCACTTTCCTGTAGAGTTTGTAGCTTCCAGCATAGTGATTCAGGACTTCACAGGAAGTCCATAGGTGCTGCTTACCTCTCCAACAGCTGATCCTCAGTTTCCAAAGTGCTGGAATAATCAGCGATGAGCAACAGAGGAAGCACATAAGGGGTCCACATCGACACCTGCTCTCACCTTTCTGTCTGAGGAGGAGCTGCACAATGTGATGTGGTGGGAGGGGTACAAAGATTTGCTGTATACAAATATTCCAGCCCTCACTCTCTAGTGGCCTCTCCATCTCCCTGGTTGTTGAGGGGAGGGTGAGGGAAGCCAATTTACAGGTACTTCTCTTCAAATCCCTCTAAAAACTGGCACGCAGAAGCAGGGAAAAAATGAAAAGAAGCCCAATGGACTGGGTTTGCAAGGCTCAGCAGCTAACAGACCTAAGAAATCTCTTCCTGTCATAGCCCTGATCTAAGAAACCATTTTCTGATCATTCAGAACTATTTAATCTGTGAGATTCCCAAAAGAAATTCAGAAATACCATTTGAATGGATCTTCTTATGGTTGTGTTTCTTGAACTGTGCACTGCTGCCTCCAAAGCCATGATTTTGGAGATGAAGCATCTCCAAAGCTATCCCTTACTCCAAGAGATAGCTGTCTTGTACTAGTATAACCACAATTTAGTTCTTGGAGAGGAAGCAGTCTGAACCCCAAACCAAGATGTTTCAGCAGTCTTTGCCCCTCTCTGCATAAATACTGAGCAGACAGGTTCACAGCATATGCCTCCCCGGCATCTTACCATGACTTATCAGGTGTTCTTTTTGATCATCATTTGAACAAGCCAGGCAACACAACTGAAAATGTCACCACACTGATTTATCATATTTATACTTATTCAAGCACAAAAACTCAGAAAGTCAGATTTGGAGAGCGAAGACATGAAAGAGCTGCAAAGCTCCCAAAGAAAAGGAATATTCATGTCCGATTGTTTATGCTAGGGCTTAGTACTGTGCTGTCCTGGCTTCAAAGAAGATATCTGCACAGATAAAATTGTTCAGCAACCTCTGCATCCAGCTCTCTGATCCAGTAGACCAGAACACATCTCATCCGCAGGATTAGCATCCTGTGTTTGTCCCCCTCTTAGAGACTAGGCAGTTCTGAGAGCAAAAAGCATCACCTAAGTCAGCCTGAATCTGAAAAATCCCAGTTCTGGAAACTCAGAATTTGGCATTATGCCCGCAATATGGGCCAAGGGCAAATCACTTCTTAATTACTGCTCATGTTGCAGATTTCAGCTTTCACTCAGACAGGCAGCAATCTGAAAGATGTAACAAGACTCTTCTCAGGCTGCAGTTAATCCACCCCAGCTATTGATCCTGTTGGATCTACTGGTCCTGCTGTAACTACAAGACTACAGACAACTGAGACATGCCTAAATGTTATGCCTGTTTGGGGATCTCAAGACCAAGAGATTTCCAGCCCTTGGCTGCAGTGCATGCCTGGAGGCAGCAAAGACTGACCTCCTGTGAGAAAAGATGAATGCACAGTCCTCACCTGGCAGGCTGCACTCTGCTGCTCTTGGAAAGACATCTGCTCTGCTGCTGAGCATCAACCCAGGGAGCAAGAATTCAGATCTTGCCCCAAACTTTCAGTGTACCTTTATTCTCAGCCACCAGTCTCTGAGGTCTGCACTGTACCTAAATACCACAGTCCGCACCAAGATGATCTTGCTCCGTCATGTTCAGGCAGTTTGATAAAATATTATCTCCTTTAGTATGCAGTTGCCAACAGCACTGAGACCACAAGTCTGAGGGTTGTCTATTGCTGTGACAGCACAAGAAATAGGCAGGGTGCTCAGAATTACCTCCCTTCCTTCACCAAACCATCCGTCTCAAGTGCCTATCTCTACGCACCCTTCCCTCCCTGGTCATCTGCTATGTGCGTGTCCAAATAAGTCACACATGTGCCTCAGCAGCTATTGGCTGGAGATGCTAGAGTCACCCAAATGAGTAATGTTCACAGAACAGTAATGAATTCCGAGGGGCAATTTTGCAGTACACAAGGAGTAGGACACACAGCTTGACAGACTCATAGTGAAGATCAACAGCAGCCCCTCAACTGTGCTGCTGTAGCATGCTACCCAGCCAGATCAATATCATATTTTCACAGTGTTTAAAGCTCAGCTTTATGTTCACGCCTGGAAATCCACTGCATCCAGCCTATTTGGAGCTGCAGGGGGATGGAAGAGGCACCTGAGGCCAGAATCCTGAGGGTAGGCTCACTGAAGCAGTTTTTGGCTCCTACAGAGTCAATACTTGAGCCAGGACTCACTGCTCAGCTCCCTTGAGAGACAGCAGAAAGAAACAAGCATATCTAAGGGTATAATTAAGCTGACCTACTTCCACATGTGGCATAGCACGAGAAGGACTCCCTCCTCCTCTCCCACACTGGAGGGAGCTGAGGTGAGCAGTTCAGATGCAGAAGTCTGCACCACAGTACTCCTGGGCTGGGGCAGACCATTCCCTCACACAGAATGATGCCCACAAATGCCATTGATGTGAGAAGAGCAGTCCCACTCTGCCCAACACATCCAGCAGCACAATCCCATCCCAGAAACATTCAAATCCTCTCAGCTGCAGTTGCCATGGTAACGCCAGAGCCAGGATCTACCAGCCTTTGATGTTCAGATCTGCTCAAAGCGTGCAAAATATTTAAAATGTGCAAAATGCCATTTGGAGCTGGGGAGCTGTGTGGAAGAGCAGCTGGCTGCCCCAAAGATGGAAGACCCTCCAGGGAGCAAATATTAATGCTGTCCGGCATCACTTCATCTCCTGCCACAGCCTGTCATTACCAGCATGCTGCTGCTTCTGTGCCCCAGCTCACCCACTTAAGGGAGTTTAATATTTAACATCAGACAAGAGCTGTTTCAAAGGGTGATTTGGGTTATTAATAAAAAAATCCCCCTTCCCCTCATGACTTAAAAATAGGATGCTGTTACTCCATGTTATCAGTGCTGGGAGCTGAGCCTCATGAGAGTGCTGGCCCCAGAGCCTTTCATGGGGAATCGGGAAGGGATGAACTGCCAGAATACCCAGCAGTGCAAAGTAAGATGCAGCACAATGTGGTCCCCATCTTCCATTGCATCACAGCAGAGAGGAGGAAGTAATTCCACATGACACACAGGTTGTGCCAACCACAGGACAAGCTGGATGTCTGATCCCCTCTCCAGCAGCACACAGAGATCCTCTGCATGGCAAGGACACCTCCAGGCTTATGACTGCATAATTGCTTACCTTACAAAACTAACACTTTTGTAGCATTTACCACCATGATTCCCTGAGGCTTTGCAAAAAAGCAGTGCTGTCAGTGCCAGGAAACACTCGACACTGACCCTGCATCCACCTACCTTACTGAGCTGCCAGGTCAGGGTGGTTCAGTACAAGCCAAGAAGCCCTGAAATGTGGGGGCAGAGAGAAAGATTTGAAACATCTGAGGAATTTTTCTGCCAGACTTCTGACAGAATTTGCTTTAAAATATGAAACACAGAAACCTGAAGTAGTTGCCTACTTCAGAGACAAGTAGTCTCCTATTTCAGAGAGAAGTACTCTCTCGTACATAAAGAACGTGTCCTGCACTTTGTCTTTCCCACCACTTTCATTTTAAGATTCAGCCTACTCCGCTGAAAGCTGCAAAGTTTCTTTGTATTCTTTTGCCCTCTTGCTAAACTATTGATCCCATATGCAGAGTAAGAGGAGGCAGCCTTCAGTGGGCCACAGAAATGCTATGGAGAACTCTAGGAGTTGGGGAAACAAGGGGCTCAAAAGAAGCAGAATGCATTACCTAAGAAAGATTCTCACTGAACAGAGGAGTCAATCCATGCACACAAACACTTTATTGGGAAAAGCATCACAGCATCTTTGACAGAAACTATAGAGGATGCTGGACACCAGGCTCGTAAAGGCAGTTCAACCTAAAACTTTAGTTTTCCTCCTCTTCTTGAGGCAGCCTAAGTATCTGCTTTACAGGGAATGCTAAGGCTGTGCTTGTCTGTGAATGGAATTAAACAGTAAAGAAATCCTATTATTTCCTCTTTTGGCTTCTTCAAGTTCTTTTCAACAGCAAAGACGAGCCATTTTCACCTGCAAGTAGGCAGAGGTTGAGAAACCATTTTGGCTAGGATGCCCACTGGGGTAGATATGTGACAGTACCAGTTCTACTACAACTGCTTTGCTGTGTTACCTGCTGACCATGGTTTGGAACATGGGCCTGCTTGAAGCCTTTTACTCTGTCCTTCTGCTTTTTTGCAACCGTTAGTGGCTCTTCAGAGGCATAATATCCTCAACACACGTTTGCATGCATGTTTGTTCATGCTGATCTTTTAAAACATAGCCAAAATTAGGTCCCTCTTTTCATGGCTGGGCACTTAAAGAGATTCCTTGATTCTTTGTTGTTTCCTGGCACCTCCCAATCAGATCAATGGCATGTCATATGCCTCTTTTAACTTAAATGTAAAAGTTACATATATCTATTTTCCAGGCACCTTTTATCATTAAAAAAGCTTAATATTATCCCAGCAACCTGATAGAAAAGCTTAGCAGTAAACAGCAGACAGCTTGAGGGTGGGGAGCTGACTGCAGCAGCTGCAGCTCCAGAAAGAGGACAAAAAGCATGTTACTTGCTTCATTTGCGGTGTTTGTTTTTTTTCCCCAGAAGTCTCCAAAGAACAGTTAAGTAAACCCTTCCTCTTCTGATCTCTCTTTTTTTTCTCTTAGTGTTTTACAATAGGTTCTTACTGTCAAGAACAAACTATAGATTCATATCTTATTACTGTGCACTCTCTCCAGAAAAAAATGCTGCACTTATTCCTAGCAAAACAGACAAAAAACACACCACCTCTGCAGACGAAGTCTGTTCAGACTAAAGCTCGCAATGTGCAATGCCCCTTATCAGTGATGGACCTTATCTCCAAGTTTCATGAGGAAGTTGCATCACTATTGCAGCTGTGAGTGGAGCCTCTCGATCAGTTGCTCCAAGTGTCTTCACAGCTGTCTTAGGTCTAAGGCATGAGTTTAAAGCGAAGTGAATTAATGAAAGATGTCAGGTCCTCTTCCCAAATATCTGCAATTTACCCACAGTGTCAGGCTATACAGGAAAGGCAGAATAAATGTCCCTCATTGAACCTCTGCTGAAGATGATGGGGGTGCCAAACACTGTGCTGAGCAGCCCAGTAGGCAAGTGCTGCTGATCCCTCTGGAATGTTGTCAGGAGACAGTGAATGCTGCTGCCTCACATTTTGAATGGAGAGAAGGTATTTTCTCTATGCCTTATTGAACTTCTGCTGGCCTTGGAGGACTTCCCTGTCTCAGGACAGGCCTGAGAAACACATCCAACCACTGGCAGGGACGAGATCACGTTTTGAAAAGCAGTTTTGCTGATACAGTACTGGTGGGCAACAGATATTTTATACTTTTGCCTTGCGATACTGCAGCTCCTCTTACTGCAACCTCAGCTCTGCAGCCATTTGACAGCAGGCTGAGAGGAAGCATCTTTTCCCAGTCCTCACAGAAAGGGGGTCAGGCTGCTGACCATCATGCTGCTCTTTAACAGGAGCATGTTGCTATGCATCAGTGTGGTGCCACGTCCAAGCTGCATGTAAAGAGAGCTGCCATGCCATGCTCCACTGAACAATTCTTGCTTGGACCAAACCTACTGTCACTGTGAGCTAAGATGATTCTGCCAGGAAAAGAGGTGAAGAATGAACAAGCTTAGAAAAGTAAAGCCTTCAAGACAAATACCGATCCCATCCAGGCATCTCCTAGCACTGAACCCTCCCCCCCATGACAAAGACAGTGCCCCATAGATGCAACTTCTCTTTCAGCATTAAAGATGGGAAGAACTATTACACTCCTCACTGCAGTAAAAGCAACTCTAACATCAAAAGCCAATTCAGTAAGATTTACCTTTCTTAGAACTCCTTAGCACCCCCCCACACACACACTCTTCCGTAGTCCACTCCTTGTTCCCACTGTCAGCCTGAGTACTTTCATTCACCACAAGGTAAATGGAGAGGGGAAATAAATTAAAAATCACTCCAAAGTAAGAGAAACTCCACACAGAGATTCATAAGTCAAGAACACTGGATTATTGAAGTTTAGCATCTTATTTAAGGACACACTATTTACTACTATAATCAAATCCATGGAAAGCATTTACAGTAGAATATTATTGATTCAAGTAGCAGTGTGAGAATCTACAAGATATATGCATATGATTATAGCACACAGTAAAAGCTCACACTTCAGTCATCAGCAGAGTACAGCTGATTTCCAGGCAGACCAAAGAAATACCTTTTACCCTTCCCCTCCACATTCAGATCAATGGAATAAAGAGCTTGGTACATAGGGAAGTATATTGTTAAAGCTGAACCTGTCCTTCACTCACCCCACACCTGTCTGTCACACCCAACAAACAGCACATTCTCATATTATTTATCTTATTCTTTGACTGGTGTTGTAATCAGCAAGCCCTGGGAAAGACATTGCTCCTCATTCCAGGCATGGTATCATTAAGGAACTAAATGGACTCAATACCCTGCATTTCCTGTAGAGTATCTGGACACCTTAGTTTTCTGGAGAAATGGCACTGTAAGAAGGTCATAATATTTACTATTTCTTTGCAGAGACCATCACACTGGCTAAAAATCAAACATAGTTTGTATTCTGCAAAGGGTTTCAACATGGTCTGCTGAAACCTTTTGCATGTGAGTAAATGTTCTCTGCATTTCCCATTTAAAAGTTCCAGCATAGGCACGTGAATGCACCCTACAGATCCTGCAAAGTCCTGTCACCACAGTGCAGTGAAGGATCATAGCCTTCACTTCTGCTTGCTATCTTGCTGGAGTACGTTTTCTCTTAAACAGGAATCTTCCCAGTGGCCTGGCCACACATGCACAAACATGCGCGCGCACACTCTCTCCTTCCTTCCTCATCTCTGTATAAATATAGAAACCTCGTCTGTTTTCTAAATGCTCTCCTGCTGCTGCATTCTCTTCTTCCGCCTTCCAAGACACTTCAGCAAATACCTGCTGCTTTGTCTCTGCTGTAAATTTTACACTGAGGATGCAATATTTTGAAGCTGCAGACTTAACACAGTCCCTTACACTTGCAGCCCTTACACAGAGATGTATGGCTCCGGCTTAACGTTTCACCTAGTCAGCAAAATCTGGTTTGCAAATAGGAAGGGAGCTTGAATTTTTGCTGCTACTTGCAGAGTTGAGGCTCAAAACATGACATAATCAGCTATGAAAGAAAATGTGAATTCTCAGATGGCTCTGTCATGCTGATAAGTTCCCTTAGAGAGAGAAGGTGTCAGGAACTTCCCTGCACCTAGGAAGCTGCCCTCTACTCATCAGAGGTTTTAACAAGGCTGGCCCACTCAATCCAGAGCTAACGCTTTCAGAACCTATCCTCATAGCATTTTGAGAGCTGGAAGTGAGGACTGCAAGAAAGGTGTATATAGGCCAGGAAACCCAGAAATCTCTACATTCCTTGATCCATCCTTCCATCACACCACTGGTGATGCTGCACCTCTTCAGACCACCACAGAGAAGTTACATTTCTGAAGAACCTTGGCACACTTAGACAATTAAAACAAATTAGCATAATTCAGACTAAACTTCTAATTTTAGCACTCCGTAAATCTTTCCTTTGTGCTCAGACCTAGCTTGCTGTACCTCAGCTTCACCACACTGCAGGTGGATAGATTAAGCCCACCAGGCTGTCACATGCAGGACTTTTATGAAGGCACCGTCCTTTGTGTTCTCCCTTCTGAAAGCATTTGCTCCAGTCAGGACTCGTCCCTGCATTCAGCCAGTGCCCTCCTGGGGCAGACGTCTTGGTTGAGTTGCCAGGCCCAGAGGATAGGGCACAGCTTGAAAGAACTTGCTCCTGAAACAGATTTCTGAATGCTACAAGGTTTCAGATGCTGGCTCACCTCATTTCAGCACAGTGGGCTCACCAAGCACATAGAGATGCTGCTATTATCTGAATAATTTAAGAGCCTGCAGAGCAGCAGTGCAGAATAGCACCAACATCCCCCCAGTGCTTTCTCCCATCAGTGAATCCCTGTAGCAGTGGATTTTGCTCCCACCCAACACGCCTCACATCCAGATGCCCATATTCCGCTCCTGTTCACCCCCTCCCCGTCAGACGGAAAGGAGACAAAGCAGCTCTTGTGCTTGAGACTCTGCAGGCAGCATGGTCCTTTCTCCTGCTGATGAGCTCCAGCTTGCAGGTAAGATACCAGCACAGCTCCCAGCAACTAGTGAAGACCCAGGTGGCTGACAACCATCTCACATCTCAGGCAGGGTCTACTGCCACTGAATGCAAGAATCTCAGTAGCCTAATCCAGCGATGGTACAGTGGCCAGATATCCATGGGAGCAGGACACAGTGGAGCTCAGAAGTCCAGTTATCACGGGGATCTTCTGAGCCATCTGCAACCAGGTCTGCTGAAATCCTTTGCCCTGCTTCTGTCCATCACTCTTTCCTCTGCATCCTCTCTAAACCCAGTGCAAGCTGAAGGCTGCTGCAAAGTAACAGCCATTTAAAAAGATGCAGGCAAGCAGAGAGAACAGACCCAGTGGCTGCTCCTTGGCAGCACTCCAGCAGCAGTTTCTCACCCCAGTTTCTCATGTGCTTATTGTATAGTTCTGACAGAGGTGTCTGGATTTTCTATGTCAGAATCCTAAGCTCAGACCACCCTGATACACCCTATCAGCAAACAGTCGGTGAGTGACCTCTTTTGCTTGCCACACAACAAGCACAAGCATGGTCACCCTATATGACTGTTCAACTGTCCTGCTAAGGAATTGTCTGTAATTGCTCCTCTGTCTGATTGAGTTTGTGGCTCTTGGTCCAAACCCTTCCTGACTTGTTCTAGTTACCACATTTCCCTAGCTTCCTAAGGATGGAGAAATTCTTCCATTGTAAAAGCGTTCTCATCAGCATCCTCCACATCACCACAATCATCTCAGTGCTGCCTCTTCCAAGTCACCTTGCACATCTCGGCTTGGAGTTTCTTCTGACAGTTGTTATCAGCCATTTCATTGCCCACATTTATTCTTTATCCATACTTGATTATATGGAGGGGGTCACTTGATCCTCTGTCCTCCCTTAACTTTTTCCCACCATTTCAGTCCAGCTGGCAGAAGAGCACTCTCTCTGCCATAACTCCTGCCAAATGCTTTCCCACATAATTCAAACCCTCTCTCACAAATTTCATGTCTACTTCTCCAAAGCACCCTCCCAGCCTCTCCTGGCAGGATGTATTTCAGTGTGTAATAGTGAGCACTAAAACATTTCCTGCTGCAGCATGCAGAAGCAGTACTGCACTAAGGATGGGTGCCAGCCTGTAACTGTGGAGATCCATGAGTCCTCAGGCTGGTCTGTGTGCTATTTCCAGGAAACCACCAACTAGAAAAAAGCCGGGGAGTTTTATACAGCCAGTTTGTTATTAGGAATCACTTACTATTCAAGAGTGAGTTGTGGGAGATGCTCTATAAATCCAGAACAAGGGACTGTCTTACCCTTGAACCCTTGCAAGACAAAGAAAGTAGACAGAAGAAGAAAGAGAAAAGAGGTTTGTTCCTCATTTTACCCTCTCTGGCCCCCAACCGCACCAAAAAAAAGGTAAAAAAAAAAGGAGTAAATCCAGGCAGCCTTGTTCATTTGTTCTGTTGATGCCCAAGCAAAGTTTGCTCTTAATGTACCAAGAGGACGTATCACATCTTTCATACTAATATTTTATCATTTAAGCACTGATAGCAATCATCATAAGAATTTCTTTTCGAGCTTTTGGTTAGATTATTATTTAATACTGTAGCCCCAGTCATGCTGCACAGGTACTGAGTATGCTCTCATGTGGGTAGTTGAGGACATTATCAGCACTGCTGCTGTTACTGAAGTCTCTCTTGCTATTTTCTGCATAGCATTCTAGTCATAGACATTTTTGAGGTTCCAGCCTCCTGCTCCATGAATCCTGCATGTCCACTGAGATGCACAGCTGGAATCTGCATATTTTGTAGAGAGGCAGATGAAGGAGTCTACCCCTGTTTATGCTTGACTAGATATTTGACTGAACTTAGTGTCAGAATAAGTTCACTTCAATAGGAAGAAATATTTTCACAAAAGTGCTAACTTTTATTTATTAGTCTCAGTCAAAGCACGTCAGGTTACAATGCCACCAACCATCAATTGTGGGGGAACCTGGTACAGCTGCATTTGCTTGTAGATGTAGGTTTGAGACAAAGGGTAAGCCAAGTGCTCTGGGCCCCAGTTTGGGGGTTGGACAATGTGGGCCCTTTCTAGCAACCCATTTGGTGAGCTCTGCCAATGCTTCCAGAATTCCTGGCAAGGGACTTGGTTCATTTTCTATCTTTACTATATAACTACAGTAAGTCACATGCAACTCAAAAAGGACTCAGTAACTGTGTTCACATAACAAGCTACAGAGCTGCTTCATAAATAGTATCAGAATATCCCTTTTCCACAATGTGTTTTGCTGCTGCCCACTGACCCTGGCAAGGACAGGACTGTGTCTTTGAAGTGCTCTGCATGACTTCCCAGTGAGGGCTTCCTGCCGGGGTAGCCTTACCACATCTACAAGGGAACAGAAGGAAGTGTTCTTGACTATGACTGCCTCTAAAACCACAAAAAAATGCATATAACTGCATCCAAAGTACAGATATTGTTTCCGTCAATCACCAGTTCCCTGATAGTGCTGATGGCAGCCTCAGAAACTCCACATGCAGCCATGCAGCAATGACAGAATGGCTCTGGTCCCCTGTAAACTGCCCATCTAAGAAAAACGCACAGAGATTTGAAGCTAGGGTCCTGCAGCAGGAACAGCAAGAAGCCAACCCAGATGATGCTTGGCACATTCTCTAATGGCAGTGAACTGCTAATTCACACTCTCTTTTGCTCATGTCTGCTCTCTGTCACACCTTCCTGTGTGCAGAGCATCCTCAGAAGTCACTAGCACATCATGCTACAGCCCTGGTTAAGTCCTCACACTTCAGCACTTGCACTAAATGTGGGAACACCAGGACTATTGAACACTTGCTCTCTGGGGTCATCCTAAGATTGAGACAACCTCCAGCCACTCTGCAGAGCATACAGAGCAGGAACACTCTTCAGGACATGCCTGGCTGTTTCATGGGATGCTCAGCCCAAAGCACAAGTATGCCTGGCCTGCACAGAGAGCACGGATGAACGACAAGGTACTGCTCCTTAAATCCTTGATGCAGCCCCTGTCAAATGAAAGCTCAACTGTCATCATCTTGAATTACAAAAGTTGGGTGTAGGGAATACTGGAGGAGTGACAAGGTCATACGTCTAGACTGCCCTCGTGCCAAGAGACAAACAAGAGGTATAGAACACAAAAATGGACAGTACAAGGTCAATCAGGTTATTGTTACATGCACTTAATA
This sequence comes from Dasyornis broadbenti, assembly GCA_013397935.1. Lineage (NCBI taxonomy): Eukaryota > Metazoa > Chordata > Aves > Passeriformes > Dasyornithidae > Dasyornis > Dasyornis broadbenti. The sequence goes on from VZRN01003000.1 coordinate 847,040, forward strand.
CAAAACCCAAGAAATTGCTATGGAAACTGGAAAGCAACAAATACAATCATGGTCCAAGGAGAAGGTTTTTAGACAACACAGCGGTAAATAACAGAACTCACTGCCTCCAGGTATCACAGAATACAAGGTTCTTGCAGGATTCAAACGTGCAGTTCATGGGACACACACAACCACACAAAAATTCCAGGAAATGCTAAAGGATGCAAAACTGAAGACTTAACAGCTCATAACAGCAGCTCACACAACATGGGATGAGAAGAAATTTGTTCTGAGGCTGTCATCTCCTTCCCTCTGGCCATCTTCTCTGCTTTGTGTCATGCTAGGACTTCCCTAGATCATAGGTCATGCCTCTACTAATAACTTTCATTGCAGCTATGTTTGGTGGGCTCAACCAGAAATCAAGACACTGATACCCTGCACCATACAAACATTAAGCGAATGAACAGCCTCTGCCCCAAAGAGTCTGTGTCTGTGTACAAAGCAAGATACAGCCAGAAGGCACTGGCAGAGGAGCAGAAGGAGCCAGTGACATCACAGTGGTTTCGGTCCATTCCAAGAGCCAGTGCAAGGGCCTTTGGCATGGCCGTGACGCGAGTCCCACGCAGGCTCACAGGGCACTAACAGACACTGACCTAGCACGAATCGAACCTCCCCCCAGCTGCTGCAGCAAAATAGAATGAGAAATTCCAATACATCCTGGTAGACTTCTGCTTGGCCCCAAGGAGACTTGTACAGGAAAAATACTATCACTAGGGACACTGAGGCTCTGAGGCAGGGGCTAACAAGAGAGAGCTGGCCCAATAGAAAGATGTCCTGATTTGGTGGTTCTTCACATCAGATCCCCTTTACAGCCCTATGGCAATGTGAGAGGCAAGCTGCTCCATCAGCTTCCAGTACAAGAGGCCCTGCAGGGAATAGCCATGGACTTGCAGGCACCGAGCAGCTTTTATCACTGGAGAAGGAGGCATCTGACACGACAGTATGGCAGCTGAATGACCCCCACATCCAAATCCCCAGGTGCTGCTTGTAGACCTCACATCTATCCTGACGTGTCCACTGATCTTCCCCGATGAGCTGCTCTCTGTGGACTCAAGACCTCTCCAGTCTGTCCTGGTCTAGCTTTTAAGAAAAGCAAGGCTCTGCTTGTACTTTCAGGGCCCAGCTATTAAGATTCTCTAACAGCAGAGCGGTGCTGTGAGGCTCCTGCTCACAGGGGCACATGGAAGCCTCCAGCTCTTTGGGTAAAGGCAGAGGAGGAACCCATCTAAGAATTCCTGTATTGTAACCTCCTATCAGATATATCCTTGATTATCTTTGGTTTCACCTCTCTCCTTGCTGCCTCTCTGCCCTGGTGCATAGCACATATACCCTCAGACCCTCCTGTGAGAAAAACATTCAGATTCAAGAGGTCTTCAAGGGGCAGCAAAGCTATCTTAGCAACATGTCCACTCCTGCAGGAAGCTGGCAGCAAGAAAAAACTGGCAGTGACTTTCCAAAGAGGAGTTACAGCTCAAAATAGCTGGCAGACCCCAGGCTCCAGCATGTTCGTGTCAGCAGAAGGGACAGACACCTCTTCATTGCCCCTGATATCCCTCACCTGCTGCCAGCAGGGAAGGATGACCTGCATCCCATGCACAAATATAGCCTGCCCTAAGAAGCAGCAGAAGTCACAGTCCTCTGCAAAAACTTCTGCCTTCTCTGTTAGGGGTCTTCTCCTGCTATGCCCTGGTTTCAGTATTCTGGTGGAGATTAAGCAAAGGATGGAGTGGATATTAAAACTAGTCCTTCACTAGAGAAAGGGCTGGGAGTCTCTTGCCCCTTAGCTCTGAACATAAAGAGCAACTGTGGGAAACTGAAGGAAGCCAAAAGCCAGCAATTTTACCTCAGAGATCAAATCTGTTACTGGGCTGAGTGAGTCTATTAAGCTGCCTTGATAAACCCCTCACTTCCCTCTCCCCTTCATGAGGCTTTTTTATATCTGTGCTCCCTCCCTCCCCCACTCCCTGCAAGCTGTCAGGGTAAACAGTAGATTTCTCATCCCAAAAGTTGTCCTCTACTTGACAGACTGTTTCTTGTGCTGACTGCACACAGGTTTATACAGGGATCAGGATGCCCTTCTGTCATTCTCTCCCCACCCCTCCACAACCCCAAACACAAAGAGGACTCACTGTCACAACCACAGGCACCTGGGTACAGGGCTGCTTGCCCCAATGCCACTGACCTTTTTCTTCCGGTCCCGAGAACGGTTCCTGCGCTTGCGATTGGATTCTTCCTTCTCCTTCTGCTCCTGCAGAGCCTGAGCCTCAATATCTTTGATTTTCTTCAGCTGCTTAGCTGCTTGAGCCATGGCTGGTCAGACTGCAGTCTCCTCCAGAACTCACACCTGCACTTTCCGTGCAGCACCCTCCGATTCCTGGCCAAGGAAGTGCGTTCCCCTCACTCAAATGCTGTCGACCCAGATGGCTGTGAAAGCAGTAATGAGAGGAAAATTGAAAGCAGTCAGCAAGCCCCAAAGGACTGCCAATGTCTCCAGGTAGTTGCTAGATGCAGTCTGGGACACCTTTATAAACCATTAATCATCCCAAATCCAGCTGTTCCAGAGGTTCTATGCACCATTGCAGAAGCCCCTGATTGTGCTGGCACATCATGCAGAAGCCTTCTTGTGGGACAGGACGCTGGATTGGTGCTGTGCTCTCTCCCTCACTGTTTCTCCTGCAGTATGAGAAGAGACGCAGGCAGTCAGCCACAGGAAGGAAAATAACTCCCAGCAATTAATGCATGATGACAATAATAGAGAAGCAGTGAAAAAGGAGGCCGATGCATTTCATCCGACTCCTGAGTTCTCTGTAGCAACGCCTAAAGAACAGTAACCTGCATGTATTCAGTCAGGGGCTTCACCACTGCAGTGCTGCTGAGGCAGGCACATATTCCAGTCTCCCCAGTTTTCTTCCTCACAGTCAGTCTCAGTGCAGCAGCTGCATCACTCACTCACTCTGGGTTACGATTCCATCTCCTTTCAAGGGGAGCAGTAGGGAATAGCTGCATCGGTTTGGAGGCAGGCAGCGTCTCTGCTCAGAAAACAGCCGATACTGCAAAGGATGTGCCAAGTACTGAAGCAAAGTGCAGCTTAGCAGCATCCTTTCCTCCTCGCATCTATCCACTGAGTGAGCAGCAAGAGGAGGGGAGGGATCTTAGCTGAGAACAGGAGACAGAAATGAAGGGCTCAGTCTGCTCTTTACACCGCAGCAGCAATGTAAACCCAAGCCACCAGCTCCTGCCCACCCAGGCATCACCAGAACTCAAATCCTCTCTGAGGATACCTAGGCAAGACTCCCAGAGAGTCAGCCACCCCTTCTCGACAAACAGCCCTACATTTCACCTGCAGCTGTCTTCCAAAAGCACAAGCAATTTCACTCTGGAACCCAGGAATCAGGCTTGGAGGAGTAACTTTGGTTCCTGCACATGGCACCAGTGTGTGAGGGGGCCAGGACAAAACTGGGGTGGGCTCTTCGGTGGTGACCACACCATCACCTGCAGCTAAGTGTGCTTCTCTGTTCAGACACGTCTGAGCAGCCCTGCCTTTATCAGCTCATTTTCTTCCCTCGGAAAAACCATTGCCTAGGTGCAAATCCATAGGCAAAGCACCTATGGGAAAACTATCTGCAGAGGGGGAAGCTCTGCAAATGCTGCACTTTTCTGGGACCATCTCCCCACATTCTAGGCAGTAATGGTTCCTTTGTGTTAAAAGATGACAAAGCAGGGATTAATGTCAATTCCTCAGCAACTACCTGACAGTCACAGGTTATTTAGACTGGCAAGAAGCTGAGATGCAAACTTAATTGTACTCTGTAGTGCACTTTTCTGCTTAAGTTTTCTTGCATATTTTTCCTTTCATTTCTTTTCCCTTTGAAGTTTCCTCAATTCTGTCACTTCACCCACAGACCAAGGAGTGTGCTAAAATCAGGAAAAACAACTGGCGTATCATACAGTTTTTAAAGAATATGATGACTAATAATATAGGGAAGGTCCTAACAAAATATGAAGAATAGGAAATCATAAAATTTTAAAGTGTTTCCTAGTGCAGCTTTAGTTTTGTGTATTTTACCCACATAGATAAATACTGAAGTCTAGATACAGCTGCACATCTTTATAAAGTAAGGTGTTGTGAATGCCCATGAAAAAAAAATTTAAAAATTAAATAGAAACTGCAGAGTTAAAACGCTCCACAGACAGAAGGTGTTGGGAGCACAACTGGACTATCATACTAATTGAGCCTCATCCACAGGAGCTCTTTGCAGGCAATATGAGGCTGAGGCCAAACACAAAAACATTACCTTTGGTCAACAACACGTACACAGGATATAGTTGTCACAATTAATCATAACATGCTGGCAGTGCCTCACTTCTGCATGTTGGACTTTGCATCCTAACTCAGCTCTCTGCTAGTTTGCAGTTCTTTCTGTGGAATTTCCCAATTTTTCAAAACAGGCAACTCAGGAATGACACCAAGTTCTGCTATATGCAATAGCCTTGCTTCCCCGCAGATGCACTCAACCAGTCTGGGCATCAATGCTCCGTGCCAGGGGCCACCCTGAGCTCCTTGGATGATCAGCAAGGACATCTCAGCCTTCACTCTAGCCCTGCCTTCCAGGTTCCAAGGCTGAAGCAGGGTCATACTTCAGAATCGAGCCCCACTCTGTGCCAGGGCCTGCACACTGACACCCAAGGGATGGCTGTGCCGAGCTCCAGGCTTTGGCACAGGCAGTCTTTTCTTCCCTGATGTCAAGAAGGTGCGTGGCACACGGCTCCACAGCATCACTCAGCAGGAACACCCGCCCTCTGCCCATCTGCGGCAGGACACGGCCTCCTCCTACACGCAGAGCCCACCTCTTAACTCCTTATGAGCTAGAGCACAGTGAGCAAAAGGCAGGAGCAGGCAAAGAACCTGGAACTGATGAATGAGATGCTGAGGCAAGTCAGGCTTTGCATGCCCACAGCTTTGGAGGACACTGTGGGCATGCCTCTCGGTTGCTAAAAAGCAAAATTCCTAAGTTTGCTCTGGGAGCAAGGAGCAGAACCCACGAGCTCTGGGTACCTCAACCACTTTGTTGGTTAAGAGTCTCTTGGAAAGAGTCTCTTGGAAAGCTTTTTATTTTGTCACTGCTGGTTTTAACCTGCTAACCTATTTGCTGGCTTGTGCATCAGGCACTGTGGTATTTCTTTTTCCTCACAGTGAGAAACATGTAAAGGGGAATGTGTGGGACCACAGCTATCTATTTCTCTTTTCCTGTTCCAGGAAGCTTTATGCAGTGTTACCGGATGCTCCAAACAAAGGGCTGAAAAAAAAGCAGCAGCATTAAAGTACAGGGACATTTAATGAATTCAGAGGGTAGCATTGTAAAAGCCATCTAAGAAAGTAGTTACTCACAAAACAGGCCTGGGTAACAGGTAATATACTATTACAAGTTAAAATCACAGCTCAGAACTTACTAGGGCTCAGAAGAACTCAGAGTTCTGCAAGTGCTTTGAGTGACCATAAGGGAGACACTTTTCAGAGAAGGTGCAAGTCTCATTAACATGGGTGTAATTAGCTGCAAAATCAAAGAAGGCCTCATGTTATGGGCATGCCATTCTGCAAGTGCACACTCTATTGACTAGTTGAGTGGCCATTCTTGGGGTCTGGATATGCTTAGGCATAGCTAGCCTAATGTTCTTCCCCTTTGCCTGAAGGTTTATACCTGATAAAGTCTCCAGTCGCTTGGATACTTGGCTGCCATTCTGTTTAACACACAAGGAGGCACTCATCCGAATAAATATAATGAAGATATTCTAATGATTCTACAAAGAAGCACAAACTGCGTATAGTGAGGCTGAAAGGAATCTCCCATATACTAGCAGCTCTGCCCATCACCATGGAATTGCATTAGGATTGTCTGCCCTTTGCTTCAGGTGACCCCAGTGGAGCAGGGGTTGGAGCAAATGACTGCCAGATGTTCTTCCAACCTCACTCATTCTGCAGTTCTGTGATACATGAAGAGACTGCACATGCTAGCAGAGAAACTCTAGACTGGAAGAAAGGCAAAAATGGAGCACAGAAAACTGTGACTGATACAGAGAACACACAGAGTGAAAAAAAAAGTCATTATTTTACACACACACAAAAAAATCAGAGACAGCATCTTTAAAACAACAAAAAAACCCACCCGTCCATAATCTTTCTACTCAACATAAAAATGAAATGTAGACTCCACCCTTATGGAATGCTGTGAAAATAAAACCATACATGAGTTAGATAAATTTGGGGAGGATAGGCCCATCACAGACTATTGAACATAACGGAATTATAAGGAAAGACTGATAGAACTGGGTTTGTTCAGCCTAGAAAAGAGAAGGTTTAGGGGTGACCCAATTGCAGCCTTCCAGTATCTGAAGGGAGCCTACAAGAAAGATGGAGAAGGACACTTTACAAGAGCATGTAGTGACAGGACAAGGGGGAATGGCTTCACACTGACAGAGAATAGGTTTAGATCACATATGAGAATAAAATTCTTTCCTGTGAGGGTGGTGAGGTACTGGCATGGGTTGCTGTCATAGTTTGAGCCTGGCCAAATGCCAGGTACCCCCAAATTAACACACTCACACCCAGGGCTCATGAGTTGAGATAAGGAAACCTGGGAGAAGATGCACTTAGAATAGGCAAAACAGGACTAACTTAGGTTGCAAAGTGATCTAATTTATTACTAACAGGGTCAGAGGAGTAAATGAGAAGTAAAATAAACTCTTCAAGGCCACCATTTCTCTGCTCACCCCCCTCCCTCCTTCCCAGCAGCTGCACAAGGGAACAAGGTATGGGGGGAGGGTTAGGTCAGTTCATCACCCAGATCTTCTTCCCCTGCCCGGGGAGAGGTTCTTTTCCTCTGCGTAGCCATGGGTCTCACCGTCGGCAGCCCGCCCGACACTGCTACAGTGACGCTGGTCCCCACACAGGCAAGCAGTCTCCCCAAAACTGCTACGGCGTGGGGTCCATCTTCCACGGGGTACAGACCTCTGAGCCGGGCCGTTTCCATCTCGGGAGCAAGGCTTCTTCTCTTTACCGGACTTCTGCTGAACCTCAGTCTCTTTCTCTCTCTCTCTCTCTCTCTCTCAGGCACCCACCCACTCCATGTGGGACACTCAGTTCAGTCTCAGGGTGCAAGTCAAGGCCTGTTTCTCCACTAGGACTCCCTCTGGACCACGGCCACTTTCAGGGTATCCACTCGCTTTGGGGCAAGTGGATCTCAGCATTTCCCGTGGGCCCCCATGGGCTGCAGGGGCACCCCCTGCTTCACCATGGGCCTCACCACGGCCTGCAGAGGCTGCAGAGCTCCGGCGCCTGGAGCTCCCCCTTCCGCTCCTTCTCCACTGACCTTAGTCTCTCCATGTTGTTTTCCCTCACATACTCTCACCTCCTCCTCCTCCTCTGGCTAAGGAAAAGTGCGTGCACCCATTGTTTTGATTTCTTCTTAAATATGTTTTTCACAGAGGCGTAACCAACATCTCTAATTGGCCCAGGCTTGGCCAGCAGCATGTCCATCACCTCAGAGCTGGACATGGTGAAGGCTTCGAGAAGCTTCACTGAGGAGCCATCTTTGTGGCCCCCCCCCACTAGAATAACCTGGGCCAAGCTAAACCACGACAGCTGCCCAGAGAATTTGCAGTTGCCCCATCCCTAGAAGTGTTCAAGGCCAGGCTGGATGGAGCTCAGAGCAACCTGGCTTAGTGAAAGGTGCCCCTGTACACCGTAGGGAGTTGGAATTGGATGATCTTTAAGGTTTATTTCAGCCCAAACTATTCTATGATTCTACAGTTTGGGTCCAGTCTCCTTCTCTAGAGGCCCTTAAAGCACAGGATCATTAGAACGCTGGAAATGGATGCTCAAGGGAGGATGAGATGCAGAGAACTTTTCAAAATACTGTTCCTGGCCATAGTACTGATCCTAAACCCATCTTCCTGTTGCCCTATGCATTACTGCATAACTGATCATGACTGGAAAACCACTAGACACATGAATTGCAAAACACCACCAAGTCCCTGCCTGCCCACAAAGTAGAGCAGAGAATTAGCTAGCAAGACTTCAGATAGTCCCAGGTTCAGACTCCATCTGTAAACCAGAGGGATTATTGGTCTAATGCCCTTCATGCATAGCCTGAAAGACACCATCATCTGCCATCCCCAGAAAAGGAAGGCGCACTTGAGTAGATGAATCACTTACCAGTGCAGCTGAGAGAGATCCTTGTGCTTTTCTAGGCATAGAAATACTTCCCTGTTCAAACTTATTTTCCTTATCACCTTACTGAGAGCAATATTGTATTCTTCAGACCCTGACTATAACACAGTTATCTGCAGCAGTACATAAGCTGTCACAGCTTCCAGACAGTGCTACCCCATAACATCACAGTTCCTTTTCTATCTTCCTTCTGCACCAACATTTGCTGCTTGGGCTTGCTGAACCCTGTTCAGAATTTGTGATGAAGGTTCTTGTGGACAGCAATCAGGTTTCCAAGCAGATCAAAGTGCCTGTCTCACAGCTGGATAGACAGAGAGATGATCAAGGGTGTCTGCAATGGCCTCTAAAGTCATTAGTTTTTTCAGGGCTTTCCTTTGTCCCCAGCCTTTCAACCATCACCTGCTGACCCCTTGCTGTCTATACCCAGGCAGTTCTGATCACTTTCTGAGGACCAACTTCTGTGATTTGCTTTGGTCTCAAGAGCATGCTCACTAACACAATGCAAAGGAGGACAAGGACACTCCTAAAGTAACTGCAGTCTTCCCTACTTCAGACTGCAGAAGATTTTTATCAGAAGGGAACACACTGCAATTTGAAACTGCTCCCCTGGAGAATAGCTCCTCCCAGCAGGACTGACTGAAGCCCTGGTCAAGGAAATCTGCTGACCAGTAACAATTCAGTTCTTCCTATGTGACACTCTTTTTCCTTTCCCCCAAGATACCAGGGAGGATTTCATCCCTATGGTATTATAGGTTCAGAGCTATTGTCTTGGTACCTCCCTAGCTGCTAGCCTTTGAATTGATGCTTAGCTCTCTGATGGGGGCAGTGGTATGCCAACTGAATGGTCTTTGGCATCAGTGGTCGTTAGTTTTCAAACATCTGTCTTGAATTTTGACTGCATGATTTAAAAGTCTAGTTAACTGGAATTAGGTACTTCTGCCATACACATAAGATTGTCCTGAGCAGGGGCTTAGGCTTAAGATGTTCTCAGTTAGGAAGCATTTGGCCTATGACTGATACCAAGTTTCTGTGTGCTGTCAGTGTATGGTTGGTAAAAAGGGACCCTAGAGATCTACTGCACATAAACAAAAGCTCATTGTCTCCACCTTTCATGCAGGACTACGGACAGGAGAAGTGGGAAATGGACTTAATAATTTCACTTAACTCACCACGTAGTTTCTTTGGCCAACAGTGGTTTTTATCTTCTTTGGAGAAGTTGTTTGGGAAGTATCCGGAATTGCAGATGATCTCTTATTGCTGCTTGTTCCTATTGGATAAAATAGGAAAAGAGAGGATGAACGAGTTTCAGTAAACAGACTTTCTCCTTTAGCTGAGAAGTACCATATGCATATATTAGCCAACATGTTAGTAGAATTTTTTCAAGAACCTTTTTTAATTATTTGTCACATGGCACCATATTTATCACTTTTTCCTTGAAAACAGGTCATTTGTACTATGATAACTGTTACCTCATACTGGAATTCTACTAGGTGACACAAATGACAAACATACTGACAACAGTCACTACCTGGAGTTCACAGGGCAAACTATTTGGCAAGGCAGAACAAACAACTACGGAGAGGAAACTTCAGGAAAATTGTGACACAAAATGAACAAGGTCATTATGTACCAGTTTCACATTCAGCTGTCAAACAGAATAGAACCTCCCATAAGGAAGGAAACATGGAAGCCAAGTCCTGACTCTCTGCAAGGTCCTGCAGCTGTTTCAAGAGATTAAGCATGTAGCTGGAGTCCTGCCTCACTCGAGGTGAAAATCAGTGTTTGGTGAAGTTGCTGAGATTCTCTGTATTTGGGGCAAAAGAATTTTACATTCAAAGCTCAACTTCAGGCATCTATTTTGAGGTAAATTATTCTGGCTGACAAGCTGGGAAGATAAAAGATATTGCAGGCCTCACCTTCAGCTGCTGTAAACTTGGTCTGCCTCAGTCAATCTGCATTCCTCTATTACTTGCAGAGATTTTGCAGAGATCGGATCTCAACAAGGAGCTCTTCCCCTGAACTGGGAACCTAATTAAGATGGTTCAGTTCTTTTTAGCTTTTTCTGAATTATCTCACTGATGAGCTTTCAGAACTGCCGGAACCCTTTAAGGTCATTCTCCTTTCAGTTAGTGTCTATCAAGAACCACAACTCTAGTCTCCCAGACAGTAGTTTGTTGCTGTAGGTTGCATTCAAACTCCTCCCCGAATACTGAGAGCTGGTAGCAGACATTTTGGTTCACCTATCAACTAATCAAGAGCGAACGTGACAGTGCTGAACAGAGCAACTCTCCCTATGTCCACAGTATGATACCTGGTGCAGCAATGCAGAATCTGCAGGAGTAGCTGTTCACACCGTGCTCTGTGGTACCAAAGGTTCTTGCTCTTCAAGACAGCGAGATTTCAAACTTGTTTTGGCTTGGCAACTCTCTCAAAAGAAAAAAAAACAACACAAACCCACCCAACAAAACTCCCCTTTCCCCTATTTAGTTGTTCTCTAATGGTAGGATTTGATCGTTTGTTTGACAAGATTCTAAAAAAGAGGTCAGCTTGTTCATGGCTCCCAACTGTGGTTGTCATCAAGTTTGCCCACACAAACCGAGGCTGGGTTTTTGTTAGTTTTTGATCAACAATCCGTTAACAACGCAGCCTATTTGATCAAATAGTGTTTTTTATAAACAGCTTGCTTTCTTGAAGACAACCTTGTGACAGCATGTCTGTGGAAAAGCCTTTGGAAGGTTCTTGTGGTCACTGGGTCTTTATAAGGCTTGGCCTAGACCTCGAACCACAGGAGGCTGAGGCAGTGGTTCTTGTCCCAGGGCTTATCATGCTTGTCACGGGTAAAACTCTGGCATCGATCACACACACACTGGAACCGTGCTTCCCTCTAGCGTTGTCACAGCTCTGAGCTTGTAGAGAACTGTGCAGCAACAGAGCGGGGTGGCACCACGATGATCCAACTGTGCCTTAAAGCTGCAGGGGAAACCAAAGCTGGGTAAAATGTCTCGTCATCTAGTTCTCCTTTTCGAGGTTCTCATTACCGATGAGAGAGCAGCTGAAGACGGTGGGGGAAACTTAAAACACACACTGCCAGTATTAAAGGGCACAAGTCAAAGTTACAAACTGAAGCTGACAAAAACCAGAACTACACCTGGCAGAGGAATTTATAGGTGGTGAAGCTATAAGCTTCTGGAGAAGCTTCAAGTTTGTTCTTAATCTTTCTCTAATTAGAAATTCTAGATAAAAATTATCATGAACAAGAGATCTCGTAACTGAATTCCAAGTATCACCTCTCTTTCAGGTGAAAAGGTCCACAGGGAATCATATTCTCAGGACCAAGTATCAGGGACAGCAATCACCACTCAAATGGAAGAAAAAAATCTCCATGCACAACTGACATCCAAAATGGCTCAACATAATTTATTTTTTTCATGTTAAAATGTACAGAGTTCTTTTGAAAGTACTTGCTAGAAAGGGGGAAAAAAAGTGATATTACATACAAGGAGAGGAAGGGAGACCATTCAGCCAGGAGCGTATGACATGGAGAATTACAAAGGCATCTAGGCACCCCCTTCCCCTTAGCTTACAAGTCACCATGAACAAAGTACAAAGAGGTTACAAAACAGGAAAAGCAAATATAAACAGACAGGAATAGACTCAGCTTCATTTGTACATGCGGCTTTTAGAGGCATCTGGAGCTCCTATTCACACACTCTAGAGATCTCTTTAAAGAGAATTTTATCTTTCTTAAAATAGTTTTTAATATTCTACAACAAAGATAAAAAATTTTAAAGATGGAATGAAATGAAAAAGCTCTTATTTTTAAAAGGCATCAAAGTCACTAACAGTGAGATTTTTTTTTTAATTTCTTTTAGAAGATTACCCAAGTTATCTTGCTAAAAATACATTTTTTTTTTTAAACAGAAGTGAAAAAATGGTAGGTACCAATATTACTGCGTTGGATAATTTCTTTTTATATATAGAAAAGAACTTTTTTTCTACAATAGTTCTACAGTCACAAAGGCTTGTGGAAAAGGGAGCTGCCCAATTGATAAAAAAACCCATACAAAACCAAACCAAACATAAAGGCAAACAAACTAAATTCATGGCCCTCGTTTCAACAGCTTCTCCTCCTGTCTCAGACCCACACCCACCCCCAGGAAGCAGCGACACAGCTGAAGACCTAGGAAGAGAGGGCAGCACAGTGCGGTTTCTACACAGGTTATTTGGGACTGGAATAGTATATACAGAGAAATGGGGTCCTACACAGCCTTGTACATGCTCAAAACAAAACAGAAATAAAAAGTGGAAATCCTTTGAATTCTTCCTTTTATGGTTAGCAGTTACTGGAGGAAAGTCCATTCTAGTGCATCTGAAGAAACCCCAACTTTTAGATTCTTTTAGTTTTAAAACAAAAGGAATTAGTTTTATTAATGTGTCTGTATTTCTACTTCATATACAATAAAATAAAAAAACTTTACATTAAAGGGTTGTCCCTTTTTGTATTGGGTGACATGCCAGCAGTGTAGCCAAAATTATTGTAAATTGGATTTTGCAGTAATAAACAGCAAAATCCTGCCGCCTAGATTCTGCTAGGGTGTTGGGACGGTTTCCCTGCTGTAAAAGAGGCCGATTCCCTTCTTTTCCCACACTAGATCAAATCTGGGGCTATTCCTATAAAATGGATATCAAACACAGTAAGAGAATCAGGAAAAACATCACTGACTCCCCCAGAAAGCGGCACATTCAGCAACTTCCTACCCCAGACCAGGAATGGAAGAGTGACAAGGACACCACAGGGTTCTCATCCCAGTCACCAAATGCACACTTTATCTTCCAGCATTTCCCAAGCCAAGAGTTTAACTGGAAACAGCTGCTTCTGAGCTCAGTCTGACTCAAAACCCCCAGCATTTCCAAGTATGTGCTAAAGCAGTATGGGATCTCAGCTGTGGCTGACTCGCAGGTCACCGGAAGAGCCTGCAACCACTTTCTTGTCCTAACAGACCATTACCCACCCTGTCCTCCTCACAACTGCAGAAGGGATACAGAAGAAGTTCTCTCTTGAGATGCTTCCAGCAGTTCAGCGATAGAACACGTGCATACATGCACACATGTGCTCACGTGCATGTCTGGGTGGTGAGTGGGATCATTTTAAAGTTACATTATATTTTCAGCATAAAATATACAATTTCAATTAACTCATCTACAAAAACACCAATGCGAATAGTTTATTGTTTACACCTAACTCCAAATTTTACTGAGGGTGAGGGAGTCAGGGAAAATGAAAGATTAAAAATTTTTCCTGACTTGCAGAAATAAAGATCTTCATTTATCCTCTGTGTCCCCTTCCAAATCTCCCAATAAGTGCCTCCTGCTGTAAGAAGAAAATGTTAGGTGGGGTTTAGAGGGAAGGGTTGTTATTCTTTGAGATGTCAAACATTTTACATGGCTGCAGCACTAGAAACTGCATACAGAGGGGCACAGGGGAGGGAAAAGGACATACATTAAAAAAAAAAATTTAGGAAGATGATTTCACGTTACATGTACTCTGTCCACCTTGTCAGCAAAGTAAGGCTCTTTTTAAATTATGAAAAGATTTTGTGCATGTTTCCCCTCTAAAAAACATCTGTAAGTGATTTTAGCTGTAAAATGTTTGACGATTGTGAAGAAACAAAAAACAAACAAACAAACAAATAAAAAAAATAAAGACGAGGCTTGCTAAAAAATAAAATAAACCAAAGAAAGTCCCTCTAAATCTACAGCAATATTTTAACTGGAAAAAAAGTCCATTTTCTCTGGTTCGTCAGTATAAAAGGTTCCTTTATTTATATTTATTTCAGTTTTTAGGATGCAAGTTGATCTTGCTCATCTTCTCATGTATGGTCCATTGAGAGACTGCTTGGGCACCCCAGCAGCATTCATGTAGCTGTGATGGGAGGGGCTAGTGTACATCATGTTTCCATGAGGATTTGGCTGCATAGGCTGCTGGGTATAGGCCTGGCTCCCCATCATTCCCATCTGCATCTGCATAGGATACTGTGCTGTCTGGTTCATGTAGGCAGGGTTACTATGGTAACTGCTGTTCATCATGGGCTGTGTCATTCTGTAGCTGTTCATGGCATTCAGGGTGTTCATATTCATGGAGTTCACGTTGTATGGGGTAGTTGGCATCAGGTTGACTCCCATGTTCATGCCCCGCTGCACAGCCAAGGTCCGAGGTCCAGCCTGCATGGCGACGGTGGGTGGGCTGCGGCCGTACAGCTGCTGCTGGTGTGCGGTTGCTGAGGGTAGGGGGGCTGATTTGGAGCGGATGGAAATGTGCCCCTTGACTGGCATCTGCCCCTGCAGCCTCTGGGTATGGGGAATACCAATATTGGTAGCAGACATGTTGCACTGAAGCAGAGGTGATGTGAGGTTCATGGTGGTGGATGCCAGGTTTGGTGGGGGTGTCATAGTGGCTTGTGCTTGTGGAGTGCCTGCCAGGGGGTGGGAGGGAGCCAGCTGAGCCAGCCCTGTGTTGGAGAGAGAAACGCTGGTTGCATAGGAAGTCACAGCAGGAGAATGGCTATAAGGCATGGCATGAGGATCCATAATGGTGTTTGTCAGCTGCTGCAACTTTGCTAAACTGAATGTGGCTGATGGTTGTGAATAGCTCCCAGCACCAAAATCCCCTGGAATCCTCTCATAGATACTTATGTTACCAGTGCTGCCTGACTCAGGTATTTCCATGATCATAGGTGCTGGGGTGAAGCTGTTGTTCATGCTACACTGAGATAACGGAGGTTGCTGTTGGGGTGGAGGTGGAGGCTGTGGCTGCTGGGACTGAGGCTGCTGCTGTTGTGGCTGTGTTGTTGGTTGCTGGTTACTTGGGGGCCTTTCTACTACACAGCTCTGAGGTGACTTGATATTACAGTTTGCTGCAGGCTGGACACTATTTTGCTGCATCATGCTGCAACTGCTGCCAATGTTTGCCATTTGCTGAGTGACAACACAACTGTTCTGAGTGAGGCTGCTAGAAGAAGACAGTCCTCCATAGGAACAGCTGCTCTGGGAAGAGTTATTTCCACAAATGCTGCCTCCCATAGTGGAGTCATAGCTGCTGGGGTTTTCATAATTCTCTGTAGTGCTCTCAATGCTGCCAAGGTCACTGAAGCCACTATCCACCACCTGCTGAGAGTGGTCCGATACTGAAGGCACATCCATCATGGGGCTGGTCTCCATGTTCTGCATAGAGGGTGCGGACAGGGATCCTTGTTCAGGACTTATCTGTGTGTAACTACTCTCCAGAGCAGGCACATTTGGGCTGCTGACAGAACGCACAGACTGGCTGGGGTGGGACTGAACAGAGGATATTGGACTGTTGTGTTCTGAGGCCTGGCAATCTTCAACCATTGATATCTGAGGATCCTCCTCAGTCTGGGTGTAACTCTGCAAAGTCTGACAAGCTGCAAGAGTTTCTTCACAGTCCTGGTAAGCTACATCATGCTCATTGCTTTCTTCCTGTGTCAAGGACCGGACTGCTTGAACAGTTTCAAGATCTAGTTCACTATGAGGAATTTCTTCCTCTTCTTTTAATTCAATTAACCCCTCTTTATTACTTTGCTCTTCTTCATGATCATCTTCAGACCCAGGGACATGCTCTGAGCCCACTGATGTCTCATGGGAAGCCTGCTCTTCCTCAGAATCTGCCTCTGCTTCATCTTTTTCTTTTGCGTCTTCTCTACTGCTTGGTATGCCTGCTTCTAAAAAACATTCTTGCACCTGAGGCTCCTCCTTCACCCCTTCTCTAACAGGCTGTTCCTCCGATTCTTTTTTCTTCAGAGACTCTGGATGACCATCATCTTCATCATCAGCATCATGATCTTCATTTTGATTTGTCACTACTGCAACAACTTCTTCCTCCTCATGGTCATGCTCAGTTTCGTCTAATTCTTGCTGCTCTTCTTCTGATTGCCTCTGCTCTTCTAAAATCCGTGGCTTCTCCTCTACTTCCTCTTCTATCTCAGGCTCTTTTACTTCTGGCACTGGACTGCTGTTGCTGTCCACAGGAGAAACTGCTCTTACTTCACTGCTGGCAGTATCTTCCTCTTCTCCCTCTCCTACCTCTTCTGCTTCCATATTCACACCTTCCTCTTTCCTTTCCTCAATGAGGGGCTGGTCTTTCTGCTCAACACATTCTTCTTTATCTGAAATTTTGGGCTTACGCCCTGGTTTTGAATTGGCTACTGCTTCATCGACTATTTCATCCTGAACTGGCGGTGGCATCTCTTCCTGGTTCAGTTTAAAACCTGGTTTTCGACCAGGTCTTTTCTTCCAGTGGACTGGTTTTCGGCTTTTCCCTTTTGGCCATCCCTTCTTCTTTTTCATGGGTGTGGAAGTATCTGGCTCAAGTGAAGAATCCTTTGCTTCACTGTTCCTCAGCACAGATAATGGTTTCAAGGGTGGATTACCTGAAAACACAAATTGAAAGACACTGTTCAAACATTTTTGTTTGACCTCAGCGTTCATGGAAGTCGTCCCAAGCATGCCCAACATGTTTATCAACTTCAGTATTAGCTTAGAAATTTATTAGCTTAGAATTTACTTATTAGCTTAGAAATATTAGCTTAGAAGGATCAAGGTCTGCTCATTTGCAGCATATTGCACATTACATTTTCAAAGAACATCAATACTTTCAAGATTTTCCATGTTCAAAGCTCTGAGCCTTTAAGACACAATTCCAATTAAGCTCTAACCTATATAGTAAAGTCCTGAAAATACAAATTTTATTTATAAAATATGTTCACAAATGAAGGTGATGCAGCATAGGGGAACACATGAAGTTGCAATAAAAGCGTATTTCCATTTAGATCTGTGTATCTGCTTAAGAAGGAAATATTTTCATTTTTTTCACAGCCTTATGCTTTTTAATGCCAATGGAAATACACAGATGCCTGGATTTGGCCAGTAATTTTTTTAATTGAAAAAATCATTAACAGGAAGCTGAATTATTCTTTCATTTTTTATTAGATGAAGCAAGATTTGCATTTCAGTGATTTTCCAAACACTCAAATAGGTTCAGAGCTTATACAGCCAGAAAGGAATGTGATTGCTTACTGAGAACTTACTGAATAGTGTAAGGCATTCCCTGAATTAATTTTGGTTTGAACCTGTCAATTAGGACAGTCAGCAACATTTTATAAAACTGTATAAAGCTGAGTTAATCTTGCCCTTTGCTCAGACAGGCATTTACTTTAAATACCTCCCTCAAAAGATAAGCATTCTGAAAAAATTCTGGGTATTAAAAAGGGAATACTGAATTCAAAATTCAACAACTCCTTATGTCATCAAAAAATAAATATTTGAAATGTGAATAAAGAAAAGAAAGGATCTGCCACAGTCAGTCAGCATACTGTTGTACAGGAAGAAGGTAACACTATTTTCATAGTATTTATTAAAGTATTAACACTTAAACCCTTAAAAAATAAACCCCACCTCTTAGAAATACTCATCACTATTTCTCTTCGCTGTCTTTCACACTTTGTATCTACGACAGAGGATTAAATTCACCACATTCATAGTAAAACTTACATGTAGAACTAGGAAAAGCAAAATAATACAACTCAGCCATTACCAAGCTTCATCCTCCCCTACACAGCACTACTCAAATTGCACATTTGGTAGAATACAGAGAAACAAACTTTGTTTTCAACACCACGAAACGCCTTCTTATCTTCCACAATGCCTAACCCTCACTAAAAACTGGCCTCAAATCACCACCCTAAACTATCCATTCTCACTGCTGCCCTGACAGCAATGAGAACCAATCCAAATTCTCATCAGACACGCATTTAAGAAACTGCAATGCTGTGTGTCAGGGAAATCTTAAAACACTTCCAATGCATTGCCTCAGCTAGAGATTAAGTTCTCAGTGGAAAAATCTGGCCCCTAGTCAGCAAGTTAAAAAAAGGAAAAAAAAATTCACAAGCAGGTTTCTGTAGTGATGGGAAAACCTCCAAAAATAATCTGAACTTCCTATAAACACTCCTATCTCATAGTTATGATTAAAATAGTCTAAATCTGAACCATCTGTTAATGGCTGCAACACTGCATTTTTGAATTGTCATAAGACAGTGCTGTCCCCCTCACCCAGCCTAATTTTTTAATCAAAAGCCAGCTGTTCATTATGAACATGTTTATTAGGTAACTGACAGTACACTGTATTTTCTCTAAGAGCATTACAGTTTTCATATATGTATGCAAATGCACCTGTATGGAAGACAAAAGCAGCCAACAGATACTGTTTGATGTCAGGAGCAGCAATATTGTAAAATAATATGGTTACTACTTTATTACTTCAGAGGTTCTGACAAATTTGCAGAAGTTCAAGACAAAAAAAAAAGCAACAGAAGTGAGACAAGGGAGCAGAAAGCACTAAATGACAGGTATTTACAAAGTAGGTGAGCCAGAAATTCATCACTGTAGTATAAAATGGGTGTGAGTTAGAACAGTGACTTTCCAAATACCATTTTTGATCCCTGCACACTCAACACACTTTTTGTAGTCTGCAAAAGATGGTTAAAAATCACTGATTTATTTTATAAAAGAATATATGCGAGTGGAATCTCTAAAGGGATCTGCATCTCCACCAGAAAACATTCAGAAGAGCACAAATGAAAAACTTAAAACAACTGATCTAAGAGATCTGTCTGCAACTTCATTGTCTTATTAATGATGCTGAAGTATCACAAACATTATTTAATGAGTAATCTGATCACAACAGAATTAAAAAATCCAAAAGTATAAACTGACTGTGCATGTATTCCCACTAAAACAAACTTAATGCTGTCAGCACAGGTTTGAAATGAATTTACATAGTTATATGCCATTGTAAGGATTTAAGGGTAACTGATGCTTAATAGACAGTAAACCTGCCTATGATCATATTGATGCTTTTAGTATTAAAGTACTTTTAAAGAAAAGTTTTCCTCTGGTAACCACAGCCTTGTTAAAAGCCATAAATTAATGAGGTAACCATTCTTTTCTTGTGAGATGATGGCACCATATTTGCTTTTCACACAGTTGTTCATTTTTATTTTGCTGACTGCTTTGCACTGTGTAGCCCGTCAAGACAACAAGACATCTAATAGCCATAAAGAAGATTGATAATGAAGCATCTGAATGGCAGATGCATCTTCTGAATTGTCAGTGTATTCTACGCAACCAGTCACAACCAAATTATTTTCTGAACTGAAGGTTCAGAGAACTTTAAGGAGATATGAGAAGCTGATAGGGTGAACATGTGATAGCAGGAAGAAGAGGATCTCAGAAGAGAAAATTCAATATTTCCCTTTGTTATGGAAAATTGGGGGCTTGCCAGTTCATTTCTGTTTTATTTCTGTAAGTGACTCTGCTGCTTAGGTTTTTCCACAATCACCGATACCAATTCCATTAGGAAAGCTGAATCAAAAGGATAGCCTGGGATCAGGTCATTGCCACTAAGATAGTTAAATGTATCACCACATTTTCATAAAACTAGGGAATGTCTGAGGCTAGTTTGACTGGTAATTTATGCCTAACCTGCATTTCAGCTGGAAGTTACAAGCCAAAGAATGCAGCTTGTTCTGTCCCGAGCTGTTATCATCTGACACAATCTATCAAACTTTCACCAGCATACCACCAAACATACCATTGTCATCAGACTCCTCCTCATCTCTGGACTTCCTCTTAGAAGAGGGTCTATGCCTGAGTGCGTCTGGTGGGGCTAAGTGCCGAAAGTATCCACTGGACGAAAGTTCACTCTCCTCCTCTTCATCCTCCTCCTCCTCCTCCTCCTCAATCTCAAATGTAGGCTCTAATCGGGGCATTGGTCGTTCAGAGTCTGAGTCCTCAAATGGTTCATCCAGCACTTCTGTGGTTTCTGAGATTGTTTCAGTGACAACACTGCTGTTGTGGTGCTTACGCTTGCGGACACGCCTCTTCCGATGAAGAATTGGTTTCTGAAAGTGGAAGGTGGGAAAAGAGAAGACATTTTATCATGTGCAGTAGAAACAAAACACTAGATAAATACAAAAGATAAACAGCACAGTTTAACAGTCAAAGGAGGACCAGAGAGCTCCCTTCTAGAATCCAGAATTCACTAGAAATACTGATCGGCACCTGCCACCAGTTAGAATTTAAACAGCTGAAGCTAACAGCCCATCCATAACAGCTGGAAGTTTAGAGACACTACAAAACAGAAGTGAATACCTTAGAATAAGGCGCAAAGGTGATACAGAGGAGAACTTGTTAGTGCAGCATCCCATGAGGAGAGGATTTGCTTAGACACATTGAGAGAATTCACATCTCCATGGTAAATAATTTCAAAAACTTTACGCTCTGATTTCAGTTATTTAAGAGAGTATTTGTGTTTTGCAAGCTTCTTGCAGAGGTAGGTCTGTATCTGTTTCTACTTTGCATGACTGAGTAAAACTTTAATAACCAAGGTAGAAAAAAATCAAAAGCACAAGATAGAAGCTAGAATTACAAAACTCTCAAACTCCTATCACCTATGATTCACCAAAAAACACCACTAGAAGCAGCAGGAAGTACCCTGCAGAGAGAGTTCTGGAACACCGAACACTCCCTGTACACTTCATACAGACCTCATGAACTGCATCATCCTTCAGAAAGCCCCAATATACTGACAAAACTAGCAGCATAACATAGTCAGAAACAAGAAATTAGGCACACACCTTTCGTTTCAATGTTGGCTTTGTGAGAACAGGTGGAGAGCTTGATCGAGGACTCACAGGCTCATCATCTTCCTCTTCACTGCTCTCACTAAAACACCTCAAAAGTGCCCTATCACTATCACTGTAGCGCCGGGGTAATCTGTCGCAGTCCTCTGGGAATCTACACTTCAGTGGCTCTGTGCTCTTTTTCAACTGCCCCCTCCACCTTTCCATACCTTCACTGTGCCGCCGACGGGGAATGGCAGATTTTTCACCTTTGCCGTACTGTCCCTGGGAAACTGCAGATTTTTCCTCATCTTCAGCATATCGGCCTCTCGAGGCTGGAGACTTCTCCTCACATTCACCACATCTTCCTTGCAAGGCTGCTGACTTCTCCTCACAGTCACTGCATCGGCCTTGTGAGGCTGCTGATTTTTCCTCACATTCACTGCATCGCCCACTGGGAATTGCTGTTTTGTTCTCAATGGGCAATACTGGCTCCTTCTCACAAAAGGGCTCATGAAGTTTTTTGCTCTTGCGGTTCCATCGACCTCTTCGTGATGGCTGACTGTTTGCAGGAAGACTATCCAGGGGAAAAATGTGCTTGTTTGGTCGTGTAGAATTGGCTGGAGCAACAATGTCTGGCTTTTTTTCACTCTCTGTTGGTGAGTAAGGCTCTTGCTCTTTCTTCTCCCATGACACAGATTTTACCATCTGATTTCAATAAAAACAAATAGATTTCACACTTCCTATTTCAGCATAAATGTCTATCCTGAATTTGATTCCACAAAAGCTTTTGAGCAAAAAGTCAGAAATGTTTAACAAAAATGACTTCTAAAAATCTGAGATTAAAAACACAACTTGACCTTTAAGAGATTCAAGTAGTGCTACCTGCTACTCCTTTCCTCACTGCCACTGAGGTGGCAATATACCTCAGTTAGCTTCCCAACAAGTGACTTCAGTCAGCCATTCACTGGTGTGCTAGAATGCTAATTTCACCTTGCTACATTCAAACACAGTATTTGTTCAATTTTCAAGAAAAAAGTGAGAAAAACTTGAAGCTATTTTTCCATTAAAATGCAAAATTAGTTTAATGTAAATATAGTAACAGCAGATAATTTGCCTCTTTGTGTTCTATTCAGTGCTTATCACCTGATGCAAGAGTGCAATCCCTTCAAGTTCTCCAGACTATGCCTCAATGTTTTCTCTATTTTTATTTTCTAATCTGAAACCGTAAAGATACATAAACTAACCACAACTGCATAGCTTTTTATGATTATCACAAATGCACAAGCTTCACATTTGAAATTTTGTTAGCTCCGCCTGCAAAAGCATTAAGTATAAACTATATGCCACACAGAAATAAGAGATTCACTCTTACACTGGTCTCTGGATCCTTTTCTTTCTGCTTTTGTTGCTCTTCATTTTCCCCATCTTCTGTTTCCTCTTCTTCATCTTCAGAGACAACTGAGTTGGAAACTATAACAGGTGTCCAACGCAGACATTCTGCATCCACATCTATAGGTCGGACATTGGTTCTAAGCTTTGCCATGTGTTCCTGGATAAGCTTCTCACGACGAATGATCACAAATCTGAATAGTAATAATACTGTGATCAGTAACAGGTGACACACTGTACATGTTGCCATGTGAAACACATATATTACAGAAAAATCTGTATATTCTCAATCAGTGCTGCCACAGGTAACTTCAGAGAGAACCGAAAACTCATTAAAATAGTAAAATTTGCAGTACCTTCAGACTACCAGAAAAAGCATCTCACAACTGAGGAAATGTTAAATTCTTTCTTGTCAATGGTGAAGCCATTATCCTTCCATGGGTAACATTCAGCTGCAGAGTGTCACTTTCATTATGCACAAGGGGTATGCCATTTGGGGAATGGGCAATACAAGGTAATAGCTACTGAAGAGAAATAAAAGGACTGCTCAAAAAAATTTGCAGTCCCACTACCATAGTGCATTTTGTTTAGGGGTCTGAGAGAAATATCACCGGTTAAAGGTATACTCTGAGATGAGGAACATAAAACTATTCTCAAGTTTTCCAAATAAGTTTCAACTTTAACACAAAATACAATAGAATACAACCCCACTCACCAAACTGCTGTGGTCTGAAACTAGAATAATTCCCAGTATTTCACCCCACTTGTCTATTTCACCCGACTTATCAGCTGAACAAGCAGGCTACCTCTATTCTGTACCAACACACTTCATCTTTCCCAATGATCTGTTCCACTCCTCAAGTATTCCATGTCAATCCACACAGACGTGGCATTTTTGAGACATACAAAAAAGGAGGGAAACAACTGTCTGCTCATTGACTGAAAATAAGGAGCAGATCTCCCTCTACAGAAGGGAAGTTGCTGTTCTTTGCTCTGTTTTGTGAGTGTATTAGACTGATTTTGCTGCGGGATCCCAAGAAAACATGACCAAGAGACCAACTTGCTCTCTCTCACAGCAGCAAGTTGCTTGAAATTCCACATCTGCTGGACATCTGAGCCAGCTTTGGCACGGAACAATTCTTGCATTGCACATGAGTACCATAATCTCTACAGACAGTATTTGGACACTGAAGTCTTTAGCAAAATCAAGCTTATTGTCTTTAAACACCAATAAATTTCAATGAAATACATCTGAAGATATTTGGGATTACAACAGGATTCCTATACTCACTGATCACTACGGAAGTCAAGCATTCGTAGGTGATGTAGAGTGGAAGTGATATCTTGAGGGCAGATTCCAGTCAGCTTACTTAATTTCTTGATGCTTAATTGCTTGTCACGCTGATGATAAAGGCACTCCAATATTACGCTTTTCCAATAAGCCATATATGACAGGCGCCCCAGGTCTGACAGGGGCTTCTCTGGTGATCCTGCTTGACCCTCACGCTTTGAAAGCAAATAGCCTAAAGATACACAAGAAAAAAAGTTTCAAAACATTAGCTTCTGTTTCCACCCCAACTTCTACAAAGGCCTCATAAAATAGCTGAGTGCTTCCTACAACATGTAGATGAGAACTTTGAAAAATACTTCGAGTTGTTGGGCCAATTTTTAATGTTTGTTTAAACTCCCGTTATTCAATGATCAAGTACGAGACTTCTGAACTCCACTGCCATCAGACATTGACCATAGGCAATGTCACAAGATGGCAGCAGGTGCCTACCTAGAAACTATACTCAGCCTGAAGCACAACTGCAATAGCAATTTTGGAAATGACAGAGGAAAAACATACTGTAGCATCTTAAAACTAATATGACTAATAATTTTCTTGAGAATTCACTACT
The DNA here is from genome assembly GCA_013397935.1 of Dasyornis broadbenti. Taxonomy (NCBI): domain Eukaryota; kingdom Metazoa; phylum Chordata; class Aves; order Passeriformes; family Dasyornithidae; genus Dasyornis; species Dasyornis broadbenti. Next base: position 871,294 of record VZRN01003000.1, read on the forward strand.
GTCAAGCTTTAGGGCCATACTGGAGAGTATCAAGCTCTACTTGCAGAAATTTCATTAATTTAAGACTGTGATACATTGCACAGGTTCAAAAAGGGCCCAGAGGTTATATTCTACCCAGTGTGACAAAGGGAGGTAGACGGAAGAAGATGACAAACATGCCTTCTCACTGCTGTTCTAATATAATCCACATTTATTGACTTCTCAAGGTACATCCCTGACTTCTTTTGTTTCACCAATATTTTCTGGAGAACAAAAACTTATCTAAACAAAGATGTTTACCAGCAGAATCATTCTGATATGATTATACCAGTAGAGTTTTCCTCTGGACATTAACTCCAAAATTTTATGTCCACAGGGAGGGCTGTACTAGACTGCCCTAGGGATAATAAATAATGTATAGTTACAGGGGCAAGTTTCCCATGACCTTGCTGAGAGATGTATATTAATCGCAAAATTATTTCAGTATTCAGAGCTAAAGTATGTCTGCTTTTGTTGCTCTCAAAGCTAAATTAAAATGTAAGACACTTTGGCCTAAGACACTCATTCACCTAATCCAGCTGCTTCAGATTTCAACAGACCACGCAGTCTTACAGCTGGCTTTCTGTGTGAGGAACTACATGCACAAGACTAGCTTCTGCTAAAATCACTATACTGACACATGGCTTTAATTTCTACCTTCAGTTGCTTACACAGAAAACATTGGAATTAAGGGAAAAACAATCAATTTGTCTTTAGAACTGACGTTCCAACAAAAAGAGTAAACTGTGAAGTTCAGATAATTTTGTGAGCTCTAGAAGCGTTTGTCCTGAGATGTGTTTTAATTTGAAAAATATCCGCTTCTACTGTTAAGTCCTCCTTTAATATATGAAAAGGCAGACTAAAAGAAGTAAAGAAAAAGTTCCTTACTGAAGTCAATTAGGAACCTGCCATAGCCCTTACGCTGGTATTGTGGAAGAATCATTATACAGGAAACATTGTACTTCTGTTGGCAGTGTTTTTCCTGTTGGAAAAAAAAGCATCATATTAAAAAAACAGATCAGTGAGAAATAGTATAAGTTGTTCTGTAAAAGCGCCTAAGTAGCTCTACAGCAAAAAGTGAGATAGGAAGCTACAGTCAAAGTTTCTTAGGAACAATAAAGCCAAGGGAAGACTTCAAAGACACAATATTAAAACTCTAATTACCATAATTTCATCTCAGGAGAGCAAAAAGAACGAAAATTTGACATAACCTTCTGTTTAGATAGTATACAGCAAAGAACATGGGCTGCAGAGAAGAAAAATTCTAAGAATAAATCTGAAGGCAGCTAAATTCATTGCAAAAGATTGCAGTATTCCAGTGAATCTTTAAGTGTTACAACCATAAAATACTAAAATCCAGTCTCAAATCTGGTATTCTGAATATTAAAAAGAAAAGTTTCAAAAAGGCTATTTAAAAATAATTGAAATAATTAAGGATAAAAATTTAAAGAAAAGTCCTGTCTGAAATCTTGGTCATGGTCCTTCCAAAAAACAAATGGTTTCAAATCAGGTGCAAAGTTGCCAAACTTGTTTGGAAAACGATGTATTTACAGAACAAAAGATGAGATAAATAGAATTACCAAGTAGTACTGTTTGTGAGATAGAACTACCCCACCTCCACCAAGATCAGGAAGTAATTTGAAATGTTGGGTTTTTTTAACCACTAGGCGCAGTACAAGTTCCTTAGCAAATACATGCTATTCAGTATTATAGGAAACTTGGGTTTACTAATTGGTGGTCTCCGAATGTTATATAAATAAAACCTGGTTGCAAGAGATGTCTGTATCTGTATTACATAATTTATTATATAAAATGGAAGAATCTAAATTACAACAATTTAAAGAATCCAAAGCAGCATTTCTCATCATACCAAACAGTTTGTACCCAAATACTTACCTTGGAGAAGTAGCCAACAAGGTGACAGCCCTTAACATCATTCTGTGTCAGCACATAGAAAAGGAATGGCTCCACATCGTAATACAGAGTCTTGTGATCCAAGAAGAGTTTGGCCAACAAGCACAAATTCTGGCAGTAGATAGTGCTGACATTGCCATCAACCTTAGAGACATGAGGAAAAGTTTTGTCACTCCATTTGCTGTTATGCAAATACATGCTTCACCTGAGTATCCCTGTTACATTTGAAATGTCTTAACATGACAGAAGACTTCTCTGTCATACATAGCATCTCAAAGGACTTAAAACGTCCACAGAATAAAGGCTGTGACAAGTCACTGTAACATTCAACAGCTTAAGAGACAACAAAAGATTAATTTTCGTAAAATAAAACCCCCACATTTTTAGTAAGTAAGTCTTCTGTGTTTTATGTATGAATAATCTATACACAAGATCAGTTCCTACTGACTGCTTGCTTGTTGTTCTTCACTCTTGGCAACTGAGTGGTCCAAGAATGAAGACTTTTAGAACTATGAAAAATTTATGACATGATTAGATGCTAAAGACCCTATTTTATAGATAAAAGTGAGCAGTTTAATTTCCTAACTTACCTCAAAGACTGATATATTATTTTTTCTGTAAATTTCATTGGCTGGAGGATGAAACCAGCCACATTTTTTCATATGCTGTTGGAGAATAGTTCTGCTTTTCATATATTTTAGACAGAATTCACAAAGGTACAACTTAGGTAGCCTGTAAGCAAAGATAAAGAAAGATTAGATACTGAAGATAGAGACTTTTGTACGAAATTCCTCACTCCTGCCAACAGAGAACTTGATAAAAAACAAACCCAGTATACACTGGCCTTGTGTATGTGCTTATGAGGGCGTAACGACCTTACCATAGTTAGTCATGACACTTATTCTGTAACAAATGTGTATTTTAAAAATTCCCTTAATGTCCTGTATAATTACATTTACATTATTAAGTTATACCAGAAGAAACAGATTAAAATACCAGGAAAAAAACCAGTAACCCCTCCCAGTTTTGCATTAGTGATGCTAGATAAATAGTCTCTTTTCCCTTCTTTCTCTCATCGTCACAGATGACATCACAGCTGTATGTACATACCCTTGAGTGGTCACATCACCACCTACCTATTTGTTTTAAAACTGCTTTACATAGTGCACTGACATGAATAACTGGAATGCAAGTATCCTAAAATTCTTGTGATTTAACTCTATTTATGTACTCTTGCTCGGGCAGGAATGTCTTTGTAAAGCTAGAATAATTCCTCATGACAGACCACATGTTCTTATTGAATGGTAGACTGAAGAGTTTCACCTGATTTTCTTCCTCTAGCTATAGCCCTTATAAGTCATTCCTCTTTCTGAATAAAATTCAACAAGTTTGCAGCTTAGACAATTTGCAAAGCTCTTAAGCAACAGAACATCAAAGCAACTATACACACGTCACAGCAGAACAATTTTTCAGACACCAAAATGCCTAAGATTTCTATGCCTGCTGCAGTACAGCTGACAGTGTGTAAACACTGAAGACGAACAAAGAAGAATCCTACCTTGAGTATTCCTGTGGATATGGGGAGGAGTACCAGGTCTGGATTTCATACTTGCCAAATTCAATAACAGAAGGGCAGCGGACTTGTGGATCAGGAGGCCCCGTCACCCCTACTTTCTATGCAAGGGGAAAAAAACCCCAATTTTTCATGAATTTCCAAGTGAAAGACTTCTAAGTTAAATAAATTAAAACATTTTTATCTACAGTCCATCCTACTCAAACTCACACATAATTAGGAAGATGTAGATGTTGCTTTCTGACACTAAAAACCAGTACCAGTCACACTTCAAGCAACCATGTGATTCACAAAAAGAAAGAATTAGTAAACATTATCATACCACATACCTCCACTACCATTCACAGTGTTGCATGTCATAGATTCAAATGCAAATTAGTACACAGCAAAGTTTAATACAATCTTTCTTGAGTCTCGTAATCTTCTTTCTTGTTATTTCAATAGCAAAGAATGGAAACACATAAACTGTTCTTGAGGTTAAAAACTAGAATATGCAAGTATTTAAGATCACACATCAGTGTCTTCCCAGCTCTGAGATTAGATGGACTACCATGAATGTAGTAGCTACCAAAACAATATTCAGGATGCGGCTACCTGCTTATCATCACAAGTGCTGAAGAATTAAAGTAAAACCTCACATTTATTAGAAGAAAAAAACAGAAAAGAGTATTTTTTAAACTACTTATACAAACTTTATTTTCCCTGTCCCTCTGATAGTAACTGTATATTTTACAGCAACTAGAAATAAAGAAACTAAATACTCTGCTTAAAAAAAAAAAAAAGCTTTCTCAGCTCATGAAGATTTTATCTCAAAAGACTGTCACCCACAGAATTATAGAAATCCAAATATTCTCACTAGTTTTGCATTATAATATGAACCACCTGGATTGAAGTTATTAATAAATGAGAATATTTCATGCAGGAGGTCAGAAACTAATGTGAAGAGTACCAGTGAATTACCTATGTGCAAATTTATGCCAGCAGACTGAGACAGCTGTAGCCAGGACAAAGGGTTAGTGTTTGAAAGCTAACATTCCAAATTAACATTTTGCTAAGCTTCCTAAGTGGGACTGGTATAAGCAAAAGTCACTTCAGGATCTAATCCCAGGCAGTCACATTTTGTGGAGCTCTAGATGAAAAGGAACAGCAACCTCTATTGGTAACCATCTATCAATGTGCACACAAACAGCAATGCTCTATCCTGCCCCATAAGGAGTTGAAGTATCTAGAAAAAGAATGCTTTAACTTCTCAGACACTCTACACGACCCATGCTGCTAGCAAATCATCCCATATTTTATTGTTTTCAGTCCATGTGTTTTACCAGCTATTTAACAGTTCTGAGAGGACTAAACCCACAGCCACCTATTACACTCTTATGCTCACTTTTATATTATCCTTCAGCTCTCTTGAGGTCCATTCTCCATTACCCCCAAGTGGCAGAAACCAAGCACATTAGCATCTGTGACAGACTGACTCATCTGAAGTCTGTATTTCTAATTGTTATTTTGTTGTTGGGGTGGGCATTTTAGATTTGTTTAAATTTCTTTTACAGATTTGGTACTTACTGCCAGACACTGAAAATTTAACTTTACCTGCAGTGCTTGCTCCTGAATATCTCGAAACAACTCCATGTCTTTTTCATTTAAGACATCCTGGTTTCCAAAAAAACGCTCCTCAGTTTCTTGTTTTCCATCCCAGCCATCCTGATTGTCTGCAAATGAGAGAGTAAATTGTTTTCACCTACATTTACAAATGAGTATTTGCTTTTCAGTGCAGTGACAAACAACATCTGGCTGCATTCACACACTGTGCCAATTTATTTAATGGTATTTTCTATTCAGATTTGGGACCACAAAGGAAGAACAGGTTCTAGATTTGGGACCCTGTAAGAAGTACTGTCCTGTATTTAAGCAGGTCCAAGTGTCACCACCTAGATATTCATAGTACCATGAAGGTATAAACAGCTTACCACTAAGCCTGTTTCACACAAAAAAGGATTACAACTATTTAAATGCCATATCTGGTAAAACCAAAACTAGGACACCAATATTCATCACCTTAGAAATACCCCTTCAACAAAAACAAAAAAACAAACAAAAAAACAACAACAACAAAAAAAAAAAATCACCAAACAAACAAACAAAACCAAACAAAACCAACCAAACAAACAAAAAGCCCCCCAGACACTTCACCCCACTCCCAAAGCATTAAGTCACATTGCTGTTCTTCCAGCAGCAGCCAGGTTAACGCAGATAACTATTCTAAAGCTGTAAACATAGTATTTTATTGCGGAATATTTTCCACTGCTTGCTTAGAAACAATTCAGAACCATTCAACAAAACCGTAAAGATCTGAATACAGAAATTAAATAAAGGTCCAGTCATAGATAGTGTCTTAAGCTAGAAAAGCAAAAAAGACCAAGGGAAGCAGAACTGCATTCCAAAGGGAAGGGACAGTTTTCAGCAAGAAGATGCCAAGCTGCACGAACAGGCTCCTTTATGGCTGAGAAAATTAAGAAACATTTGCTTGCAAGCCTATAGCATAGACTGGAAACTCATAGGTCCGTCAGACTGGTTTTAGTTCTGTATTTTCCATTACATACTTCTGTCTTGCTGCTCTTAATTTTCATCAGTTGCTGCCTGTGTTATTCCTTTCAAATGTGACATTATTTAGCACATTTCGTAGGGCTGTCTGCAAGCACCTGCTTACCAGAGGGCCTTCTACCTCTCTGTAGTCATTTAACCCCTTCTCAACACCTTGCCATCATACATAAAGAGGCTAAGGTCTGTAGGATCATTTCCTTTTTCCAGCTGGTATTTCACCTCAATGCATCAAAGATAACTGCATTTCAGTGTTAACTTTCAGCTCAAAGTTTCCAGCCTCTAACAATTCCACTCACTTCAACATCCTAGTCTTTGAACATTTGCTTGGTATACAGGATACTTACATTGGCAGGGTGAAAAATCTTTACCTGTAGGCCATTCTGAAGTGCTAGATTTCCTGTTACCCTTTTTTCTGATCCTATACTGCTGAGAATAGTCTACCACTTCTCCTCGAGCTTTTCGTCCATCAGGGGAAGGAGTGAAGAATTTAGTAAGGCCATCTATAAGCCCTTTGGTTTTCTTGTTAAACTTCAAGGTGTTGCTGCCATCTCTGCAGAAGTCCAAGACATCTGTCTGCTCCAGGTATCCTCCTTCTGATGACACTGACTGGCTGGACAGAGCAATCTTACGCTTGCGACCCCGACCAGGACCAGTGCGAACCTTGCTGAAAGGATTTTTTGATCTAATTGATGAGAAGGGGAAAGGAAAACTTGGTAAGGTGGCTTGTTTCAGATTGCAAAGTGGCCTACCATCTTCTCTAACATATTTATCAACCACACAGAACGTGAGCTGAAGAATTTAATAATACACGAGTCATCAGGAGTCTGTGCACCCTAGAGGAGCCAGGATTAAAAAATCTCAGTAGAAGTACTGTACTATTTTTCTTGACATTGAACATTATGGCAAACTAATTTGAGTATAAACAATAGATTTTCACACATTTAATATAGATTTTCACACATTTAATACAGCATAAAATTATAAAATCAGTAACCAGAATGAATACGTTGCACAGAAGACTTCAATTTATGCAATCATTAATCATTTACACTCGTCACTTACAGTTTTTGTAATGACAGGAAATTGTTGTAAGAATTCCACAGAAAGTTAATACATGCTAAGAATCTATACTACTGACAGTCATCTTAGCTGAAAACAGCATTGCTCTCCAATCAACTGCCATTCTTAAGGCTGTAAATTTTAAAACTCTATTGAAATGGAAGTGTTCAAAAGGTATGTGAATGTGGCTTGGGAATATGGGTAGTGGTAAATACAGTGATGCTGGGCTAATGGTTGGACTTGATGATCTTAGAGGTCTTTTCCAACCTAAATGATTCCACGCTTCTATGAGATAAGTGAGCATTCAACACTTCTCAGAAAGACTGCCCTAAACAGACTGACTATTTTTAGCTACAGTCTTTTCAGCAACAGAGGATAGAAACAGGCAGCTTTTTCCCATGAAGACTACACATCTTTGCACAATTCTGATATATTTTGCAAGTGAAATGATGAAACAAAGGCAAAAAAACTGTGAAACAATCATGAAATAATAATTAAAAGAGACAAAACAGTAGCAGCAGGTAGCTAGCTTTCCTTTTTCTCTTCTGAATTCTGAGTGTTCTTCAATGCAAAGGTATTACAATAACTGAAAAAAAAAAGCATGTTTAATAGAGACACTCCCTCTATGCTTTTAGAAGGATTAAATTTTGTAAGGTTGTTTTCCAGAACATCCTTTGATGCTATTGCTTATAATCAAGTGGTGGTTCAACTGTTTTTTTAAGATGATATGATGTCCAAAACATAAGTTCTTGTGACATGCTCCTTCCCTGTTTTACACCCTGAAGAGTCCACAGTGGTGCATCACAACCAGCACTGCACAGCAATCTTAATTCAAGGAAATTGCTTTGGCTGAATAGTTATCCAAAGAATTCCTGCCCACCCAAATCCAACTTCCAGACAACTAGCTAGTTGCCCCACAACAACCATGACAAGGCTGCAGCAACACAATCTGTCTCAGCACAACAGAGTTCTCCACAAATGCAGGAACACGTGGAATGGAAGCAGAAAGCGGTCGAATATTTTCTGGCAGCAATGCCAGATTAAAAATACGTCAAACAACCTCATATGCTTTATTGTGACTACCTAATTTCTTTAAACAACAGAAAGGGTTCTTCAGAAAAGCAAAGCAAGGCAATTACGCTGGAAGAAGGAGCCATCCAGCAAAAGAGATGACACGAACAGCAAAATTCATCTACGACCATAAGGAATGGTGCAAAAATAAATAGTAAATTATTACAAAGAGTCAAAAATCTTGGCCAAAAGAAGCACTGAGGTTACTTCTATTCTTTCACAGCCCTTTTCAGAAAATCTGTATTAAAGAATAATGAACAGCTCTTAATTGTAAAAGAAAACTTCTCACTAAATAGACCAGGGACTTCAGAAATACCCACTGTCCTACAGAATCTCAGATCTTACTCTTCCTTATAGAGACTTACGTTGTATTTTGATTCTTTAACCTGTTTTTGGGACGTCCTATTGGGTTAGCATAGCGTCTTTTTATCTGTGCTGCCTTCTTCTGTAACAGTTTTCTTCCTTTCTTCCGTGGTCGACATATTTGACATATCCACATACCTATAAGACACAAGTCCCCATCACCAAATACAAGAGACATTTATATAGGACAAAAGGGAGAAATACAGTCCACAGGCCTTCTGAGATTAAGGGTAGGAACAGTACCAAAGGCACTGATTATCACATATACATTTAAGAAGAATTACGTGTACGCTTCAACAATCTAAACTCAAGTCCTGTTAATATTCCCCAGCTTCCAAATAGTTCCAAAAACAAAGGAAGTCTCCTTAACTGGCAGCACATCATCAGAAAATCACAATTTCATGGTTAATTATCCCACTATCTGCTTACAACTATACTACTCCCAACTATCTCATATATAAAAATTTTCTTCTAACTACCAAGGAAGAATCTTCTATAGATAATCTGCTTCCTGATTGGAAAGAGAAGTTCATTTGTCTGGAAGACTCCACTGTCCAAAGGAGTATTACTACAAAAACATAGAAGTTGTCTCTTTCTTTTGTACAAGGCTATTCATGCAAATGAAATCTGATTATCTTAATCTGTAGGGATCACTTCTGTTCCTTCGAACCTCAATAATTTTTTTTCAAAACCCTTCACAGAGAATAATGTGAAACAGGAAACAGGAGACAGTGGAAAACCTGGATGCGAAGTTCTGACCCTTCTTTTGTTTCTAATACCTGAAAGGTAATTCGATACAAAAATGAGCAAAATGTAGCTAAAGGAGGAACACTGCCTACCTACTGATCTCTTCCAACACCATCTTAAATTATCCTTTTCATCACAAAGTCCTCACCTTTTGGCATCCTGGTAAGAGGAGGATCACAGCATTCCATGTGAAAGCCACGGTCACAGGAGTCACAAAACAGCATGTTATCCTGTTAAAGACAGACAAAGTTAATCTCTCTTTATATGTGCATCAGCATCAAGCCCTCCATTAATTTGTCACTATTTCAGAGAACAGGCACATAGTTTTCAACTACAGACAATTCAAGGTATTTCACAGGTCTCAGAAAAACTACCAGACTAAAACAAAAGCTGCAGATATTTGCCTCTAAAATAATTTTATTTTGTAGTTTAACGTAACAGCCACAAAACTGGTATCCTCTTCATTCAATCCATACTCCACTATACTCACAGCATTTTTTCCTTGATCTCTACAGGAACTACATGTTTTGCATTCAATACACTGCCATCGTAAGGCTTTCACTCGAACTGTCAGCTCTGGAGAGAATTTCAAACAGGACGGATGACCTAGAGAAAAAGGAGAAAATTATACTGGTAAAATCATTATACTTCTGTTAATGTTCACAGATAGCTCAGAGAGAAACTACTTCATCAATTATGTATTCCCATGCAGAATTTTGGTTGTCCAGATACTCCTATTTTTAGGTGCTTTTATTCTCATCTCAACACAAACCAATGCCCTAGACAGCAAATAGGCAGGCCCACCTACAAAAGAACACAAAGATAATTCTTCATAACTGAATTGAGAAACATGGTGAAATGGGTCTTCATTGTCACATTTAAAAAAAAAACTTCCAGGAGCCAAATGAATTACTTGTGCTAGGTTAACTGAGCTGTCTCCCCTCTGGGAGCGTAAGATTCAGCTGAACTAACTGCACTGTACACCAAAGAAGCATATTCCTCACATGTATGGGTCAGCATACATGAGACTTCTCTGTCTTAAGTTGCGAGATTTTTACCACATGCATACTCCCTCTGTGCACGGGACAGCAGCAGGCAGTATATGAGCTCTTCTGTCTCAAGGGAAGGGACTAACACCAGGAGCCCTGTAAATGGTCACCTACCACTGTTGCCACAGTCAGCACAAGAGATGAGCTCTTCAGGTTTCTTCTCCCGATTTTGTTCTTTTGTACCAAGGCAGAAACTGCAAATTGGAATTGGTTCAGCAACCGGCTGTGAGGACAAAAGACAGTAAGAGCACTGAGTATCTCAAGGGAGCAAATTGTAATACACAAACTGACACAGACATTTATATATCAGATAAACATGACGGTAACACATATCGTGTCTCACAGATTTTACTTGGTTCTCACATTCAATACAGCACTAACCGAATAGAAGTTAGTACTCCAAAGTACAAAAACTGTACAACTATTAACACTGTTATGAAAAACTAAAATAAAATTCTCCTGCAAAAAATGATGTGAGTATGCTATTTAGCAATGACAAGCAGATAAAAAGGTGTGCTGTCTCTGAAAAAGTTATGAGGGGGTTAAACATCGTGTAGGGGGAAAAAAAAGTATTTAAGATGAGGCACAGCACTAGCCAAGTAAGAAATAGATACAAACTAGCTGACAATATATTTGGCCTAGAATAAGCAGGACATTTTTAAATTTAAGGACTGACATTCTACAACAGTCTCATCAAAGAAGCAGCAAGTGCAGTAACTGGTTGTTTGAAAGTGGTACCTGATCAACTAATAAGAAAGAAAGGATGGCCTAATTTAACATTAAGTGCTGAATTTCATTATCTAGCAAATTCTTTCTCATCCAATTCTGCATTTAAAGCCTGTGATTTATAGCTTCCAGAGCAAAGATGTACACAAATTTAATTTAAAAATACAATAAAAATATGCCAAAATCACATTTAAAATACTGGAAATGGGAATAATGTTCGATTATGGCAAGTTTTGAGAAACGTTCTTTGTATAGCTGTATCAAGTTACAGTTAGTGATTTCACACATACCTTTCAAAGTCTATTCTGCATGTACCTATGCACACACTGGTAATTATTGTATGGAAACATATGCCAGAACTTCAAGCACCTTTACTCTGCCCTAAGCCAAAGCAAAAGCTGTGTCCAGAATAGTTTCTTGCAGGAATCAGGTTTGTTTATATTACTGTAATATAAAAACTGAAAGTTTGAAAGCTCTACATTTCCATCAGTGTACAGACATAGTACACAGTACACTTTCAGTCTGAAGTGTGGTCCTTAAAACACCCACAAAATGGAAACAATCTGAACACCTTAGGAAACCTGTTTCAAAATTAAGCCACACAATAGGAATGGAAGCCTGACATTCCTCATGTAGAACACATGTTCTAAATGTATTTAGAACACATATTAGCCGGAAGTATAAACTAATACGACATCACCTGCCCATCAAACTACTTCCGTTTGGAATATGTTCACAGGATAAGTTAATTGAAGGACAGCACTTTCTGCTCATTTTGAGAAACAGAGAAAACAAGACAACTGTATATAGTTATGCCAAGCATACAAATTATTAATATCCAAGCGGGAGGGGGAAGCTAGCATCTTCGCTGCCCACAGGCAGTATCTTTCCAGCCACAGTCACCACAGCAACATTAGCTGAAATCAGCTATGCAGGGATTCCCCATCCTCTTTTAACAGAGAGAAGGGATTGACAGTACACAAATTGTTCTCGTTTTGTTCATTACTGGACTCTACATGCTAGATACCTAGCTGCTTCCACTCATATGAAATTCATGGGGAAAAAAAACTCTGTGTATGAAGGGTCAGTCAGTGTTTTAGTTTCTTTGGAATCAAGATTTCAGGAATTATTTTACCTTCTGCCTTTTGAAAGGAAAGTTGGAACACTCATCCAGCTTTCCAGGGGAGAAATAAAATTATTTCACATATCCTCTGCAGGAAGTTCATGAGCAATTTACTTCATCAAAGAGAGTTTTATAGACAGTCAACAGCCCAAGACAGTCCTTCTTACCTGTTCTAGCCAGTACTTGTGCATACCTAGTCCATCCCCACAGTCCTTCAAATTTGGACGTCCACATGTAAACACTGTCTAGGTTTGGAAGAATAAGATCAAAGACCACCCTTCACAACTTCAATGTTTCCTGTATTTACCACCCCTGGCAAGCTGCAAGCAAACACCTTACCATATTTCAAAAAAACCACAACATCTACAGTTTGGGGGAAGGCTCTACTAGAATTCAAAATGTTTTAGAACAATTAATTGAATTGGAACAATTTTGAATGTGGAGATCAGGCTACTCCTCCAAAGCTTCTGTGTGAGACAGTTAGCTAAATCTGGAGAGATTTCACTGCTGCTATGTTTGTTCAGCAAAGAACATCCTGGCAAGTGAAAAATGCAAGCACACAATGAAAGATTCGTGAAAACAAGACTGGAAGCAGGCATCTCAGCTTCACACTGCAAATTTTTGGCAGACATTCAACTCCTTCTGCTGTTTTGCTCGCAAGCACATCTATCTGTGTGATGTCACCAGATTCAGTGAGGGAGAGAGCCAGAACAAACTGGACTGGCAATGTCTTACAGCCTGCCAGCCTCTCAGCACATGTTGTTACCATACAAAGGGTATCTAGAAACTAAATGTGCCTTAAAAATTCACAGACTGTACACCCTCCTAAAGGCAACTACAGAGAAGTGCCTATGGAAAAAGTGTGTGTGTGTGTGTGTGTGTGTGCGCGTGTGTGTGTGTGTAATAATTTTACAATCTCAGTTTTGGCCAACCCATCTGCTTTGTAGTCTTCTTAATTTAGGAAAAGTGAGGTAGGAAACTCCTCAAAACTCACAGCCAAGTCACCCACGGTGTCACAATGGTCAGTGTCAGTAATGTTAACGCCACTTTACTTTACAGATGTTTTAATATCATCTGGGGCTGACTAGATACCAGGAATGTCTTTGTCCCAGCATCACATATATGCTTCTGATAGTCATTGTGGTTGGGATCAAGTGGGTATAGAATTTAAACCAGCATAAAAAAACCCGCATACACTCACACCAATTTTTTTTTGCTTTGCTCTTTAAGACCCCTGGAATTTGAGCCCTCTAGAAGAAATGGTAGATGACTTCTGAGAATTCACACTAGGTAATGCTTTTTTGTGTGTCTGTTTTTAAACAAGTGACAAATCATTATTCCTCACTTCAAACAGCCCATTCTGTTGCAAAGGTCTTTCTCAAAAGCTGAAGCTACTGGTAAGAGTACATGAACCAGAAAAGACAGAGGGGAAGTTCAACCTACACCACACGAAAAAAATTATTATAAACATGAGGAAACATGTTTCAGTGAGCAGGGCATCACAAAGCCTGGATTCCATGCCTTTTGGATCAGTGGCTGGAGAACAAAACTGCTGCAGTTCCATGCCTCAATAAAATCAGAACCAATAAATTTCATTGTGTCAAAGTAATTTTACAAATCGTGTGGGCTTTTTTGTTGTATGCAGAGAATACTGCAGAATTCAGGAAATACTATGCAGTAATATCAACTCGTAGCAGCAATGGTTGATAACTAACCCTTCTTCTATGTAAGTTACCAAATCACAACTCTTAATGTTCCCTCCAGACAGTATGGTGAAGAAAAAATATGAAGCAACTGAGAGTAAGGACAGAAATTCCTTAAAATACTGTTTGTGCTCAAGAGAACAACGCTAAATATATTTTAATACACCCAAGAAAAGCTATTATCGTAACACACATAGGTATGTTTGTCTGTGTAAATGGATACCGTCTCCAATTCACTTGTTGAATCTCACTTGAAAGGAAGAAGTATATTTATATGGCAGAATGATGGCCCAAAACATGAGGCTACACTACAACAAATGTAAAGGAGAAAAGATAAAATAGCATACAGAAGAAAGGAACAAGCATGAAATACATACCTCTTCCTAAGACAAACATGCAGGACAAAATTAAAGGACATATAAAATAAGTGCTGCTGTTTGAAGATGGACTAATACAATGGAGAGAAAATCTGACATGCTGCTACAAGAGTAAACTGAAATGTGAAGGCCAATAGCTTGGATGTTAGTGAGGTATATACAGGCTGAATTTTACAGTGATTATTACATCTGGAAATCAACGCAAAAAAGCAATGTGAATAGTATCTGGGGCTGACATTCAAACGGAAGAAATTATCATACTATCAGACATGTACATGGTAAAAACTTCATAGAACGTCAACTGGAAATGCTTAGACAGTCAATTGTTAAGTAATCTTCCCAGAATAACAAGTCCTCTAATCAGACGATTAAAACAATTCAAGATTTGTTAGTCACAATCAGAATCACATGCCAAGACTTCCTGATTGCACACTCAGGGGGGTGAGGGGAAAGAGTGCCTCAAATTTCCTTCTTTGCAGTATAAAGAAACTCCCTTCACTTGACACTGTTTCACGAACCTAGCAGTTCAAGTTACTAAAGTTTTCTGTACTCAAAGTTATATCCTGTGAGCTCTCTCCTACACTTTGTCTCAGCTTTGTAATTTTCAAGAAAATAAAAGATCCTGTCTTGGGAGTGACAGATTATTATATTACTCTACTTTAGATTAAAAGATATTTCTAAGAAGTCATAGACTTCCACAGCTGCTAAATAAAAACACACCCCTTGAATCAAGAGCAAGCTAAAATCTTAATTCTTCTCACTGGAAAAAAACTTGCATTCAACAATACTTTGGTTTTCACAAAGAATAAGGAACTACAGTATTGACTTTGACTTCTAGAAATAACAAATTACTTTGGGGATGATATTTTTGTTAACATCTAAGTAATGTATGTGTGTAGAGGTAATTATTGTATCTTTACATAGTGTACACTGCTTTACTTCAAGATTAGCTGCATGCCTAAAAGAACGGAAAATACTCCAGTTAGAAAACGAAAAAAAACAATTTAACAGAATGCAGCGCCCCACATAAACACGGTACCAGAGAAGACACAGAAGGAACTGTGAATGAGCATTTCATGAACATTAAAAATATCTACCTGATTCAAAGCTGCTACTTGTAGTTTACCCAGGGCACCCACAAGTTCAACTATGAGACCAAATCCTACCCAATTTTTGAAACTCTACCACCTTGAGCACAAAATAAAGAGAACAAAAGAAACATTCTACACGTAAGACTTCACTATAAAAATTCACTGCTCAATGTAACACTCTTGACTGTAAGATTTGATGAAGTCCCACATTCTTGGCCCACAGTTATTCCATGCTATTCTCTCTCCCTGCACAATCTGCACAAGCACAAACCATTCTCATGTGAGCAGCCTTACACAGCAAATGTGGCAAAACCCCAAACACATGCAGATAAAACCTTTTCCAAACAGGTCTACTGCTAATAGACCACCCATACAAAGGTATCCTGAATTTACAAAGCCAGGTGAAGTCAGTCAGAACATTTTACGATTGCATATTTTGAAGAAAAAAAAAAAACTTGGTGGCAACACAAAACAAGTGCATCTATTTGTTCCTGAGATTGCACTAAATATTTTGCATGCAGCTTAATGATTAGCAGCTTCTGAAGTCTAGTCATCGCAATGCTCAGCAGCAGAATTACTTTCCTTCATTCCATGTACACCTTCAAGGAATTCACTACGAGTCCAGACAAGTTCAGAGATCCAGGACTACAACCAAAACACTCATTACTAAATATCCAGAACTGAGTCTCAAAGACTGAGGCAAAACCTACCCCCTGAGAGAGGCTGTATACTGTTCATGGATTCTAAATTAAGTCAAACCTATACATATACACCTAAAGGCTGTATCCAACACCAATTTTTCTGGACTTTTAAGATTAGATGGGACAGTTTAACAGAAATGGGGAGAAATGTGTAGAATGGTGATTTCTTTTATAATTCAGAACACCTCTAGTTTTGACAAAATTTTCATTTTACACACTGATAGACAGAGATAGAATGGTGACTTAACTTACTGCTAAGGTTCAAAACAGAGCAAAGATTCCTGGAAATGAAGAGGTCCAGCCTCATATTTTTAATGGCACTTGTGCAGGTATTTAACTATGTGCCAAGATCCATAATTTGTTCTATTCAATTTTCTGAAATACAGTGAACTAACAGAGGTATTGATAATCAAAAGTTTAAGTAATTAGTAGGTCTTCTCAGAAACATATCTGGAAGATTCCATATTTTCAAACGAGAATTCATTGTTCATGCACAGGTCTACAGACTGGTTAACCAACCTTCAAAAGTACCTCAAAACAAGCAAATATATTACAAATGGGATTCTGTTTCCTACTCAAGGGTCATTCTTCTTGGACATCCTTCTTCCTCCTTTCTTTTCCATCTCACTACAAGTCCAGATTTACCACAATAGTAGTAACAATGGGGATGCTGCCAGATTCTTGGATAACGAAACAAGCAGTAAGTTACAACTTCTCATCCAATGCCAGAAGCAGTATTAGTAGCTGCTCCAAGGAAAAGTGTTCATATAGTCAGAGAAAAAAACAAGTGAGGACAGAAAAATTAAGTCAGATTTACACACCAAATACAGAGAAAACCTAAATAGGTGGAATAGAGGCCAACATGACTTATCACAACTCACTAGGACAAATGTGGTTTGAAATCCTTGAATAAGCAAATACCTACCTACTTCACAGAGGCTGAAGGATTCAGCAGTCTGTCACAAATAGTGTTTGTTCACCAGATTTCATTGACTGCATATTTGTACCTATTTTAAGAACACCGAACCTGTTTTTCAACTAAAATGACAGTACTTCATTTAATAACTATTGCTTTTTAACTGTTTTTTTCTGCCACCACTATGACTTAAGATAAAATTGCTGGTAAACTAGGAGAAAAGCAGGGACAGAATTACCCACCCTCATTCTCTCTGTTTTTTCTTCCCTTCCTATGTAACAAAGCTAACACTAGAATCAAGCTGTTGTTTATTTATGAACATTCTCCATCATCCACCGTCCTCCCTGTCTGCCTAGACTTAAAACTCTGTAGTAAATACAGTTCCTTCATTAACCAAACTTCAGAGATGTCATTTGATATCTGCCAATAATCTACTGGACAGAAAGGACTGACAACAGGGATCCAGTCAACATATTGGACTAGTCTCTTCCTTTTTAACCAACTATCCCACACTCTGCTTCTGCTGAACTTGTGTCACAGAACACTGTTCAAATTACTTCCTCCCCAGTAGTACCCACTGATACAGGTACTCATCACAACATCTGATGTCCTCCCACAGTAACAAGCTTTGCCTCTAAGTTATCATGACTGCACATACTGCCAGAGCCCCTCTTGGTACCATTCAGCACCATTTCACACCAAATGCATCAGCTCAGAGCATCCATTCACACCTGTCCATGGCAATAACATTTAGGACCTGCTTACATTTGTTCACTTACTAAGAGCTACTTCACCTGTTCACTTACCAAGTGAATAATGTTCAAAGTAATTTTTTACCACTTGGGTTTCCAGAGTTACATAGTGTATACACTGAAGCCATCTGTTATCAACCACAAGGGTTTTTTAGACAGAACTACAGACTTCTCTTCCACAGAACCAGCTGGAAGAGACTGAATCCTAATCCTCCTCCAGCTGGGAGCCTAAACTTGAAGAGCGCCCCTGAAGAGATGGGTGAGCTCTCAGTATGTAATTACAATGCTCTGGTTGTAGATAATTTATGTACTCCACCCTACACAAATCAATCCACAAATAACTTCTTTACCAGAAATCAGACAATTCTTTCATTTAAAGACATGGAATTAACAATTATTAATTTTAAACAGGCACAATATAGCAATAGCTATTGTATGCTTAAAGGCCTTCAAAACAACAATGCCCTCAAAGCATACAAACCTTCTAAGAAGATACAAGAAGTTTGGCTTCATGTGAGTTTACGAGTGCACACTAGGATCTAGAACTACTGTGGGCAAGAGGGAAGGCCTGAAGGATGCTGCATGTATAGTATCTCACAGTTAAAGTGATTGGTAACTACCAACAGAAATAAATAGCAACACAAAACTAGGAAACAGACACACCATAAGGAACATGCAAGACGGCAGCACAGGGAATCTGCTTTAAATATTACTCCTACTTTTCAGCCACAGAAGTTCTTCTCTTTTTTTTTCAGGAAGGACTTCCAGAATTTTGGCTTTATACTCTCACATGTACTGCAGGATAATACTAAGATATTTATTTGCTTAAAGGTTGCTACAGCCATAGCCAGCTTTAACTGACAGTTTTAAGGACAGTGCAAATGGAGATCAAATAATACCATCTGTATTTTCTTTCTAGTTGAGGAAGAAACAGTCTTACTACTGAGATCAAATTTCAGATGCTCTGGAAACTCCCAACATGTATAGCAATTATTTCCACTTCTCAGCTAACGCGTTACCTTATTTTTTCAATAATAACAATTTTACAAAAATTCTTACAGCCTTTTAACCTGTGTTCTCTAACAAGTGTCAACAACACAAAAGCAGAGCAAGCTATCTTTAAGGCATCCAGCCTTAAGACCTGCAACTTAACTACAGCTTAAGTTCCTCACAATGGTGTACCAGGAAAGAGCTCTTTGCTTTTAAACAGTATTAAATATTACTGTGTTGTAGTAGTCCTGTAGTAGTGCAGTAACTCTTGCATTGCATACTACATTAACTACTGAACAGTTGTCCTGGTTTTGGCCCAGACAGTGTTAATTCTTCTCCTAGTAGCTGATATGTTGCTGTGTTTTGTAGGAGGAGAATACTGTGGATTTCAGTTGCTGCCAAGCAGGGCTTACACCAAGTCAAGGACTTTTCCGTTTCTCACCCCACCCACAGTGAGGAGGTTGGCAGGCAGAGGATGCTGGGATGGGACACAGACGGAACAGCTGACCCAGCCTGTTCAAGGAGATATTCTAGACCACATGGCGTCATGCTCAGTACATAAACTGGGGAGAAAGTGTCTGGGGGCTGCTGCTTGGGGACTGTCAGGCCATCAGTTGGCAGGTGGTGAGCAACTGCTTTGTGCATCACTTGTTTTGTATATTTTAATCATTCTATCATAATTGTTATTATTTTCCCTTTCTCTTCTGTCTTAATTAACTGTCTTTATCTCAACTCATGAATTTTACTTTTTTTTCTTCTAATCCTCTCCTCCACCCCACTGCGGGGGAGAGTGAGAGAGAGACTGTATGGCATTTTGCTGTCAGATGACAGTAGTCCTTATTAACTGCAGCCATGTTGCAAAAGTCATGCATGCAAATGATAAATTTAATTCTAATTTTTAAGATATTTTACTGTTATTTTTGTTGACACTGAATGGATAAACAGAATACGTGGGTAGTGAGATAATGTATTTTAGCATTCTGGAGTAGCAGCTTTAGCATTTATCGAAAACTACTGCATTAGTTAGGTAATAGAGTTTGTTTTAAGTTTTATGCAAGTACTACATTTGTAGTACAACCTCCCACATATTCATTAGTTTTTGTCTAAAGCTAGTATTCAGGCTATGGCTGGGTTCCTTCTTCTATTTTGACCACTGTACTACAAAATTTTAAAATCATGCTAAATGATTCCAAAGGAAGATATACCCTGCAGAAAGTATTGCCACACAGTAATAATTCTATAACCTCTAAACCATTTGTTTTGTAGTGACTAAAAGACACAAATAAAATTTTCAGTATGTAACTAATATAGCATGACCTTTATTTATTACCTAGACAGTATTATCTTGTGCTCGTCATCTCATGAGTATTGCCTTATTTCGTACCAAGTACCATCTTTCTGAAGTGAGATGCTTTTCAGTTACACTTTTGTACAGTGCCAACACAATATCATTTGAACTACCAGGTACTATAGCCCTATACATAAATGCTGTTGTATGCACGGGAACTGTTCAGGAAGACAACCTCCAGCTTTTCTTTGCAATGGCTGTGGCAACCTCTGGCTGAGATGCATTGTGTCAGTGTGAATAAGATTAACTTCCTAAATCATCTCTACAGCACTTGCCACAATCAGAACAAACAACAATAAAGCCAACCAAACAACACACTACCATGAAAACCCAAGTTAAAAACTTAAGTGGTGGCAAAAGATCCCAGAAAATTTCATCAAAATACTCGTACCTTTTTCTCTGAATACTCATGTCAAGCCTTTCTATTCCCAAAGACATCTCAATAGCCAGCATATGTTAAAACAGAAACATTGTTGATTCTATTCAGCTGAAAAAAAAAATCTGCCCCTATCTATCTAAAGGTACATGACATTCTTTTAAGGATAAGTTACGGTATCCAAAGTAGCACGAAAGAATTTTTTCTCCCACCTCGGAAAATAGCATTTTAAAAAATAATAATTAGTAAGAAGTTTCAAGAAATAAAACTGTTCCTCTGAACCAATACTAGAAAACAATCATTTTTCATCAAGAAAAAGAACCCCACAAACTTAAAAAACTAAAAATCCTGTTTCAGTCTGCAAGTGTAGCAATTACACAGAATGAAACAGAAGGGACTATCATATTTTAAAGAAATCTTTCATGCATATTTAATCAGGGGGTTACTGCAAAAATTACCCTGTTATAGTGTGGCATTACTTATTTTTGACTCTAGATTGCAGGCTATGCTCATTCCCTTCAGTTGTGATTGATGGATGGTGGACTCAGTGTAGAACACTTATCACCTCTTTGACTGAACTGATGTGGGAGGCCTGACACCTATACTTCCTCACTTCCAGCTATGATGAAGACATAGTACTTGCCTGATACTACCCAAGAGGCACAAACTAAACGTCTTTTGTATCACTACAATTTTAGGTACTGCAACAATTTGCACCTTTCCCCCCTCCTTTCTTTCCCTAACAGTGGTAGGTATTGTGGACCTTACCAGCCTGTCACCTATCACAGAAACAACTCCAAAGTCAAGTGCAGCATTTTGTCCAAAACAGAAGTAATACAAAAATAGTTCAACTCATATTTTAGCTTCTAAACTAACCGGAAAGAAAGGAAAGGCCACCTTCCTAACAGCTATGCATGCATGGTGCTTAAAACTGAAATTAAAGACAACTTTCCTTTTGTCAGCCATTATCACTATCAGATAAGCAAATTTCAGCAGTGAGCAAGCACTGCCCATCAGCAGGATTTTTTTTCTGTTTGCTTGTTTTCATCCAAGTAGTGTTTTTAAGCCAGGGATTTGAAAACCATAATGTCAGCCGCACATCATTACTACCCAGTAAATCATGATCAATTTGCCAGGATTTTTGCCCTTGAACACTAGAGTGCAGTAGTCACAGAACATCAAGATTAAAAATAAGATCTGAAAAAAAAACAAGTAATATTTACTAAACAAAGCTTCTGTGGTGCTGTGTTATGCTTAACTTAGGTTAAAAAACTTGAGCCTCAGCTTTATAGACTTCCTTCAAGGTACTCAATTTAATAACACACAGGAAAATATCCAGAATTGAATATTCCCTTCCAGGCATCTAACAAAGTGACAGCACTGTCAGACAGACAGATAAGTAAATGTAGCTGCGTGGATACTACATTTAAATAAATGAAAAAATATTATTCCTTTAAGATTCATAAATTTGGATCATATGATAAATAGCAAGTCCTTAAATGGATGTTAAAGATCAAACAGTGCAAGGACAGACAATTAACAGCAGCAAACAAGAGACAGTTCGTAAGAGTTTCTCAGATTTGGGAGGTTGAACTTCTTTGTTCATGTTACTGCCAAGGCTCTTCTAAGAATCAAGGGAAACATTGTCACAATACTCCCAAAGATACTGTACCAAGTATACGCCATTAAAGGAAAAAAATGGCAGAAAAAAAATCCCTCACCACTGTCAAACACCCAATAAGTTAAGAAAATCACTACAGCACAGAATGTCTTCTGCACCTGCATTAACTAGTTGAGATTTAACAGAAAGCAATAGAGTGAAGGTCATGCAGTGTCTGCATGAATAAAACAAACAACCAACCAAGACCAAACCAAAACCAAAAAATAAACTGTGTTAAAAATCCTGGAAAATAGGAACTTATCTTTGAGCTACCACTGACTTGCCAGTCAATTAATGCCGGCAGAACCTATGCATTTTAACATCGTATCTTCAAAATTACTTAAGAAACTAGTATGAAACTCAGCCTGGGTTACACAGCACAGAGATGGTACACGAAGAGCAGAAATCTACGTTTAAACGCAGACATACACACACAAAACTAGAAGAATTTATTGAAGAAATCCCTTGCAAAATTTATTTTTTTTCGAGGGAGACAAAAAAACAAATCCCAGACAAAATTCAGTATTTACAGCACCCCATACTACCAGTCACCACTCTGATTTACCATTTTAAGAGAAGTGCAGGGAACAACAATTCATCTCAAAGAGTATCAATCAAGCTGCTCCTGAGTTTCAGCACATTACAAGAAGGCTGAATAGGCTGTGAAACATACTGTGTTAATAATATGGACAGCTAATATTATCCACTGTTACCAGCACTCTCAACACAGCCACCTCATGTGCCAGGTTTGTATGTATTTTCCATAACATTTTACAGCGACACTGATTTCATTATAGATAAAGTTGCAGATTTACATGGGAAACATTTGTAGACAAAACTGCTGGAATTTTCATCACAATAATACTTACTTCCTACATTGTGCCAGCCCTCAGCACAAAACTCTGACTAGTTAAGCACTGTGTCCACAGTAAAAGATTCCACAGTTAGAACTTCAGAGAAACTTTACTGGTGATAAAGCAGCTGTGCAGATTTTATTTTCTTTAGGAAGAAGACTCCTACAGCAGTTTTAAGTCTTCAAATCCTAATATATCATTAAAGCATCTCTCACGAGAGAGTGAAGCTGAGCTTCAAAAACCATGAGCAGGACACATCCAAAGAACTCATCCCTGAACACAATATTTATAACAACAGAAAATTTCCCATTCTGCTGAAAAATGTCTCTCTTGCGGATAGAAAAAAAAATAGTTTTCACACTCTAGATGTCCTAGAAACTAGTTGTGCAAATATATGAATCACTGGCAAATTGATCTTCAATAAAAAAAGACAAGCTTCTGTTTTACTCTGCATTCACAGTAACAGAATAAAAAGATACTGACTGGGTACGAATTTTACTCCAACAGCTTCATCTTGAGGTTGGAGTGAAGGATCAGTGACCTTAGGCATGCAGAAGTATGGCAGAAAAGAGGGAGAAACCACAAAAAATAAGAGAAAGCAAAAGAGAAATACTTTGTTTTATATACTGGTCTTATATTTAAAATGGGACTTGGAGGGGAGGCAGAGGGTGTGGAAGTCCCTGAGTGCTCATTCCAGCATTTCCTTGCTCTCTAGATTATAGAATGGTTTGAGTGGGTAGGGACCTTAAAAATCATCCAATTACAGCCCCCCTGCCATGGATAGGGACACCTTCCACTAGACCAGGTTTCTTCCTATCTCACTACAAAGCGGTTCTGGGACAGAGAGTTCCTTGCTCATTATGAAGAAAACCTCTAAGACAGCATCAGGTGGCAATTGCTAATCAGCCCCTCATTATGTTACCTGAAGTGAAATAGGAAGAAGAAATGGCAGTCAAATAAAAATGTGGAAGTAAGAGATCATCTCAAGTTTGCTTTGCAAATCCACCTCACCTGTAAGAGAGAAGACTTACTTCCTATGTTTCGCTAGCACAACTACAGTAAGCCTGTTACCATACATTCAGGTACACTGTACAGAAGCATTGTAAATTCCCCACCGTAGCTCATTTGCAATTTTCTGGTCCAAAGTACAAATTACAATCCATTACACTTCCTCTCTTGCTTGGAAATTTGGATACAGTAGGACCCCAAATACATATTAATAACTTCTAACATACCAGATGCAAGACCATTGGCCTCAAATTGCAACTCTTCATTACACATTTCATCGATCACAAGAAAATGACTACGCAAAAACTGGGTCTTACCTTATCCTTTTCATGGGGAAGGAGACACACTGGAGGGAGACAGGAAAGAGACTCAAAACTCTCCTTCCCATCAGCATTAGTGGTTGCTTTAGTGTTGAGTAGGTACAGAGGTCCATTCTTAAGGAGCCTACCATGGCCAACAGCACGTTTGACAGCTAATCGTAATTGCTGGTGAAAAATGGAGGCAGCACTACCTCCAAATAATGCAGACACATCTTTCTGACCTTTCAGAAAGCGCTCAATGTTCTTCAAGGATGAGCCACTAGACTCAGCCAAGCCCTCAATTGCCCGTTTAATAAGTTTATTCCAGTCCACATTTGGTTTACCATCCAACTTGCCATGGTTCCGAGGCTTCGGAAGTGCTATTCTCCCAGGATTATCAGGATCCTTGTAGGAGTTGAGACCCTTGTTGGAGACTTTTAAAATAGTTCCATCTTTAACACTCAACTCTAACTGTTCCAGAACAGTTTTGCGGTCCAATCCATGTGAAGATGACACTGCATTGCATATCCTCTCCTCTGAAGGACGCTGTTTTTGCTTCTTTACCTTTTTGATTGCCTCCAAAATCCACTCTGTATACAGCGGGTTGGCGAGTTTTACCATGGTGAAGAATTCTGTATATCCATAGAGTCGTTATCCTTTATCCTGATGCTGAACAAGTTTCAAATGATGAGAAAACAGATCCTCGAATGATGGGAACCAGCTAACCATAGCATACAAGTTTTCTGTTCTGAATTAATCCTCCTTTCTCAAACATTACTTGTTTTCACACTGAAGAGAAGAAAACAAAACAGTTAGAAACTTCTGCACTCTTTCCAATAAATCCCACACAGCTTCACAGAAAGTTTTTCCATAAAGGTATAAAGACTTCAGCATTATCTCACCTGAGCTTCTGGTCTCACAATCAAAAGAATTGTAACATTAGGCCTGGAAGAAAACAAGAGAGACATTTTCACAAAACAGTTATGAAGAAAAGAAAAAAAGTCAGCAAACAATGTTAATTCGTTAAACACATGGCAGAGTTTAAAGCCACTACAGTTCTGAAATACTTCAGGTTTTATCTTAACTACTAATAAAAGCATGCTTTAGCACTAAAACTACTCCATATAACCTAGAGAAAAGTGACCTTTTAATTTTGATCCATTAGTCAGTATAATTTCTATACCAAGTTTATATCACTGCTGAGTACAACATAAATTAATATTTGGTGGAAAAACGAAAACCACAACAACCATCTTTAAAAAGTAGCATCTCTCCTAATTTTTGCACATGGAAGACACTGCCTGAAACTTCAGTAGACAACAGGAATAACCAAAACTCTTGAGCAAACAGCAAGAAACTTTCAGAGCGCTTTTAGGAGTGTAATCCTAGCTCTGTTTCCCTTCTGTAAAGAAAAGCTGTGACAGTTGTTCCATAAAGGAAAAAAGTGGAGAAACAGTGGGAGATTGTAATTAAATGTTCTACTTTCAGAGGCAATAGAAAAAAAATAATACAACCTGATTTTCAGTACTGATGAGGCACACTGAAAATACTTGAGAACAAAGTAACAGGTGACCATTCACAATGTAAAAGGAATGTTTCTGACACTGCTAATTCAAGATGCTGGTGAAAGGGTATGAGGCTCTACTTCAGAGCCTTTAGTAAGTTATCTTTAAAAAAAACTTTTTCTAAGTGTGATATCTGTCTGCTGTGCTGAAGTTCTACTTCAGGAGTACACTAGTACACTAATCGAGAAGTATCTGTAAACTGTTTATCACAAGGAATAACGATTTTCTGTAAGGGAAGTTTTAGACAAGAGCTAAGTCGACAACACAGTTATCCTGTTCTGCTTTCTAGTAAGTACTGAAGAATTTATCAACACACAAAACACATTTGCATACAGACATCAGACTCAATAGCACAGCTCCATAAAGCCGGTACTGGAAAGATTCTGAACCACTGCTTAAACCAGAAAGGATGCAGTGTTTGCCTAGAGTTTTTTTATCTTGCAAACAGACGTAAAGGGAAATATGGTTCTCGACACTTGCTCTCCTCGCAAAGCAAAGATGCGCTCCTGCGGTGCGCCTGCCCGCCTGGATACCGAGGCGCGGAGGATTCCGTCCCCTGTCCCCAGCAGAGCTCCGCGCGCAGGGCGTTATGTAACCGTCCGGCCAGGCCCAGGCCACACCGGGACGGTCCCAGCGCCGGTGGGTCGCTCGCTCGCTCTCAGCGTGACAAGCAACCCCTGCACCTGCTACCGCTCGTCCCCATCCCCAACGCGGGCGGGTCCCGCACACGGCGCCCCGAGGAGCGCACTGTCTCAGCACAGAAACTCGCATTGGTGAGACCGCGAAAAGCGGGGCGCGGGGCGCAGGCCGCAGCCGCGGCAGCCAGCCGGGCCTCACGTAGCTCTCTGTCCCCCCGGACACGGGCAGGGCAGCTCAGCCGGCTCCTCGCTCTAGTACGGCTGGGCCCGCTCCCGCCTCAGCCGAGCCCAACTCGCGGACCCCCGGCCGCTCCGCCCGGCTCACCCGCGCCGTGCAGCGGCCGCCGCCTACCCGGGGCGTGGGCCTGCCGAGCGCCGCGGGAGCGGACGNGAGCGCCCAACGGGCCTTCCCCTTCTCCAAGCCACGGAGCTCGCCAACCGCCTGTCCCCGACTTCCTCGGCAGCAACCACCCGAGCCGGCGTGGCTCTGACAGCGTTACTTACCGAGGCCCGCGAGCACCAAGACTCGGGAGGTGAAGGCCGGACGGCGGCGAAGCCCGAAACTGACACGGCGGCCATCTTGGGCCCGGCGCGC
>VZRN01003000.1:898470-914234 GCA_013397935.1 Dasyornis broadbenti
GCCTGCGGGGGGAGGGGAGTGCTGTGGTGAGGGAACAGCGCGGCAGGGAACAGCGCGGCGGGGCAGAGGCCGCCGCCGGGGGGCGCTGTGGAGCCGCAGCTGCGCCGCCACGGGCGGCAGAAGCGGGGCCACGCTTGGGACCGCCCGAGCGGAGCGGACAGACCCCTAAGGCCAGCAGCGAGCGAGGGAAGCGGCCGGGTCGGGCTGGGCCAGTCCCAGGGCTGAGAGGTGGCGCTCGGTGAAGGCTGACTGGAAGCGCACTTGCGGAGTAGCAGCTGTAGAGCTGGGCGTCTCGCTGTGGCTATGTGAAACCCCCGCGGTCCGGGACCGCGGACTGCGGCCGCCGGAGGCTCCGACCTCCAAGAAACGGGCAGGGCGATGGGAGGGCTCAGGCTGCCGGGCACGCTCTGGCGATGGATACCCATAGCCTGGAAAGAAGAAGATTCTTCTCTTAGGCTTAATTAAGCTTGCGCTTGAAACCGCGACTCTAGGCTTTTACCGAAGCGATGTGGAATTCTGAAATAACGATAACATTTAGCTGTGAGAGCGGGTACTCTTTGCCTGTGCCTCTTCGTCTGCAATACGCTGTCAAAACATTAGCTGTCCCACATGACAGTACCTTGGGAGCTCTTTAGGTACTTCGGTCTGGCTGCGCAGAGGTGGCTATTCCTCGCAGACGTCAGAAGCGGCCCGTTAGAGGTCCAGCCTTGGCTCGCCCACACCGCAGGTTCTCCTCGGCTCTGCAGAGGTGCAGCGTTCCACTTGTGCTTGACCCTTGGCAGACGTGAGCAAAGAGCAATCCCTCATTTAACAGCATTCTCTCATAGGTTATATTTCACTGAAAGAGTCTCATTTTGTTATGCATTCTGAATAGCTATGTGCTGCATGCAATTCTCTCACCTTTTGTAGCCTCTGGCTCAGCCTACCTGTTGTGTTTACACATTATAGACTTTTTCACCATTGCCTTAAAGGACAACCATTGTGTAAAGTTCTGTGTGAGCTTCTTTTCTTAGAAAAGAAAAAAAAAAAATCTTAAGAAAGGTTGTAGAGACAGAGTTGATTTTAAAAAACAGTGTTTTCTTAGTGACTTGGTTTAGTGTCTTGAGGTGAGAAATTTCTCTTTTGAGCAAGAGGAATTATTTTGATGTTTTAACAGAGTATGTTTTTCAGTGTGAAAGTTAAATGTTCCCAGTGAGTTGTTTATTTCTTGAAGCAAATGGAGTTTGAGGTGCGATTTTGCAAGGTACTGTACAAACAGTTCCGTTTCTACCATGTAGACTACAGAGGTCTGGCCTTATCTTGTCAGAGTTGGATTCTCCCAACAAATTAGTCTTCTCACACCTCTTCCTGAGTCTTCAAGGCTTCCAAATTACAAGGCTGTCTTAAAGTACAAGGCTGTGGTGCTATATTCAGAAAAGGTAATAGACACCTAAATGCAATTTCCAGACAATAAAGTGAAGCAAGACTAAGAGGATTCAGGACATAATAGTGAAACCAAATTGTGTCCCTACAACAATGTCAGTCCGTAGACTCTATTCTCTTTCAGAATTGGCAGTAGGTTATTATTAGCAACCTTGCAAAATTAATTGGTTTTGTAGACTATTATGAATAAAAAATGGCCTGTTTTCATCAACTCTGTCTTGTATTTTCACAGCACAGGCTAACAATTAAATCATCAGAATTCCTGCATATGGCAAACTACAGATGGTAAGGAATTGTTTTATCATAAAGACAATGCGTGTTTTGGCAGCACCATTTTGTAGCACTGCCCTTTGACTGTACATAGTTTTCTCTTGAGGATCACATAATGAAAGTATAGTACCTTTCAACTGAGCAGTTTTCAGGCTGTCCTTAAGTTAAACAGCAAAATTAAGTTCTGTTCTCACAGCATATTCTGTTATATTTCCCTTTAAGTTCCAGTTTCTATAAGCTCCTGAACCATTGTGCAGCCTTTCAGAACAAAGCATGGTCTAATGGTTTGGAAGCAGCTAGGCTTCCCTCAGCAACCTTTTCCACTGGTGTGCAGAAATAGTAAGTTACATGTGATTGCTTTTTTATCAGCACCAATGTTCTTGATAGCTAAGGAAGCTGAAGCAACTGTAGGAAAAGTAGGAAAGTGACAACATAATAAACTGGATTAAATACAGTTTTGATGATGGATACAGGAAGAGGAAAATAGCAGGATTTAAATAATGTAATATACTGTCAAAATTGAATTGCATTTCATGAGATAATAAAGAAATGCCTGTATTGAAAAGACATATCCCGTGACTGTTGATTTTAAAGTCCAGGTTAAAAAAGAACGGTTTTGTGTTTGATGGAGAACCAAATGTATAAAGGCTTAATGTTGTTAGTTTAACTATGTTCTGCTGCTTCTGTCTGTGATATCTGTATGACTCCCAATAATACAATAATACATAGACTGGTACAATAATATTTACAATGCTTTTGTGTTAAAGGTAAACTGATTATATTAAAATAATAATTATTTAAAATTTAGAGGTGCTGTAATTAAATGACAAATTATTGCCTCTGTATTGCTCTCAAATGTGTCATTCATTACAGTAATTAAAGTTAGACATTTAAAACTGTTGCTTGATGTTTTAAAAATGCATTTGATAAAAATAATGACCATAAAAGAGAAATTAATATATCGGTAATGTCTCCATTATTTTACTGCTATAGTGAAAAGCTCATCTAGTCCATGTTGAAGTACCTAATTCTTTAAATAAGGATATATGCATACAGTAACATTGAAAGGTAGTGTCAGAGTAAGTGAACTGACCTGCACCCCATTTTTGGGAAAAAACAGCTACAATGAATCAATAGAAATAAAAGGTATCAACTCTGAACTGGGCCTTTTTTGGCGTTCTGACATAATCTGTCACATCTTCCAGACTTGTGGATATCAACACTTAAAAGATTTGCCCACAATCATGAAGCACAGTTGGGCATGCAGCCTCAGACCTGAGTCTCTCCGTGCTGGTGTTAACAGTCTGACCTTCCTTCCCTTCTAACAAAGGCTGTGTGTTCAGACAGCTTAATTAATGGGATACAAAGGGCTGCTTTTCTGTTGTTTCTGTATTTGTTCCCAGCAGCCTAGTAGGAAAATTACTTGTTATGGCATGTCTGACTCAGAAATCCAGGGATCTGCTATATGAACATGAAACACTAGTTCTAATTATGCAAAGCAATAATTTGCTAGGGAATTTAGGTAAATTTTGCATGACCGTTGTTTTCACACCAGCTGGGTGTTTTCTGGGGTGGTTACTTAGTGGTGAACGAACTAGCAAAATAATATAGTGAAAAACGTTACCCTAGCTGCTCCTCCCTGCAAAATCCCGGTTACTTCCACATTTCATGGGCTACTACTCAAGTTTCCCCTCTAGAAAAGGGACCCCTAAACGCCGATGAGGAAGAGGCGGGGGAGCCGCGCCCCGAACGCCCCTCGCCGAACGAGGGGAAACGCGCAGCAGCCTCCATGTGTGACATCCTCGGGTCGCGATGGCGCCGCCTGGCGAGAACGCCTTGCCGTGCCCGGTGTGTAACGGGGGGGAACGGAATTGGTCGCGGGACAGAGATATTGGACACAGGATAAGAGACCCGTAGCGCGTGGGGCGCTGCCGGGCGCGATCGCACACCCGCCAGGATCCCTGTCCGGCCGCTGCCAGAACAGATAGTCACCATCAGCGCGCCGTTTCACTGCGTCACGAACTGCCCGACTCACAGGGTTATGAGGCGCGGTTGTGGGCGGGTCGCCCAATCGCAGCGCTCGCTGCCGAGCTCCGTCCCGAGTGCTGAGACCCTGTTTGTCCGCGCGCCGGGGGCGGTGCTTGCGGTAGCCATGCCGCGCGCACTAGGGGGCGGGGCCTGTGTTGGGAGCACTGTCGGGGGTTTCTGTCTTCGGCCCGGTTCGGCCCCGCTGCAGCTATGATCCACAGCCTGTTCCTGATCAACGCCTCGGGGGACATCTTCCTGGAGAAGCACTGGAAGAGCGTCGTCAGCCGCTCTGTCTGTGACTACTTCTTTGAGGCGCAGGAGCGGGCCTCGGAGGCTGAGAACGTGCCGCCGGTGATCCCCACTCCGCACCACTACCTCCTTAGCGTCTACCGCCACAAGATCTTCTTCGTGGCCGTCATCCAGAGTGAGGTGCCGCCGCTCTTCGTCATCGAGTTCCTGCACCGCGTCGTGGACACGTTCCAGGTACGGCCGAGGGGCGTGGGCCCTGCTGACTGGAGCGGGGCAGCCTCGGCACGGCTGCGCTGCGGGGGAGAACGGGCGGGCGGCGCAAAGAGCCCCTCTGGTTCGCAGCTATTAGTTTTTTCTTGTTTTCTAACACATAATTTTCATCCTGTGTTTGTGAGGATATAGACAGGGCTTGCCGTAGTCAGGAATTTACTGCCTAGGATTACGATGGATTCGGGATCTACCTGTACTCACAGGATGAACCTGTTTGCAATCAGTATTTCTGTTCTGCAGCCTTGTCTGCTCTGGGAACTGTCAACTAAGACAAAGCTGGGCTTGTTCTTACGAGGAGCTTTTGCAATTTATAGCCACGTGCTTTAATCAATTACTGACAACCTGCCCATGCTCTTACATCTAGTGATGTTTCTTGGAAGCTTTCTAAAGCAGTGAATTGCAGGGGTTGCCCCAGAGCAGCTGTATTCCCTCTGTGCTATGATTGACATGACTGCCAATCAGCTTAAGAAAACGGTAAAGATGTCTGACTTCTGCCTGCCAACAACAGGATTGTGTGGTCTGGATTTGAAATGTCTTGTGACCAGTATCTTGCCAGAATACAGAAAATGTGTGTGTTTGGCCAAACAAGTATCATGGGAGCTTCCAAGATGTCAGTCAGAATGTGACCGTATTCTGAGTTATGTTTTTTTGACTTTAGGGAGTGGATTGGCTGTTCAGGCCAGCAATGGATCGTGTCAGACCCTTAGGTCGTGTTTTTGTGAAGGTACAAGGCATGAGTGTCATCAGTGGCTTAGACATACGTTAAAATCTCATATGTGTGAAAAAGAAAGAGGATTTGTAGTGCAGGACTAGGATTTCTCTACTGTCACAGTGTATGTATACTCATTCTTTGTGCAGAATGCCTGATCTCTTAAATTGCTGTAACTAGAAGCTCAGGTTTGTGCTTGTGCATGTACTCTTGCTCTCTCCTGAAAGATTCTTGACATCCACACAGAATAAGACTATTTACTAGAATAAGTAAATTAAATGTTCAGTTTTAAAAACTGCAGAATTAGTTGAGACTGCTGATGCAGGACCTTGCCAGCTTACTGTAGCAGTGGCAGAGGTGTGCTCAGAGATGTCTGTGGGAGTGGTCCGTCTGGCTGATGTGCTTGTAGTAATATAGGGAGTTTCAGTGTTGTTTTGCCTCCTCCAAGAAGAGGCTTGATTTATTCCCATGTGGGAGTGCACTAAACTGAATGATCACTAAGATTCTCTTTCAGAGATCATTGAGTAATTCTTTCTTTTGCACAGGATTATTTTGGTGTCTGTTCAGAGATAATAATCAAGGACAATGTTGTGGTGGTTTATGAGGTGCTGGAGGAGATGCTGGACAATGGCTTTCCATTGGCAACAGAGTCTAATATTCTCAAGGAACTGATAAAACCTCCTACTATTCTGCGAACAGTTGTCAACACCATCACAGGTACTGGGAAACAAGAAGTAGATAAACTGGGGGGTCCAGGTAGCAATATTTCTGCATAAGTAAATTAGGACATGAGTGAAGAAAATTTATGTTGTCCCATACCATTCATGCAGCATAGGTGTATTTAGGGAGTCATGTGTTAGTGCTTTGCTTTGAGGTTCGTTCCAATTTCGGCACCAGCTGCACTTTGGTTTTTCATGTGGCTTTGGTTTGGTTTGGGGTTTTTTAGCCTGAAACAGTCAGATTACATTTTCGGTTACAGCCCTGACATGACTTCCAGAATAAGTTAGTTTGATGTGAGTTTACACATCCCCATATGTAGCCATTTCCCCATGTATTACTGTGGTATGTTTTAGAGCTGGGTGTAAGAGAGATGTACATTTTTGGAGTACAGGGAGTCTGGAAGAGTAATTGCTCTCCCACAAAGAAACAGAGGTTCTCGGGGATTAATTACAATTAAGCTCTGTAAGGCCAAGAACTTGTTCTGGAGCACTGCCTAACTTCTGTGATTGCTGATTCCCTTTCTTTTTCCAGGAAGCACTAATGTGGGTGAACAGCTTCCTACCGGACAGCTCTCAGTGGTGCCTTGGAGACGTACTGGTGTAAAATATACTAACAATGAGGCTTATTTTGATGTGATTGAGGAGATAGATGCAATCATTGACAAATCAGGTATGGAAGTTGCTCCTGGCTAAGATAAGGATAACTTGTCCTGATAGTGCTTGAAGAGAGAGTTAGGTTTTCAAAGAGGTACACCTTCATCCAAGTGTGGGAAGCTCTATTCCTATTTTCACTCTGGAATGTTGCTAACTTGTATGTTCTATTCAGTCAAAAATTTTAGAGGCACTTTCACTTGTCCTTGTTCTTGACGTCTCATAAGCAATTCTATAATGGGAAAATAGAAGGTGAGTGAAAATTGTGCACAGCACTTTCTCTTTAGTATTTGTGCATCTTAGTCTTGTTAGAATTGGGAGCTGTTGTCATTGGCCATTAAAATGGATATTGCTGGTGTCCATGGTTCTTAATTAATGAATCTTCTACAGGAGTCATTGGGAACGATCAAAATATTGAGCAGGCAATGTAATGAGCTATGACATTTCATAAAGAAAATAGATTTCCTTCCTCCTCACTGATAGTGTTTCCACTTTGGATTTTTTTGATCAGGTTCATATAACCACCTGTGTTTACTTTATTATTGCAGGTTCCACAATTACTGCTGAAATCCAAGGGGTGATTGATGCTTGTGTCAAGCTGACTGGGATGCCAGACCTTACCCTCTCCTTTATGGTAAAGCTCAAGGATGAATCTTTACTTAAGTATTTTGAAAAGGGTTTCCCAGCCCTGCTGCTAAGATCTCAGTGTCATGCCGATAGATTCCAGTACATCAGAATCTGGATATGCCAGACAAGAGAAAGAAATGACAATGGGAACTCACTGGGAAATTCAGCAACTTAGATCCTAGAAGGACTTTTACAGATTCATTGTTTAAAGGAACAGGTAATGTGTACTGTGACTAAGTTTTTGAGATACAGTGGTGCTCTAGGCAGATATCGTGAAGGGCCATCTCTTCTATGAGTATGCACCAATGCAATTATTTGACGTGACCAAGTTTTCTAAAATAGGATAAAAAAATATCCTAAAAGAGGATAGAGCTTATTGAGCACTGCTTTCACATGGATATAACAGCATCAGACATGTCTGAATGTAGTCATCTTCAAAGGGTCAAGAGTGTGTCAAATGGTAGGCCCTTCATAGATAGAAGATTGATTAGAAGAGGAGGTGATTTTAATTTGTGCTGCCTTCACAAACCTTGTGACTTCCTTTTTGTTTCAGAACCCTCGGTTATTGGATGATGTCAGCTTTCACCCATGTGTGCGTTTTAAGCGCTGGGAGTCAGAGAGAATACTCTCCTTCATTCCACCTGATGGAAATTTTCGCTTGCTGTCCTACCATGTCAGTGCTCAGAAGTAGGTGATGAATATAATGCTGTGAATTATGAGATTTGGATCTTTCTGGCTAGGGAGAGGATAAAAGAAGGAACTTTTAAAGATGAGGTGGCATGTTGAGTCAAGTGAAGTAGAGGTGCATGGTAACTTGCATTTTTCTTTCTTTAAATCATGTTTTCTCCTTGTTTGGAGCAGTGATTCTGTAATTTCTTTCTGGTCAGGTAGCATTTTTCAAAGACTACTAGCAGGTAGACAGACTAGAGAGGGAAAGAATTAGGCAGTGTGGAGTAATCAAGCTGTTGATTTCATGTTTATAAAAACTTTTCAGAATAAAACAAGATAGTTCAGCACTCGTGTTGGTTTTTGACATCTCTCTTAATAGAACCACAAGTTCTTGTCCACTGTTTGTGCTCTTTTCTAGAAGCAGCTTTCCAAGTACTATTTGGGGTTACAGCTGCTAAAGAATTTTGTTAGACCTTTGTCAGATTTATCTCCAGTAGGTGAAAAGGAGTGGGAAATGCAACCAAAAGTACAAATGTGAAGTTCAAGTGCTGCTGCACTGCCAGGAACTACTTGCTAGCCTGGTTATAACATGCAAAAACATTTCTCATCCTTTGCTCAAGCCTCCTGTTTTATTGGATGTAGTTCCCTGTTCTGATAAAAAAAATAAAATACAGCAAGTTTGATTACAAAAAGTGTAATTAGGACTTGAGAATGGAATTCTGACTTTGCTCTTAGCTCAGACAAATGGGCATAAGATTTCCTTCTTTTTTAATCAAATGTGAAGGCAAGAGATCGACAAGGACTTTCTGTTTGTGTCTTTATTCTAGTCTTGTGGCAATTCCTGTCTACATAAAGCACAACATCAGTTTCCGCGATAGCAGCTCACTGGGACGGTTTGAGATCACAGTAGGGCCGAAGCAGACTATGGGCAAGACTGTAGAGGGAGTGATGGTCACTAGCCAGATGCCAAAAAGTGTCTTAAATATGACCCTTACCCCCTCTCAGGGAACACATGTCTTTGATCCAGTTACAAAGGTAAGAGGAAAGAGATAAATTAGATACTTTTTAAAAATCTTTCTTATCTTTCCGAAAATGCAGTCAAGCTGTTCATGCTTACACAAGCATATCCATGAACAATGCTTTACTGAAGGCAGTATGTTGGGATGAGAGCTTTTTCTGAACCATTGCATACTACAAGTTTTCTTGATCCCCAGAACAAACACCGTAGTGTCTGAGTGGATTGTAGTTCTGGCTACTTGGTGAGTAAAGAAAATCCAAGCACTGGTTTTGTATAATGGGGCATTAGTCTGGTGGATGGCTTACAAATGTCTGCATATCTAGTTGTCATGCTCAGTGCTGCATGTTGGACTTGGTCTTTTGCTAACACTAAGGGTTGGTTAATGGGTTTTGATTTTGTTTGGGGTGTTCTGGTTTTGTTCTTTGAGCTCGAGGAGTTAACTTTTTTTTTTCTTACTGCAAACTTAAATCTGATGGGCTTACCCATGGGGCCTTTAGCACAAGTAGGGGAAATACCATTCATAGTACGCTTTTGGGGATCCTCATGGAAAGAGAGGGAGAACAAAGGTGTCTGACGAATATGAAAGGCACGATACTAAGAAAAAGACATTTTTCATAGAGAAACATTAAAAGCTGTCATTGGAAGTGGACTCTTCTTTAGAGGGTGTTAACAGCCTTTCAGTTTCACTGCTGCATTTTCTGTTCCTTTCAGTTACTGTCATGGGATGTTGGGAAAATAAACCCCCAGAAACTGCCAAGCCTGAAGGGAAGCGTGAGCCTGCAAGCTGGGACATCAAAACCAGATGAAAACCCCACCATTAACCTGCAGTTTAAAATTCAGCAGCTGGCTATATCTGGTAGGTGACTGTGAGGTAAAGAAGTGGAATGTTCTCTGCTGTGCCGGTGCTCATTCTGCATGTAGCCAAAGTAGCTTTGCAAACCTTCTGAAGTACATTCTACCTGAAATATGTTCTTCAAGCAAAAAAATTATCTGCTTTGACTACAGATATATGGATTTGTTCTTTCTGGCAGTCTGTGAAACAACTTACCTACATTTCCTTGCACTTCATGCTTACAGACCTATAAAGAAATTTATGGTGTGGATGTGTTTGTAAAGAATGATTCTAACAATTAGCAGTTGACAGCTTTCTCCATTTTGTCTACTGCTTGCTAGAACTTTCCCTGTGCTTTCTGCACCTCTAGTATGATCTTGTGTCCCTTTATCCTGAAGACCTGTCAGCTTTGTTTGTGGCAGCAGTCAGTCTTATGCTGTGTTTGTTTGCCTTTAGGACTGAAGGTGAATCGCCTGGACATGTATGGGGAGAAGTACAAGCCATTCAAGGGGATAAAATACATGACTAAAGCTGGGAAGTTCCAAGTCCGAACCTAGAGGCTCCTGATAGTTGAGGAAGAGCACTTTTCCTGTTTCCCCTGTCCCTGGCTGTTGGATGCAGCCTTTTATCCCATACATCTGTTTAGGGTTGCTCCCTTGTCTGTAGTAGCATGAGCAGGAAAGCCAGTACTCAGAGTTCTAGAAAGCAGGGAAAAGTAAAGTTGACCTGAAACCACCTCATCCCTAGACGAGTCTGAAATATTTGGAACAATAGCAGATGGGAGAGGTGCTCAGGTCCCTTGCGATTAGTGAGTCAGCTGTATAAGCTTGTATCACCTTCATTTTGCTGTCTTAGAGGAAACTGTAGGATTTTATGGCATTTTGTAATTCTTCTTCCTTGTATTTTGTTTGGCTTTTATCCCTTTCTTGATGATACAAAGTTGAATTTCCATAGACTTCAACTCCAGCATGATGATCCAGCATCTGCCTTTCTGTATCACGGAGTGTTAGGGTGAAGAGCTGTATAGTTCTTGCCAGCGGGGAGAACATCTAGCTGTTCTGCCTCAAAGGGACTGGAAGAAGTGAAAGGGTAGATTGTTCCACCCAGGATGGGAAGTTAAGCCTAAGATTGGGAATGGTCCCACAAAAGGATGAAGGGAAGAAGTGGATTTTTTTTCTAGATACTTCATAAGGCATCCTGGTCATCAAGTATCTTGAGTCTCAAAATACAGACTTGAAATACATTCAAATCTTGTAACTGATGGGTGGTGGCATCTCCATGTAATTCTGCTGCTTCTCTAATTTCATCAGTATTTGAAGGTAGGAATTCTCCTAGCTTCTTTAGGGGATCAGAAGAGACTGATAGAGGAACTTTTGTGGAGATAGCACTGATGGAAATTGAAGCTGGGGCTACATAAAAATAATCACTGTCCTAGTAACTTGTTGGAACCTCTTTTTGCCCTGCTTGCCTATTGCAAATGAAGGTGATGCTGCTATTCTCCTGCTCACTGATGTCTTTCTTGGAGATAATTGTGACCTGGTACCTTTGTAGTGTTCCTGCCTATCCTACCTCATTCCAGTTCCTGTACCAATCAGGTGCTGTGCAGATGGATTCAGTTCACCAGATTTTTCATTGGGATTATCTCTTCCTCAGGACCTGTTGCTACATCTGCCCATTCCAGCCTGTGGTACATCCCGCTGTACAGCAGAAATAGGAAATAAGAGGCACCTGCACTGTTCATATTGTCTGTAACAGGCTCTTTGGCCACTATATGCCAATGTGTTTTCTCTTGGTAGCAGAACTTGCACATAAGCTGCTGTACACATGACCACACACGTGTGGCTGTGGACTCCAGCATGTACAGTTCACACTTGTGAACAGAACAGGGTGGATGAGTGGCATTTTGCTTGTGGAATTGCAAGTTCCAGTGCAACTGTAGAATTCCATAGCAGGTGGCATTCTGCTGCAGTGATGTTACTGCTGAGCATGTTCAGTGCAAACAAAAGCTTCAACAAGGGCATCAATAAAATTAATTTTTACATGTCATCTGTGTCATTTCAGAGTGGTTTGTGCAGGCTTTATAAGAAATACAGTTGGTATTTGAGGATGAAGGTAAATTATGCCAATTGGATTGTATATAGTGGGTGCCTTAGGGAGATAAATGTCTTTATGTGGGTGGCATTGTAAACCTGGGATTGTCACTGTCTGAAAAGCTAAAATTAATTACTTTCTTGGTAATTTTTCTTAGTGTTTTCCAAAAGGAGTGCTGAGCATTTCCTAGAACCTCAGTGAAAATGTCTCTAGGAATGAAGCTAAACCATTTCTGTTTGCTGGGTAGAGTAGCATGCTAAGGGCAGTGCCTTGATTATGAAGACAATTAAATACCTCATCACCTTCCTGCTCCTCAAGTACTGATACCGTCCTTTGGCTTTGTAGCCTTGATTTTTAAAGGATCTTTACTGCTGAAGTGATTCATGTTACTCAAGATACTGAAAGTGTACTGATCAGTGTCAGGTGTGGTTCAGTTACTTTTTATTGATGGCTGTTAGATTGCATAGAGCTCAAATATTTTATTTAATAGATTGTTTGAATTGCAAAACAAAAGTTGCCTTCCTGAGGACACTGACTTGTGTTACTCAGTGAAATAGTTTAGACTGTTTTATAGGCTGCAGGTATTTGGCAGACTTGGCAATGCCAGGATAGTGAGGCACAAGAGCACTTGGAAATGGGCTTAGGGAACATGAATGGAAATTAATTTGTATTTTCTTCAAGTTTAATTAGAAAATAAAACTAGCAACAACAAAAAACTCACACCAGAAACCTGAACTGTGACTCGTATAAAAAAACATCTTGGGTTTTTTTTCCCCCTTCCACTGGCTGGAATATGAGACTTGTTGCTAAAGCTAACTGGACTTACACCACTGTATCTCTGAGGACATTAGAGAAGGTCTCTTTGAGGTCAGTTTCTAAGCTGGTAGCTAGAAAGTCATGGACCATTTGTAAAGTTGCCATTTACAAAACCCCTTTGAGAGAGTAATGGCCATCCTCACCAAATCTCTCTTCTACACCTACTTATTATATAAGATTTTTTATTTGAGTAGATGTTGTGCTAGTAGGTTATCAGAGAGCTCCTTGAAAACTGAGAGTAAACATTTTGAGTTACAATGGTTTGAATTTCCCAAATACAATAGGCTAGTCTTCTAGCTACTGGTTGATACTAAAGCTAAATTCCTTTTGGACCCTCAATACAATGTTTTCCTTTTGTAAAATGGTAGTTGCACCTGCTTTCTCTTTACAAAACAATTGGACTAAAGAGAAGCTCTCAAAGAGGCTTCATTCTTAAGATGTGCATAGATGCTGCTTAGTGTCACATGGCAGCTGCAATGCTACGAAGTAATGCTGATTACTGAGATTCTGGTTCATGGTGACTTGGTTGTACCTGTCCTGTCTTCTGTTAAAGGACAAAGGCAGCCTTGTGACATCTGATTTAGCTTTTACTTGTAGGTGTAAATCTAGCAGGTACTTAAACCAGCTACCAATATACTTGTCCTTTGTTTTACCCTGCTGCACTGAAAAGAGAGCTTTTGCTTTCGTATCAGATGATAATGCATAAAAATTTAATAGTCAAAAATATTCATTGATTCTATGGCAGATCAGGCTGTAGAAGAATTACCAGGAGGAAAAGCAAGTGAAAGAATAAAATGTCCTAATAAGGTATCCTGAATTTGCTCAGAGAGTTTAAGCTAAAACTTGGTTAATTAATAGGTTCCAAACTGAAAAAGCAAGTAGTATATTGATCTGGAAATAAGTAGCCCATGCCTACAGCTTTGTTCTTTCTATTGGAAACCAACTTCTATTGAAACCAGCTTAAATTACCAAAGTCAAATGATGTAAGGACAGATTGTA
Source organism: Dasyornis broadbenti (assembly GCA_013397935.1). Lineage (NCBI taxonomy): Eukaryota > Metazoa > Chordata > Aves > Passeriformes > Dasyornithidae > Dasyornis > Dasyornis broadbenti. The sequence goes on from VZRN01003000.1 coordinate 911,841, forward strand.
CAGCCACGTAAGGAGGGAGATGAACTTTTCAAGAAACTAATTCTGGCCCACTTCAGTTCACATCCATTCCTAAAACAATATAGCTGCTATGATGTATGCATGATGTTCTCTCGAGGTTTATTCACTCAGGGCCAAAATTAATTTTTTGTTGTATTTATGTGATTTGATGCAAGGAGAAAGTTTGGTGATGTTGGGGAAAAGGAGGATTAGCTTCTAATAACCTGTAATAAGGAAAGGAGAGTATTTTGAGAACACTCTTCCCACGCATTGTAGTTTGTCTTCCTGTCGTACTGGAAGTCATAAGCATCCGGACAAACAGGAAGCCCTGTCAGCATACTTAAAGCACCCAGAAGGAAGCTGTGAGGCCATGGTCGCAAGATTGCAAAGGGTTCATTTTTCTTTCTCAGAGTTTCATAGTGTCCTGAATCCAGTCAAGATAACGATTCACATTTGTATAAACACCAGGTATGTCTTTGCGGCCACATCCTATTCCCCAGCTGATGATTCCAATTACATACATACGATCATCCTTCATACAGACCAGAGGCCCTCCAGAGTCGCCCTACAGAGAAGCAGCAGATTAGTAACAATCTCTTTTTCTCTTTGTTTGGTTTTGCATTGTTTTTCCCACCCCCACTGGCTTTAGCACTGCACTAATATTTATTTACAGAAATATCCTATGTAGTATGCTCACAAATCAAGAGCTCTTAGTAACATACTTTTACATAAGTCACTTTTATGTTCCAGACTCCCTCAATGCTCCTCTCATGGGGAGAGACACAGAAAAATGTAACACTAAAGTGTCTAACTTTGTATGAAGCTCATATATGAAGTGTAGGTGAAATGTTCAAAAGAACAAAAAGAGGAAGGCCCTTATTCAAGCTATAAAGATCCAAGTGGTTTTATACTGCTGCGTGTAACAGTAAAGCAAAATTATTAAATAGCTGTTTAAACAGAAAGGATGTGGATTGAATGCATGCCCTGCTTTTTCCTCCTGTCATAGCTGCTTGTTCTCCACTGTCATTCAGCCTTTATTTTTCTTTTCTCTACTTTTCAGTAGAGGGGCACCCCCTTCCTTCTACAGAACCTCCTGCTATGTGTTTTGCATGCTCACATAACAGAAAATATTAGGAAATGCTGGGGTGGATTTTCCTGCTCAGTTTTGTGGTATTTCCTGTATTTGAGATTTTCAGTCTGTGTTGCTCTGGTTTGATTGCTTAACAGTGCCCTGCCTTCCCCTCTGTGAGGGGCAGGGGAAGAAAAATGAAAGAGAAGCCACCAGTTCTGTTCTGGTCAACAAAAGTCTACTAGAGCTGCCATGTAGGCAAATGCATAATTTCTTTAAAGTATTGTCTGAAGCTTTTTGTTTGGTTAGCTCAAAGTATAGAGAAAATAAAAGAGACTAGGAAAAGAAACGAAAAAAGAGGAACAGAATTGGGTTTACCTTGCAAGCATCATCAAGGTGCCTTGTGTCTCCTGCGCATAACATATTGTCTGTAACTGTCCGGTTGTCTAGATACTGTGCTGTGCACCGACTGGCTGGGAACAATCTGACATGGCCTTCCTTCAGGTGCTCTGAATAGAATGGAGAAACTGGAAGAAAAATGACAATATAAATACATGTATATGTCTGTGTATGTGCATATATATGTTTTTAAAAAGTTGCAATTCAGTTTCCATAGTTTAGGGGAGAGTGAACAGAAGTAGCGTAGTGGCTAAACTAAAATTTCCTTGCCAAAGGGTCTTTTTATGGGTGTTCCACTTTGCTAATCAGAACAGCTTAAATCTAGCTGAGAGAGAATATTGCTTCTTCAGCAAACTAGAGAGGTTTATGTAGGCTCCAAAATAAAGACTGCCAGTTTTCTTGGGTGGATAAGTCATCTCGCATAGTTACATCAATCAAAATGAAGTCACAGGAAGTGTCTCTGAAAATGCCTTAACTGTATGAAACAGGATTCTAACGTTTTAATATTAGACTTGCACTAACAAAAATCAGATGCTTTGTCATACATAATACTGAGTAACTGGTACTTATATTGGACTGGAAGAGATTGGTTTGGTTGATTGATTTGCATATCAGTTTTATTTTCCTGTATAGCTACAATTGCACAAAACTGAAAGTTGGCAGGATAGTTGTTATTCAGTAGAGTTTTGAATTAGAGTTGCAGCATCTTTCCCCTCTCAAAGTTTATCTTGTACTCCCTGTAAGCAATTCCGAGGACAAGGTTTGAAAGCACTTTAAAAACATTTTATGCCATACTTATATGCTACATCTTTAGGTCTGTTCCAAACCCGCTATGGGTCCAAACTGGGATTAGGTCTTGTATGATGGATGCTTCACAGTTTCTATCTTAAGAAATCTGTAAGTTAGAGAATTTAAAGGAAAAGGAAGAA
>VZRN01003000.1:914256-962177 GCA_013397935.1 Dasyornis broadbenti
GGGGGGAGAGGTTTGTTTGCTTTAAGTACAGATCTGCCTGTGTATTCTTTCAGACAGCTTTTATTCCTTTTTGTTATAGCTCATTTTAAAAACAATTTAGCCAGCCTTTTAATGTATATCTGGGATTGTTATTTCTTCAGCTTTTTTTTTGCTAATCTCCACATAGGCAACGTATCTTTTAGAATAATGCATCTACTGCAACTGTATGGTATATCAAACCTTGACAGAAATGGATTTCTGTCCAAATTACAGTATCTAAATGTACTGAGTACAGCAGAAATGTGGCAGCCCTGATTGCAAATCTTATGTCTTTCCTACCTCATCCAATGTGCCTTTTTTTTTTTTTTTTGTGTACTGTGGAGCATATCAAAGAAGACTCTACTAGCCCATACAACTGTTGGAACTCAGATGAACGAAATAACTTACAGCAAAACTTGTTTGTGAGTAACTCCTACTGCTACATACATTTTGTAGTGCTCATATAAGCCAATATGAGACAATACACATTCTGTGATGCTAGCGACTTGAATTCTTTGAGGGCAGAGTACTCAAGCTTTGGACATACTATCTTCTACTTGCATGTAAACATATATCTCCTGCTTACATTCTTCTTTTTTGCCATAACCAGAGATCTCACATTCAGTCCAGTCAGGCAGCTGCAGCTCTGGCATAGGGAGACAGGCAGCACGGACAGTACTTGTTTCAACAGCACAGTCTTCTGTATCTGAGTTCAACTGCAACAGAGCTGAAGATGGAAAAAAAAACACCCCACTTCATTAATCACAAACTTGAGCCAACAATGACCTTTCCAGTCACAAAGTCAGAAAAGTTCTTACCAATATCATTGTTGAAATTTTCTGAGTCAAATCTCTGATGCACAGTGTAGTTCTTCACTTGAAACTTCTGTTCATTTTCCTCGGGAGTTGCTCGGGAAGTCCTACCCAGCACAATCTTCAACTGCTTTGTACTAAAACTGAAGAACAAGAGAGTCTCTATTCCCATGTTAACTAGAGTGGACCCTTCCCTTGAAGATGTGCTGTTGGAAGTCCGTTTTTTTTTTTTTTTATTTTAGCACTATTATGACTTTGTTACCCAGGCAGTTTGACCTCAAAGTGACCTATTGCCTTCATTTTTGTTCTGTATGCTTACAGCCATCATGGCAAAGCTCCTCTGCCACCCCCTTGCTGTTCTCAAGTTTTGAATGGCTCTGCATGTGTAATGACAACTTTGTTCTTAAGCTGATATTCTGCTGTGGCACCTTAATGCCATCCTGCTAGTTTGCCCAATTAAATGCCTCTCTGTAATGCTAAGAACAATTAACTGTAGTGTTTAGTGCAGACTTACTGGGATAAAGAGGTTTTTTTCCCAAGTGTTATACCCTTCCAGTAAGGCTATACTGGATGCTTCTATCTTGCTGACTTTTTTCCTCTCAGAAAGTACTGAATCCTCAACTTACCCTTCCTCAAAACAGTGAGCAGCTGACAAAACCCAGCAGGAACTGATCAGAATTCCTCCACAGAGGAAGTGCTCTCCAGGCACTCGGCGATACTTCACGAAGATGGCAGCTTGCCATGGGTGAGCTGCAATGTCTGCGTAGGAACCACCTCTAATCCTGTACTGGCGTACTCTGCGCTGCCGTAAGCCACAGGTGACTGTGGATGACAAACCCAGAAACAGGCTTTTTGTTCAGGCACTCTTGCTTTGAGTTTGGGTTAAGAGCCTGTTAGTCACCAGTTCATGTTGAGGCAGCCTGCTGTGAACTGTTTAGTATTTGACTCATCGCTGTTTCCTAGGAAACATGTATTCTGATTTGAAAAATCCAGTAAGGAAACCCTGCCTTTCCTGTCCTCCATTTCTGCAGTCTTCCCTTCTGACAGAGAAAAAGGCACTTCTGTGAGAGTGGAGAGCTGCAGAATCTCTTTCTACCCCAAAAACGTTTTGGTGGTTTTTTTGTTTGGTTTGGTTTGATTTTTGGGGGGGCTTTTTTGGTTTTGTTTGGGTTTTTTTGGGTTTTTTCTGGGGTTTTTTGGTTTTGGTTTTTTTTTTTTTTGTTGTTGTTGTTTTTGTTGTTGTTGTTGTTATTGTTGTTGTTTTTAGCTCCAGCTCTTTTTTTACTGGAAGATGCTTGAGTTTAATATGGATGACGTGCAGGACAGTAATGCTTCAAAAAAAGAGAAGAACCAAGAGTGCTGGTATCCTTACAGCAAGTAGGCACATTGCAGTACTCCCATGTGAGCTGATTTCCTTTCAGGACGTGGCACCAGGGCTTGTTGTCATTGTCAGGATTCCTGCAAGCACAGGAAAGAGAAGAGCTATTGGTATTATCAGATCTGCACGGAGTTTGCAGAGACCTAAAGGTGTCAGACTGTGACCCAAATACATTACTTTTGATTTTTCTGGAGATACAGAGGGCCCTAAGGGCACATGAAATTTGCACTTACAGAGTCTGATTTTAGAGAAGCATAGACAGGTCAGGTAGAATAAAACTACTATTGTGAATGAGCATCATTGCCACCAGTAATGTATTTCCTGTGCTTTAATAATCCATGTAAAAGACTAGAGCCCTGCCTTAGGAGGACAAGACAGTTTGGTGGGATTTTTTTTTATTCTATAACCAACTACATACCTGCAGAAATTGTGACTACCAAGGCCCAGCTGGTAAGCATCTCTTCTCCAAGCAGTATATAGCTTGTTGACAAGGATTCCAGAATTCCACTGCAAACAGGTAGCTCCGGTACTGGTAACACTGTGGCTGCCTCGATAATCTGTGCCTCTTCCAGATCTGCAGTTGATGTTCCTAACTTCAGTAAGAAAGCTGCACATTAACTAATGGATGTGAACCCATCAGTTGTTCCTAGGTGTGATTTCTGTCAAGGCATCTATATATTAGCTATATGTATCTCAGTCTCTCAGCATCATAAATATTAAGAGCCTAAATATGATATGAGAATCTCAACTTCTTAGGCTATAGAAATAGCCCAAGTCCACAGAGAACTGTTATATATGCAGTGAATAACAGAAATTCCAAAGTCCATTCCCTGTCCCCTGCATGTACCTTTTGAACAGGAGGGCACACTGCAGTGTTCCCAGGTGTACCTTCCCCCATTATAGATATAGCACCAAGGTCTGGAATCCTCATCTGGGTTTCTGAAAAAGTTACAGTATTATGCATCATTATAAAGCTATTGTCAATAGTCGCATGCTGGCCATCTAATTTGGTAACTTAGTCTGCCTCTGCAGTGAACATGTTGACTGAACCATCAGAAGTTGTTTGGACTCCTATTTTAATTATAAAACTGTGGAGTACATTGAGATGAAGATGAGATGGCCAATAGGTAGCAGGAGTTGACAGCATGTTTGTGCAGTTTAGTTGCTGTACAGGAAGCACTATATTTTTACAGTTTTGATCAGGATTTGAGGCTGCAGGAAACAATTACAAATGGTGCTTAGGGACTGAGAAGGGACAAGAGAAAGACTATGGGGTGAGAGATATCTGCATTTTGTAGTCTTCCATAAACATCCATTCAAGGAAGATCTGAAGTTGAGATATGTCTGCAGATGTTGCAATTACTGCTCGTGGGCTGCACAGTATCTGCACCTGTTCAGAGTGTTCTCCACTTGGTATCAGACTATAACAAACCACCATTCTTTTGCTCCAAGCTCTCAGAATGGGCTGATTCCTGTGGCTCTGACCTGTGTGCCATCAGCCACTCACCTGCAATAGTTGTGATTGCCCAATCCCAGCTCAGCAGCATCCTCTCGATGGCCACTGTACGTCCAGTCCACCAAGCCATTGCTATTCCAATTTAAACATTCACTTCCGCTTTCTGTTATGCTCCATGTGCCCCTATATGTTACTCCAGTGTCTTTGTAGCATTTAACTTCAGTATCTGAACAAAAGGGAACAAAAGGTTTCTGTAAGGACAGCATCCTGATTCTTTCCCAGACGGCTTCCCCAGTCTCTGTTCTGTTTAAACTTGGCTCTCAGATGTCTGCTGTCTTACTACTGTCTAGTAAGTCAGTGAAAATGCCTTATCAGGAAAACCGTAAGCGTATATGAAGGTCTTCAGCTACAAAATTCAGAGTTTTATTAAGAAACACTGAGAACAACCCAAGTGTCCTTAAAAGTTCTTTGTAGCGTTAGCTTTAGAATAAAAAAAGACAATAGAGAGCCTAGTGTACAGCAGGAGCTTCTGGGTACCTCATCCTTGTGCACTGCATAGCTAAAACCAATGGCATTGTTCACAGCAGTTGGTGTGGTATCCTCACCTATTTCACACTGCTTCCCTGAGAAACCTTGGTGGCACTGGCAGATGAAGAGCTGTGGGGAATAATATGCCTGCGAACACTGGCCTCCATTGTAGCATTTATTTCTAGTGCAGGCTGTGGAACAAGCAAAAGCCAGGAAATACTGTTAGATTTCACAGAAGCAACAAGCTTTATATACACATCTTTCCTCTCCTGTCAGTCTCCTTTAGCCTTTTCTTTTTTTCCTTACCTACCTGTTATTGCCATGTGCTTACAGTCTTTTTGTGTAGTGATTCCATTCTTCCTTTGTTTCATTCTCTCCATATATGCTATTAGGAGATTTCCTCAGTCTCTTGCCCACTCCCACTCAGTCCTGCCCTAGTCAATGAACACTGGTATTTTCATTTCTATCCTATTCTATTCCAAGATAAATTTTCTGTACAGAAACCCTGGCCCTGACAAAGAAGTTCTTCTTTAGGCTGATTAAATGGACAATCTCTCACCATTTCCTTTCTCTTTTTCTTTGTCATACTCACCTCTGAGAGGCACAGTGTGGCAGCGACTTTGACCACTGTCGCACCTACAGTATTCTATTCTGTTCCCTGAAAGCCTCAGCCAGGTCCCCCTGTGCTGGTAAATTTCTCCAGATGAATTGTCTGTGCAAATGGCTGTAATCAGAGAAAGGAAATTCTCTTTTAGAGATTCAGGGAAAAGACCTGGCTGAGCTAAAGGACTCCCTTTTATTTCCAGGAGAATAGTATCTGTGATGGGAGAATCTGTCTAATGGTTGTTTCCCTTTTTTCCTTCTCAGACCACAACTGTCCCATCTCTCTCATGGCTGTGCTGCCAGATGTACTGTTCCACTATTGACTGGCCTCTTTTTTTTTTGAAGAAGAAGAGCAGAGGGAGGGGAAAGCTTTGTTGTGGATGGTATTAATGGTCTGGTTTTTTGCCTCCTGAATTTCTCATCCAGATAATCATGACAAAAAGCTTTCAGGCTCTGTTCCTTCAACATAATTTGCTTTCCCCTCCCCCATTCGTACTGCTCCAGCTAACATGGTTTTAGTTAGCCTGCCTTACCTCTAGATCTGGCTCCTCGTTTGAAACGCATGTGTAAGCCCTGCAAGCAAAGAAGGTTAATTCTGTGAGTAACTGCTCTCTTAAAAAAAACGAGAGAATAAGTGCCTTCAAAGAGTCATGATATAGAAATAAATATTTATATAATTAAATATATACGTATTTTATTTTATTTTATTGAGGTCATGTAAATCAGGGAAGCTCTGAGGAACTGTCTGCTTTCTTCAGACAATACAGTGAAAAGTGCCTCTAGTACCTCAGTAGGGGTACTAAATCATTCAGTTGCCATGGATTACCAGGTGATTGCTTGTCTGAGTGATGTGAACGTGGGATGTGGTGTACTCACATTGTGTGTGATTATGTGCTCTCGGGGCATTTCAAATGCTAACTAAAGCTTGTCAGCTCTCTGCTATTTGAAGGACGGTCAAGCAAATAATTTCCAAAGTGAAATGAACAAGCAGTTACTTTTGGTCACTGACATGCAGTTTCCCTGTAAGACTTTGTAGCTTGATTACCTTTAAGAGATATATCTTCTGCAGCCAATTAAATGAAATATTTTGGATAAAGTTTTATGGAAGAAACCAAATTAGAAGGCTTCTTCGATTAGGTCATAAAAAGAAGGAGGAAGATTAAAAGAAGGAGGAAGGGTGGAATAGCAATTTTTTGAGAAAGAGACTAAACATTTTAGAATTATGTAGCATTTACACAAGCTGTGTGCAGTGTGAGGCTTAAAGTGAGGGGACAAGGGAACCATTGATGTCCAGTTTTAAGTGAGAGTAATGATGAAGATGATGACCATAGAAAATTAAAGGCTGGTTACAATGGAATTCTTATTAACAGTGAAAGGTGACAGTGAACAGATACACCAAGAATACCTAGAGAAGATTTGCTTACTGAAATAAAAACCAGCCAGGATAATACATTACTTGAAAATTACATCCACAACTCTAAAGCTTAGAGGTACACTACTTTGTAACATTTTTCTTCCTCTGATTTCTAGTGAGCTAAGCAGATTCTCCTGCCTGATGCAGACACCTGGAGTTGATGGTAAAGAAGTGCTGCTGAAAATACAGGAAGATGGCAAGAGAATGATTTGATGCATTAGCCTCTTACCTGGCACTGGGCAGTCATGATTGCTCCCACCAGCACAAGGAGACATGGGAGTTTGCCTTCCATTCTGAATGTTTTTCACATCAGCTCCAAATCTCAAATTATCAGTAGAGACAAAAAATAAGATGAACAAAAGAGGTTTATAGTGTGAATGGAGTTCAAGGTGTAGCTTTATGAAAGTTTTAAATTATGAAAATTCTTTTTATGTATTTTCAACTCATCACTTTTCAGCTGTCTGGCTGGTTTAGCCGTCCTGGTCTTCCCAGGGAACCTGCCAGGCTGGACCCAGATGTGCTTTTACTTGATAAACTTAGAAACCTGACAAGCTAAAGCACACTCTTTTAGGTCTGGAGTAAACCCAGAGTGTTTCCTGGGGAATATGACCAACAGAAGTAAATTCCAAGTACTTTTTCCGTAGGTTGCTGGATGCCAAGATGGGCTTGTCTGATGATGCGGTGTAATGGTGATTTGAATGCATTAATTGAGATTCAGGTTACTGTCACCTACTTAAGAGATCTCTTGTAGAGGCATAGATGTCTGCTGAAGGGTCAGTTTGTGGTAACAGTGGTTTAAGAGGAATTTGCATTTTTTGTACAGACTGCTGCTTTGGATGAGAGTGAAGGCTTCTCTCTTGTGTAGAGGATATGTAGACAGAATGACTTTGCTCAATTATAGTTGACGACATACTGCTATGTGTTTTATTTTCAATATTTCTACAGCTTTTCTCCAAGTGAACTCTTAGTTTTTACTATTATCATATGCTTTTGCTGAAAAGGCAGAGTATGGCACTGGGCTGGCAGGCTAGCTTTTGTTCTGATGTTTTCATTTATTTGTCGCAGCATCTTACCATATGTCACTTCTATGCTGCCACAATGACATATTATTCCCTCTAATCCCTTCGGCAGCTTTACACTTCAAATCTCTCCTCAATCTGCCATGAAGAGTCTGTACTTTCTCCAGATTGACTCACACAGTCTGACTCCTCCATCCATAGTCTTGGGAGAGAACCTTCATTTATCCCTTGTGGGAGATGGTGAAGGTGTGATGTAGATGGGGTGGGCACCCCTGTTTTGAACAAGTCTTGCACCAGGAGTCCATTTTCTCACTTCTTTTTAAAATATAATACCTCCTATACAAACTAAGAGCTGGGAGTGAGATAGAGTAGCAGGCAAGAAGATACAATTTAATTCCCAATCTCTAGGATTTCCCTGAAGTTCCAAATATTTGAAATAATAGTCAGGCACTGTCACTCACACTATCACCTTTTTATCATCTATGTTATATGTAGGAAAGCTAACCCAATTATTTGAGAAAACTACTACTTCCAGAAATTAGGAGCTCAGACTCTGTTTATTTAAAGCCTGAGAAGGCAGCTGAATAACAGCTGGTGAAATTGGAGTATGGCAGATGAGTCATAAACTGGGATTCAAGGCTAATATGGAGAAAGACTGTGGTTTTTTGGTAGTTTTGTCGTTGATTTTTTTTTTTTTAATTAGTTCAAAGCAAAAGGCACAACTAGTCCAGTTTCTGAAGCAGAATCAGGAGTATAGCAGGATAGTTTAGGCTGTGATTTCTTGTCATTAGGCTGCAAAAAGAGGAGACTTAATTTGCAAGTCAGACTGAAAAGATTCACAAGAACATATTCCGAGAACCTTAATTACTCCATGCCTGATCTTTGGGTCACATCTTGATGATAAAATCCTTCTAATTTGGAGCATCTCTCAGAGAGTGTCAGTACATGGATTTCATGGTACACTTTTTATATACTTTCAAGCCATTTTTCACCTCTTAGGAAATATTTTGCATTGTATAGCAAGTCTTTTTAAAAGTTGTACAAGTGATTTGCAAATAGACATTAACTTCAATGGAATCTGAATTAAATCAGCAGCATTCCCAAAGCCGAAGTGCTCTCTATCCAGTCCTTTGGTTTCTGCTGTAAGCCGGTGTTACAGTATCCTTACTCCTGCAGCTGTGGCTCATTATTACAGTTACGCAGGCTTGTTTTCTGAATCCCACAGAGGCAATGTTGTAAATTGCTAATTGTTAGTACCACTGGTGGTCCTTGTTGCTATCTGTGGAGAAGGCTTGAAGTTCTTGTAACTTTAAGAAATGAGATTGTGGTAGCTAAGATGCTTTCAAGGAAGGCTTGTTCAGTGAAAGCACTTAGATCTGAGTTGAGCTGCCTTGTTAGAATTTCTCCCTGGGAAGCACTGTAAAGAACATTTCTGAGGTACCTGCTAAGATGCTCCCCAAACCAAGGCAACAGCAGCCAATTTTTTCTTTTTATGAATTTTGAATTTTGATTTTTATTTTTTGGTGTATGTGTGTGTGTGTGAGGACAGCTCACCTAACTGATATCTTGGAATAAGTCCTAGCTAACTGAAACCAGCAGGAAAAGATCGTTTTCAAGGGGTAGTAAGAAACGTCTTTTAAACTTTAAAATGCCCTTTTTATTTTTAATTTCTCTTTTTTTTTCCCCCCCTGCCTGGGAGACTGACATGAGTAGTCTCTATTTAAAAAGCACATGCATGGTTTAATCAAGTTTATGGTTATATCAAATTTATGTCATATATTCATCTGTACAAGTGGGTTCTAATCTTATACAGCATGTGTTTATTCTGCAAAATGCCATAGATAGTCTCTCTAAAGTTGTTTTGCATCAGATGCCACATCCTTTCTTCGACTGATTTCTGTTGCCTCTGTTCAGGCTATCTTAGCTTATAATGCTGCAGCCTTTCCCCCTCCTCTCCATGTGGGATGCCCGTCTATCATCCACTGATGGTTGCTGTCCCACTATGCATGGAAAACTGGTAACAGATGTTGCCATATGTTTATTTTCAGTTTTGGGAAAGGTACAACTTAGGCCAGTCAATTGGAATGTCTTGAATGATAAGCCCCATCAAACTGAAACCATATGGCTGTTTGAAAAGTAAGTTTTACAAGGCTCCAAGCAGAAACCTGCAAGCAATGTGTATTCTGGTAGGGCTCTAATAGTGTGTGCCTTCTGATCTCAGCCTGTGCTTCCTTTCTGATCAAAAATACTAGAGCATCAAAGTCCTAGATGTGATGTTCTGGCGTTTTGATTTTACACTTTCAAGTACATTAGGACATATGTGATACCCTAAATTTGTCTCTTTGCTGAATCATCATCAGCAGGAATACTTAAAATCCCACATATTAACTTATTATTACTAACAACCTTTCTAAGCAGTAATAGTGTGAGCATTGTCTTACCACTGTGGAATAAGTTCTAAAAAGGAGCTGTATCGTATCAAGATCGAACAAAAGGTCCTTAATCATAGAATCATTTAGGCTGGAAAAGACCTTTAAGATCATTGAGTCCAACTGTAAAATTAACATTGCCAAATCCACCACTAAACCATGTCCCTAAGGGCCACATCTATATATACAGAAATTAAAAGTAGCTCTCCTTCCTCCCAATGACATAACATGTCCATTCCAAAATTATTTGTTTCTGAATCTACAGCACTAATAGCTTTCTTGCTGTTCATCAGCTGTCTTGATTTAGTTCAAGGAACAGACTGCAGACCCTTGCTGCCTTTTCCTGCCTTCTGAACAAAGTGTTTCTGTATCCCTTTTCTGAACTGAGCAGATGAATAGCAGATGTATAGTATTTCTCCTGAAAATATGACAAACAGACCTCTGCTTTTGGGGGGAAGAGCTAAAAACCCAAAAGAAAACAAAAGTAAGATGCTGTAATCTTTGAAGACATTGGAGGCAATTAGTATTTCAAAATCTGGCTTTGTTTTGGGAATAATTTACAGTATTTCCTGTGGTTTCAGCCACATTTAAAGAGAAGTGTGTTTAGGGAGAACTGAACCGATGACCCACCCTCCTCCTCCTCTACATCCCTCCATTATTGTGCTTTGGAACCTGGGGTGAAAGGCACAGTCTGATCTCCTCCTGGGAAGATTAGATAAATACTCGTTTTGCAGCTAGTTCTCTTTGTCTCCTTACCTTACCATCAAGATATTTGTCCATAACTCTTCCTTTAAGTTCTTCTGCTAATGTCCTTTGTGCAGGAGACTCCTCCTTGCTTAACTGGTCAGAGCCCAAGGCTGTCAGCCCTTTCCCTGGAAAGCTTCAGCTTTCTTGAAACAACTGATAGTTAGCAGCTTTACCCACAGTATGAATCTCTTCAGAAGCAGAAAGGCAATAGCTCAGTTAGTTAACTATCATGGTGACTCAGTGGGATTTATTAAATAATAATATGTAATAGTATTTAATGATAATGCCATTGATGTCAAAACCAGGAAATGCCCTTTTTGAAACAGGTGCAGAGTAGTACCTACCTTTTTGCTTTTTCTCTTCTGTATTCTCGTGATGATTTTCTTTCGAGATCAGTCTTGTTTTATGTTTTCTTTCTCTCTGCTCTGATCTCTCTGAATAGCTCCTGTCCTACTTGCAGCTCCACTCGAGGGGGTGGAGACTCCCTGGGCCGTGGGGCGTGCTGTCCGCATCCCTCCCCTTCCCGAGCATCTTGGGGATGGTCCAGGCAGGCGGCGGGCGTCCAGATTGTTGGAGAGGGAGCCTGTGCAGCACGGGAGGAAAGCTGCTTGCTGGCAGCTTTTACTGGCTGGATTTTAACAGCCAGTTTGTTTTGTTCTTTCTCTTTTCCAGTCAGAGAACAGATTCAGTCTTCGAAACAATTTTTCCCCACTGAACACCCTAATGTTCAGTGGCAGAATCCTATGTATCCTTTATGATGAACTGTCCTGTCCCATTATGTTTCTAGGAGTGTGAGTGAATGCACAGCTGTACTAATTCTAATATAATCAGAGGTCTGCAATATGTAAACTTAGTCCTAATACTGAGAAACTCCTGTTTCAAGCACAAGTGTGGTGTGCTGTAGTCCGAATGAAGATGTTTGGCAGAGAGATGTTTGCATGTGGAACAAAGCAAGCCCTGAACAGAGCCATGGGAGAAGAAACAGTCAGGGGAGCTTGCAAGTTAAATGCGCAAAACTTCTAAGGAACGTTAGGTGAAAATAAGTAATAGCATTTTGAGGGCCAGAGTTAAATGTTCACTGATACTACTCATCCTAGAAAATTAAGATCTACTCACCAGGGTGTGGTCATGAGGTATTCAGTTATCAATGTGTGGCAGACAAATCTGATTATTAGTTCTAGAGCTGATCTTAGGGCTGGGTTATGAAAAGAGTCAGTGATGCAATTGTTACAGTGATGTATGTGTCCTACCTGCTTGGAACTGATTCACTAGCAAGCAGATTCCTGATAGAATTTAGTGTAAGACATAAGAACCAGTGTGTGAGGTACCTCCATCTTCAGGAAGCAGCTGTGTGCATTTGGAAAGCATAGCAGTGGTTATTTTGTATAATGGTAAAGATGAACCACTCGGTATGTTTAGCTCTTCTCTGCATGGAGATCTATGTCAAGAGTATCAAATATAACTCTCCAAGAGTCACAGTGCTGGTGACACAATTACTACCATAAATCTGATCTAAGTGTAGCTGCATTTGACTGTTTCCAGAAGGGACTCCCAGTTGTTGAGAAAAGCTAGTTTATTTTATTTTTAAGGATAACAGCCCTTTGACTTCTAGATTAAAGATGCTAACAAACTAATAGCAGTGGGGGAAGATTTCAAAAATTATTTCCTGGCTTTTCACAGCTTAAGGACAACTATAACTGTCTTTGGAGTATGGTGCCATTTGTACTGCTTAACATATTTTAGGAAAGCCAGCAATAAAAATGTCTCCTCCCTCAAGCACCACCTACTGGCTTTTCTCTAAGTTGGTCCTCGGGATAATTTCAGCAGGACTGTTTAATGTCAGTGACGAGGTGTGACATCATGACATCCCACAGCAGGCCCATGTCACCCTGACGGGACCCTCTGTGCCCGGTGGCTTTGGCAGATCCAGCGCGGGCGACTGGAGGTGTGGCAGGTCTTGGAGTGCACCTTCCACTCCCGTGCTGTTGTGCGTCTTTGCAGAGGTATTAAAGCACCTCACGCCAGTCAGTCCAGGAGGAAGTATCCAAACCCGATAGCTGAGAACAGTGCTTTGGCTCGGGCGGTGCGGTGGGAAACGCAGATGGTGCATTCCAGATTGGCAAGTTTTGGAGATGCCGTGGGAAGGAGACGGTAGCTCTGCAATTTTACTTACACAGCTCACGAGCTGTACTCTCCTCTCATCCCGATCCCCTGACTCCACGTTGTATCACAGCCCTGACGATCGCGACTCCTCCCACCTCCTCGACGGGGCGGCACCGAGGGTGCCGAGCCCCAACCCTGCGCGTCCCCTTTAAGGGAGGGCGGGCGCTCGCCCCGGAGCCGGAAGCGCGGGTCCCGCGGAGCGGAGCCGGGCCCGCCATGAGCCGCCCGCCCGCGCTGCAGGCGCTGACCTGCGGGCCCTGGGAGATGCGGGAGCGCCTCGGTACCGGCGGTTTCGGCAACGTCATCCGGTGGCACAACAAGGTAGGCGGCGACCGGGCCCACGGCGCCCCGGCTCGGGGCCCACGCTGAGCCCAGCCCGTGCTGTGTCCGCAGGAAACCGGTGAGCAGGTGGCCATCAAGCAGTGCCGGCAGGAACTCAGCCCGCGCAACCGCGACCGCTGGGCGCTGGAAATACAGATCATGAAGAGGTGAGGCGGGGCGGTGGTGCTGCCGGGCCGAGCCAGGTGCCCGCTCGCGGCCGGGCCGGGCGGAGGGGTCGCCGCGCGATGTCGCATCAGTGCCTCGGGACGCGAGGCGGAGGCGGCCCTGGAGTGCGGATCTGACGGGTGCCCTGTGGGAAATGGTGGGAGAGTCTATTGGCCGCCGGCCGCCAAGGGATCCCCTTCCAGGAGATGTTCTCCAGGAGGTCCGCTGCGGGGGCAAGTGCGTGCAAGTTCACGCTAAAGAAAACTTCACGTTGTGCTTCGTGAGATTCTTGGGTCTCACACTGCCGTCTTGGGCTCGTCTGCTGCGCCCTCAGCGCTACAACAATGCTGCTACCTAGCCGCTCCTTTGCCTGACTTAACGTCTGTGCCGGGGCAGTCCCTAAGGGTGTTGGATTGACATTTTAGGATGTAGTAGTCTGACTGCAGTTTGGGTCTTTTTTCTGGACCGTGGCAATAGACTGCCTTGCACTCCTTTGGAAGGCTTGTTATCGTACCGTCTAGACACATCTGTAATGCATATGCATTGAAGAGACACACTGTCTGCACGTGAAATGCCAGGAGTTGGAATGAGTCTAAATCCATGAACGATGCTAACCTTTAGAATTCACTAGTTCAGTTTCTAAAAAGATTTGTGACCATGTAGGACTTTGACTGATGACCAAGAGCATTGTGAAACTCTAGCTGTTGCAGAACATCATGTGTACCTGTCTCATTTTTGTTCTGCAGACTGAACCATCCCAATGTGGTGGCTGCCCGTGATGTCCCTGAAGGGATGCAGAAGCTTGCACCAAATGACTTGCCGTTGTTGGCCATGGAGTACTGCCAAGGTGGAGACCTCCGCAAGGTGAGGTCCTTGGGATGGTGGCCAAGGAATGGATCAGCTTATCATCTGATCCTAGGTTTTCTGTTGAAGTTTTCCCATAAAATCTTTGTTTTCACATCCTGATGGTTCCTAATTCTAGTCATCAGCAGGTGTTGGTGGCTTGGTCCTTGATATTATGTTCAGCTTTTGAAGACTTAAGCGCTTTGTGAAACTGTCTGTATTGTTTTGGATGCAAGTGACACTGTGAGGAGTTTGCACATAGAGAATGAGGGCATGTGTAAGGGATGTGCAACACAATGTGAGTATGGCCAAGACCATTGTAGGGTAGGGTGTGTCTGTAGGCTATACACTTCCTGAAAGCGATTAACTCCTGTCAGTCATAGAAGAAATAACACATGATAATTCAAATCCTAAGTATTTTCAAACCTTTGCTGTAATCTACCTGTAGCTAAAACACAGACTTTAGACCTCAGATTTGAGCTGATTCTGCCAGGCACAGGGGAAATGGCTAAGAAGGATGGAACAAATAGAAGGATGAGAATGTGATGATACTGACTTATTTCACTTGCTCCTTTATCCTCTCATGCAATTAGACCATGGCCTGAAGCTGTAATTGCTGCTGCTGGAGGTCACAGTCCACAGAGTCTTGGGCCTCTAGAGAATTTAATTGTTGTTACTGAAACTTCTTGTATCCCTGAGAATTTGTGGGACTGTGAGCCTCACTCAGGATAGAGGGGGAAAGACTACATTCTGTTGCTTACTTGCAGTACCTGAACCAGCTGGAGAATTGCTGTGGCTTGCGGGAAGAAGCTATTCTCATCTTGTTATCTGACATTGGTAAGTGGTAGGAGTACCTTCAGTTGTCTGAGCTATGGAAACCCTCTTAGTCCTGAATCCACTCTATGAATATGGAGCACTGACCTTAGTGATTCCATTTTAGACTGACCTCTGGGGAGGTCCTTGCCTACTGGAAGCTTGCCAGCATTACTACAGTTTACAGGAAGGACATGAGGGAACACCCCGAGAGAGAGCTCAGCTTGTGTCCAGAGTTTTATGATGCTGACTTTACCTCTTGCACTTAGTATTTCATTGTATGTTTGATTGTACAAGGTTTGATGTAAAAGCCATGCTTATTACTAGATAGAACTGAATCCGTACTGAGCTTGTGCTAGGTACTGTTACTTATGCTCTTACAACTGGCTTTTTCTGTGTCTCAGCTTCTGCTCTCAGATACCTTCATGAGAACAGAATCATCCACAGAGACTTGAAACCAGAGAACATTGTGCTGCAGCAAGGAGAGCAAAGGGTAAGCAGGAACCAGTTGTCTCTACCTGCACAGACAAGTAAGCTTAAGAGGAACATGCATGTGCTTCATGCACTTACATGGTCCCTCTGCAAGAGCACTCAGCCCAGGATAACACCTGTGTCAGGTCACTGTGTCAGGTGAATAGTATTCTGTGTGCAGCTGAGATGAGACTTTGTATTAGACATCTGTTAACATCCGACATTTTGACTTTCAACTATTAAGGAAAGAACCAGACTGTACTGATTGACCAAAGACCGGAAGGACCTGGAGGCATAACTGCTAAGTGTGCCATGGCACCTTCAAATTCATCACAGTTTTAGGAATCTACAGTAGCCTTCATATTTACTTCTGTCTCTTCACTGGTACCTTTGCTGCATAACTTTGAAGAGCTGAACCTTTCCTATCTGCTGTATGGTTTGCTTTTAACAGGACTTCAGTCTAGCATTCTTATTCTCTGTTGTGTGTTTCAGTTAATACACAAAATCATTGACCTTGGTTATGCTAAGGAGTTGGATCAGGGTAGCCTATGCACATCCTTTGTTGGGACTCTGCAGTACTTGGTAAGGAAGGAATTCAGCTAGAAGAGCAGCTACTGCTTTGTAGTGGGATAGAATTAACTGTTATCAAGCTTTGGGCTGGGATTAAGTACTTGTGCGGTATGGGGTGTGTTTGTGGTGCTGAAGCTAGCAAAGTTGACCAATTTTTTGCTGACACTGGGTTTTGTGCTAGCTGTGTCTATTATAAATGAGAAGCAGGAGTGCTAATAACCTATGCTGTTTACTCTGAAAAGGTCTTAAAGCTCATGAGAGGCAGCGTTCAGTAATGTCTTTAATCGTTTGTACAAATGTTAATGAGATGTTAAGGAATACAGAGAGCTATGTCTCATGTATGTAAACTACCTCAGGCTCCAGAGTTGCTGGAACAGCAGAAGTATACTGTGACAGTGGATTACTGGAGCTTTGGCACACTTGCCTTTGAGTGCATTACAGGCTTCCGACCATTCCTACCTAACTGGCAGCCAGTGCAATGGTGAGTGAGCTGGGGCTGAGTGATAAGTGGGCATGATGTGACTTTCCTGTTTACAGGAAGTAGAAGTGGTCCCTTGATTCTGAGGATAATATCCCTATGTTCCTTGCCATTATGGAGACTGACCCCCTTCACAGGAGTTTGACTTACCTGAGCAAGTTCAGTATTCCTGATACTTGGTCTATGGGTTAAGGGCTGACTCCTGCAGGGCAGATAACAGAAACCAAAGTGGCATCTGTGTTATATCTGTCAAGAGTAGCTCTAAGAGCCTACTGACATGCAGGCTGGGAAGGGAAGGCGATTATTTCACCATTATACTTGCTTTAATTCATTAGGCATACAAAAGTGCGTCAGAAGAGTGAGCTGGATATTGTTGTTTCAGAAGACTTATCCGGAGAAGTCAAGTTTTCTAGCAGTTTGCCCTGCCCAAACAATCTTAACAGGTAAGTACTAGAAATTGCTGTGCTGGGATAAACTGATTCTTCTGCAGAAGGACCAAGTTTATATTACATGCTTTACTGTGTTAATCTGTGAATAAACTGCGTGCATGACACAGACAGTGCTTGGGTCGCTTGTCAGACTTTTGTAGTTCTGAGCCTTGGTTTCTGCCTTCTAAACACTGCATTTGTGATGGGGAGAGCTGGAGTGTTGGGACGGAAGGGCAGAGTTTTGTCAGTGCTCCCACACAGAACAGGCCATATGGTTACTGCAAATGCACTTTTACCTCTTCTGATTTCCTTCTGGTTTTTGTTGCTCAGTGTTTTGTCTGGGAGGTTGGAGAAATGGCTGCAACTCATGTTAATGTGGCACCCACGTCAGAGAGGTACAGATCCTACATATGGACCCAATGGGTGTTTCAAAGCTTTGGATGACATTTTGAACTTGAAGGTGAGCGATGGGTTTGTATTACCCTGAAAAGTTTTCCAGAGAGCAGTTGCCTGTAGCCTATGAGAGAAGAGGCTTGAATCATAGATGTAGGATGAAGAGTGAGACAGAAACTCACAGAACTGTCTCCTGACAGTGACAGGTGCTTTCTTCTTGTGTCTTTGAGGACAAACACTCCCTGAGCTTGTTGGGAGTAGTGAATAGCTTCTGTGCAGTGCATGCTCAGTTCCTTGTTCTGGTAGAGGATTCTACACCTGAAGTTGTTTTATTGCCATGTGGCCTCTCTTCCACTTGGTGGAGGACAAGAACTGTGGAGGACAAGAACTTTGCCATAACATTAGGAAGTTGCTGCAGTGACTTCTTGAGTCTGCCAAGTGTTTTGAACAGTTTATTGGTGGGCATTGTCACAGTCCTGCAGTCTCTGCTCTAATGTGACCAGTGTGTCTTCAGCCTTTCTCATGCTACGCTACTCTTTTTTGTAGTTGCTTCATGTTTTGAACATGGTTACGGGAACTGTGCACACCTACCCTGTGACAGAGGAAGAGACTCTGCAGAGTGTGAAGGCCAGGATTCAGTCAGATACAGGAATTCCAGAACAGGACCAGGAGCTACTGCAGGAAGCAGGACTTGCACTGTTTTCTCAGAAGTTGGTCACTAAATATACAGCTGATACCAAGGTGAGTCTGGATGCTCCTTCTTACTGTTGAGTGAATCAGCAGGCACTGCTCTCAGTTTGGGATCACCGCACTCCCTGCTGTTGTGGCGTGCTTTTGTCATGGTAACCACACAGACCTAACAGCTGTTGCAGCATAGGCACCTTATTGCCTTGGTGTTCTGTGTTTGGCTGAGGAGGGCTCTTCTGTTTACGGTGTTACCAAGGCTTGCTTTTCCTGATAGAACCTAGTTGGGTCTTTTGTCTTCTGCAGGTGAATGATACTGCAGCTGCGGAAACAGACCTTCTCTTCCTCTTTGATAACAAGAAAGTTTCCTATGAGGCTCAGGTGGCCTTGCGTCCTCATCCAGAAAGTGTTGACTGCATCCGTAAGGACTTTCTCTGGCATGAACGTGAAGGCGGGGCCTGTGTTGAGAGGGCTGTCCTTGTTCTGTGGTCTGTATCATGTGCTAAGAGTAGAGGGAGCCTTTGCATATGAGGACTGAAGAAGCAGTAAAATGGACTGACATTCATTCGATTTATCAGAATAACTGAAAAAAAGAAGTGTTTGATTTTGATATACTGAGAGAACTGCACAGGGGTTATCCAACTCTAAGCTTTCTAGGCAGTAACATGTCCCTCAAAGGTGTAATGTTTTGGTCTGTTTTGTGATAACACTACTTTCATGCTTCATGTTGATATGTACATTTCACTTTTCCCCGCCTCCTCTGTTTTTAGTTCAGGATCCAAAGAAGAATCTTCACTTTTTCCAGTTGCGGAAAGTGTGGGGTCAGATCTGGCACACAATCCGGATGCTGAAAGAGGACTGTAACCGGCTTCAGCAGGGGCAGCGAGCAGCCATGTACGGTGGCAGTTTCTCTAGAATACTTATCTGTCTTTGTGCTCTGGCGCAAGGGAATTCAGAAATGGGACCCTGTTGGAATGGGGAAGCCCATGACTGGAGCTGTAAGCAAGTAATGAAAAGCTGAGAGTTAGCCCTTGGGCACAACTGCATTTCTCCTCACTGCTATCTCAAGTATCTACTTTGGATGTAAGTAGAAGCCTGGATTTTTAGTTTCGGAGGCTAATAGGACCTTCTTCTCCATTCAGGATGAATCTGTTGCGTTACAATAGTACCCTGTCGAAGATGAAGAATTCTATGGCCTCCCTTTCACAGCAGCTGAAAGCAAAGCTGGACTTCTTTAAAACAAGCATCCAAATCGATCTGGAAAAGTATAAAGAGCAGATTGAATTTGGAATTAGTGAGTATAGCATCTGGCACACAGGTCTTTTCTTTCCTCTTACCCTCACAAAACCATCTACCTCTTTTCTCTGTGAACCTGAGAAAACCAGTCACTCTTCTTTGATTCCTGTAGCTTCTGAGAAGCTGCTGTTTGCCTGGAAAGAGATGGAGCAAGCTGTGGAACTTTGTGGGCGGGTATGTTTCTACATCTAACTGCTTATCTTAAAGAAAAAGAGGCTTGTTTTTATTATCTCTCCTCCCCACTTCATGTCCCTGCTTTAAATGGAAACTTCTTGTGTTTGTACTGGTTCCAGATTTCTCGTTGCCTTGGTTTGTGTGGCACCATTTTTGTCCGTTACTAGTACTACATGAAGCTCACTCTGTTCTAAGGCTTAGGGGAAAAGGGGAGATCTTGGGGAAACCCCAGAAATGTCCTGGAAGTTGTTTTATCCAAGAGCATCAACCTAATTTCCTTGAATTGAAATTGTTCACATTCTCATTTGTCTTTGGTCAAGGCTGCTGTTTGCACCTTGCTGGGGTGTTTAGAAATGTGAATGAGAAAGGAAGAACCAATGCAAGTGGTAGCGTCTCTAAGTATGAGGCTGTTCTGTTGCTTATGTTCTGCCCTGCTTTCAGGAGGATGACGTGGATCAGTTAGTAAAGAGGATGATGGCCCTGCAGACAGACATTGTGGACCTGCAGAGAAGCCCACTAGGTCGTAAACAAGGAGGAACGCTGGAGGATTTGTGAGTTGAACTACCCTGAGCTTCAAATGCAGGAATGTTTCTAGCTAAGTTTACTTACTACAGGACAATGAAAGAGCTATTTCTTCCACCCAGATTATGGGGGACTGGGAGGACTTTAACACTAAAAATGGTTTTTGACTGATCTGTCATTTGTCTGAAATGGCAGACAGGTATAGAAAAGATTTGAGTTCTCAAACTGTTTGTTCTTAATTTTGGTTCTTTGGGAATCCCTTTTTTTTCTCCTGCCTTTTTCTTCTAGAGAAGAACAAGCCAGAGAGCTGTACCGAAGACTGAGAGAGAAGCCAAGAGGTAAAAGACACTTTTATTCAACGTCAGCTTGCTTTGTGTGGATAGTAACTTTGGAGATGTAGTAATGATCACTGAGAAAACCATCTGCCTTCTAGGCCTGCCCAGACACTAGCAGCACATGGACTCTCCTGGACTTGCCATTTTTTGAGAGTCAGGGAGTCAGTTTCACACTAGGTCAGCCTTGCTTTCTTGGTGCTTTGTAAGCTGTTCTTGAAACTCCTCTGGAGCTCTTCTCAGAGTAGGCTGTTGCCACAAGCATATGCTGCTGCTTTTGTGTAGGAAGGATGAAAGGTGTGGCTGTTCCTTTGATACAGTCCCAACTCTCCTTTTCAAGTTCTTCAAATTTTGGAGAAGGTGGCTAAAATCCAGTGTAATTCATCCCACTCAAATTTGCATATCCTGAACTTTGGATGTTTCAGGATTGAAGCAGCAGTGGAAACAAGCCACTAAGAATCTTCTCACTCTGTCCTATGTACCTACCTTCCTGTGTAATACTGACTCTCATTCCAGATCAGAGGACAAGCGGTGATAGCCAGGAAATAGTACGACTGCTCCTACAGGCAATCCAGACCTTTGAAAAAAAAGTTCGCATCATTTATGCTCAGCTCAGGTGAGCTTTGTAGATTTTATTCGGAGTTGAGAGAAGGCATTTTCTCTTCCAGCAAGAGAAGATTTAAAACTCAATGCATGCAGCTAATGAGATCTTGCAGTGTTACAGGAAATAAATAACTTCGGAAATGTTCGCCTACTGCAGTGGCCCATGTGTGATTGGTTTTTACTTTTTTAATAGTAAAACTGTAGTTTGCAAACAGAAGGCATTGGAATTGTTCCCCAGAGTGGAGAAAGTGATGAATCTGATGAGTGAAGATGAGGAAACAGTTGTTAGGCTTCAGGAGAAACGACAGAAAGAACTGTGGAACCTGCTGAAAATTGCTTGTGTAAGTAAAATAAAAACTCCATTTTAACCCGAAAATCTGGTTTGTAGCACAGGTTACTGAAGTAATAGTAAATTGAATATGTCCTATGGTTCTTATTTGAATTAGTATTAAAGCCAAATTCCAGGTTGTCTCATATTCCTGGCTGCTGAAAACTAGTGGAAATAATTGCTCTCTGAATAGTCTGTGTTTTCTTCAGAGTAAAGTACGTGGTCCTGTTACTGGCAGTCCAGAGAGCATGAACACATCACGTCTTGGTAGCTCTGGTCAGCTGCTGCTGCAGGTCTCGTCTGGAACATACAATTTATCAGAATCTGTAACAAAAAGGTGAGGCAAAGTCTGGCGTTCTGCAGCTGCTAGTGCCAGCACTACAATGCTGGGCTTCCTGCTTTATGGAATAATGGCATGAGGGCCTTCTCATGTTTTACACTTTATGTTCAGCTTGCATTGTCAGCAGTCTTGGTTTACTTAGTAGCTAGCCTTCCTGGGGCTTGCAGATCTTCCTTATGAAAAATGGGGAATCATGTATAGCTTCACTTCCCCCTGCCTCAGTCATAAAGGTGGTTTTTTGGTTTTTTTTTTTTTTTCCCTTTAATCTGAGATGGTTGGCCTCACTTGGAAGTACACTGCCAACAAGAACTGTTGAAGCATTGTCATGAAAGACGATAGTAGCTGAGCTGTATCATCAAGGAGACTGCTGTAACCAAGCATGTGTAGTTCTGGCTTGCTTAAATGAACTGAGTCACCACTTGAATGAGAGACCTTGGTTTGTTAATTTGCATGTTGCCTCATCCTTAAGTTTATACACTGTTCTCAGCTTTTTCTCTAGCAACAGCAATTCCACATAATAACCCAATCCCATCTTGGAATACATTTCCTTTCCCTAGTAAATTGGGATGCCACCAACTTTTCAAGTTGCAGTATGAATTTCAAGCTTATGCCCTGACTGACTTCAGTGTCCTGCAGCGTATCTGCCAGAAATTTCTTAATGATAGAGGCAGCATCTCTTTAAACTGCCATATAAAATAATAGTATAATAATTGTCCCTTTCAGTGAGGAGCTGCTGCTGGAATCTCAGAAACTTTGTAGCCAACTAGAAAATGTGATGCGTGACACAATGAAGGATCAAGAACAGAGTTTCTTGGTAATGTATCCATTCTTCTATAAATGGACTAGGGAAGAGTATGGCTTCAAAGTTCTGCTTGTGTTAACTTTGCCACCACTAACACAGCTAACTGAAATCTGCAATTTACTTTTGGACAAGGAGAAGAGTAGGAGTTGCAAATGTAGGAAGCACCTGCTCCCCCATGATCTGCTGTCATACTCTGCTTGCCAGGACTGGGAGCCACGTGCTGGAGACTTGAGTTGCTCTGAACAATAAAGGATGGGGCAAAGCACTTGGCTGTTTTACGAAAATACAGCAAAATTGCATGCAAATTTGGGATGATTGGGTGGCAATACAGTGGTGCCCAGGGATGCTTAATTTAACGATGCAGAATACTAGAGAATGCAAGTCAAGGGTTTCCTTTACAGCATCCACAGGGCTCATCATGAAATGATACTGACCAACTTACTCACAGTAAATTTTTTAAGACCCTTAATATGCTTCCCCTTTATTCTAGAGAAAGCTCAACTGTAAGCTAGTGTTGAACTCTGTTTATTCTTTAGGCTCTAGACTGGAGCTGGCTGCAGCTTCAGGTAGAAGAAACAAACAGTCCAGAACAAACACAGATGTAAAATCATTTGGATTGCCTCTGAAGCCGTGCTACTTTGGGAAGCCAACTGTGAAAAGCTGCTGCCTCTGAGAAGGGAATATCAACTGCTTCCTTCTACTGTCAGCTACTGCTTATGTGATACATATGGCCTAGCTTTTAGTATCCACCTCTCAGACACCTTTTTTTCACAAAGATACAGTAGGGAATGCCTGTTCCCAGTACTTGGAAAATGTTCTTCATTGTGCCTTAAGACAGTGGATATACGCTGTCCTGATATATCTTCCCTTAGGCATCACTTGTGGCTGTTTTGCTGCATTTTAGGCTTTCTAATGAACAATGGACAACAACATATACCCAGTCACTGGTAGATGTCACCTTCCTAATATACTTGAACTGTGAACTTCATTTCTTAACTTTGCTGATTTGCACTTTTCTTCTTTAAGTGTAATGGTTGTACTTACCTAATACTTGTTTCCTGTATGGGAACGAAATTATCTAAAACATGTAAACTTTTGGTTTGCTCTTTTTGATACCCTCAATAACATAATGGAAAAAGCTGCTTTCACTGTGCAGGTCTCTAAAACAAGAGAGGCATAAGGATGTTGTCCTAGAAACCACAGGAGAAGGAAATCTTAAGTGTACAGGTATTATGTAACAAAGCACTTGCAGATTATCTATTAACCATGCTTAAATTTGCATGAAAAGAAAAAAAAACCAAAACACCAGCTCAATGGAACCTTGGTGGGAGTCAAGACACACCAACCTTCTGTTCTGACTGTGACCAATTTATTTCATTCTGATGTAACCCCAAGTTTCCACTACAGCACAGAGACCTTCTTTTATAAAAGGCTGTGAAGTATAGGACATGCAAAATGCAATACAATAATGGGGAGAGGTTGGATTTTCTTCTGTTTGTTTTTTTGAACGGATTTAAAATACAGGAAACTGAAATGTGGCACAAACATCACAACTTCCATGCATGCCTTCAACTGTCTTCCTTTGTTGTGCTGGCACTCTCTGGACTTCAGCATTGGGTTCAAGTCATTCTTGGGAAGAGTAGAAAGTTCACACTTCTTCAAATTTCAGAGTAATATTAAGGCTGAAATGCACTGGGTACGCTTTTCCTTCATCTTCCAGAGCACCATCAGTTGTTCTACTTAAAGCTGTGTTAAGCTTCCAGCTCAAATCCCAGCCCAATTTTGTGACCTCCAGCATTGAAATTCTTACCGTCAATCAAGCCTGAGAGGGTCAGCTTTACACCTACAAAAGCAAGTCACGAGAATCATCATACACTGAGATCCCTGAATTATGCCCTCACTCTGGTACTTGACCTCACTAATGTGCCTTAGTTGCTACAGCAACTTGTGTACATACACATCCTTTACTTCTCTGAGTCTGCGTAATGACTTCTAGCTCCTATGTTCATCTATTCTGTTAAGAGGACAGTGAATTAAACCAAAGTGTAGTATTTAATACTATTTCCTGCTACCAGTGAGAATTACGTACCAGGTCGGAGGGCATGAGTGTAACCAATTCCAATGAGGCTGGCATTGTTCACTTTAGCCTACAAGGAAAAAAAAAAAAAAAAAAAATCACAGTATTAATACACTATGTGTAAGTATTCATACAGAAGTGTCCCAGTGCCCTGAGAAGGTGGCTTATGCAGAAACACTCTTCAGCTACTGGTAGACCAACCTCTACTAGAAGCATATTCCAATCTTTTCTCAAGCGCTTCCAGCTTACGCCACCATTTGCTTAATTCTGCCTACAGAAAATGCCACGCTGTTGTTCAGTGCTTCCTCTATTATATCTTTATATCCTTTAAAGAGCTACTTACTGCAGGCCCTCAGAGCGTCTTGTACACATCACTCAGGAGTGATTTTTTCTTCTAATGAGCAATAAATACATGAATATGCAATCCCCTTTTTGCATTACCAAGTTTTGAGCTGTTTACAATAGTATTTATCATCTTTAATTTTGATTCAATGGTCCTGGAATTGTTTTAAAACATAAATGCTTGCTACTTCAGTTCTTAGTATTAAAACACACATGTCAGCTGATTTTCAAGGGTTGACTTACTGTTAGGAGAAAGCTGTTAAGCTCAGCTGAACTTCTACCATGTGACATGGTTTTATATTATGGATTTAAGAATTAGAAGTTAACTCGGTCCTTTCATTACCTTTTAAAATACATTTTGCAGCATATGAGCACACTAGTTGGACTATTTCAGTATGGACAAAATTATATTTTAGATTTTTTCCCACCCCTTAATTTTGCAAGTATGACGTGTGAGGTCCCAATTTAAATCTGAACCACAACAGAAGCCACAGTTTGCCACCTACTGTACTTCCTCAGTAACTAGTTAAAGCAACAACTTCATAACACAAATTTTCAGTATTTAGGGGAGCTTGAAATATTCACTTCTGTAACAAAATTCTTACCACAATGGAAGTCTTCTCATCCAGTTGGTACTTTCCAGCAATACCAAAACGTGTGTTGTTACTGCCAGCAGTCCATGCAAGATTGACTGATGTCTCAACCTTATTATTAACCTTCTGATAAATAGACCCACCAAACTCAGTGCCATCATTCCTGTTTGTAATAGATGCAAGTGTGTCAAGCGTTGCCTTGTTTAGTGACTCTTTAGATTAACACTTCCCCACAACCATTTGATCATTATCTCCTAAAACGAACCGAGTGATCCAATACTTCCCTGAACACAGGCTCACTACTTCCTGGCTGGAGTTGGCAGACTCCTGCTCATATTTTTTTACACTAAACATGTTTTGGTTGCAGAATGGAACAAGACTCCAACAGCCAGAGACCTACAGTTTGAGGTTCTGACAAAAAAAACAACTCAGATAACCAGGTTGCTTGTCTCATGCCAGTATGCAATAACACATAAAGGAGGCTTCAGTAACAATACAGACTTCAGTTATGGGAATGAGAAGACTGAAAACAATATTGTTGCATTACAGTTGTTTAAATACACCATCTTCAAAGCACCTCAGAGCATCTAAAAGCCAAGACTAGAGCTACACAGTGATGGCAGCTGGAGACAGTGCAACACATGCCTCTCCTTCACCTTGGGCACTTCTGAGGGACAAACTTTCTGTCTGATGGAGAGGGGGAGAAGGTACAGTAGTTTAATTGAAGGCTTTTTTGTCTAGTGCCATAACAGAAGTTAAAGCTTACAGCTTTTAATTACAAATTAACATAAAATCCCTTTACATTACTATCTTATACATACAAACCCCAAAATTACTCTGAAGCAAGGTATCAAGACAGCTAAGAGTTGGCAAGTTGCCCGTTTTAGTTGTATGGAAAATGAAAACACTGAATATAAATTAATTGGAAACAAATCAGCATCCCCTTCCATTCACCCACCTTTGACCTAAGCCTGTTACTGCTAACTATTCCTACAGTTTGGCTCTTCTGATAATGGTTTTCTAGGCTCAGGTAATACTTACACATTAGTGTGCAGCTGAAAGTCTCCAGCCTTATATCCCAGGGCAAAGTTATTTTGTGAAAGCTTTGACTTGGCTGTATCAAAAGCCATCTGGTAGCCTGCAAGCCAGCCTTCATAGCCCAACACTGCCCAGCCATAAATGGTTGGTCCAGAGAAATCAATGTCTATGTTGCAGCCTAGATGTACATACTCTCTTTTGTAGGAGGTCTTCAACTTTCCACTCTTCTTCCTGCAGAGAGAAACATGCAGTTTTATCCACACTAATACACAAGTATGTCATAGTTTTATTCCAATATGTAAGGAATTCATATTCCAATAAGCCCAGTTAATGAAACCACTGTAATGCCTACTCAAAACCTGACTGCTGCTGAAGAGGGCATGGGATAAGGATAATGGTGTTACGTATATTCACATGGTGCCACTTTTCCCCCTACCACCTCAAACTCCTTACAATCCTCAAGAAGGAAAAAAGACAAAATTGTTTCTCCTTAATGCTTTAAAATCCATCTAGTTTCAAATTTTTTTCTCTGCAAGTAAGTGTAATGCATTATGGCATCATCAGCTTCTTTCAGGAGCATCCATAACCCTGCAGCAACAGCTGTCTTTCAATGAATTTTTGTATGCTTGGTTCTCTCCACTGTTCCTTCCTTGTGCAGTGCTTGCTTTCCTTTCTTCACTGCTGGGTACCAGTCTCCTCTACTGAAAATGGATTTATTCATCCTCCAGATGTCATCCACAGAAATAGGTTTCTGTCTCTCTTGTGATATCTCTTCCTCTCTCCAATGTGTGTCTCTCTTGATTTTGCTACCAATGCAAACTTTAAGACAACACTTTACCACCTCTTTAATTCTCTCCCCTACCTCCTTTCTCTTCCACTCAAGACACAGCAGAACACTTGTGCTGCCTGTTGCTCACGCCTAGGCCTGGGGTCTCATTTTTGACTTAGCTTCTAATTCCTCGCATCCAAGCAGTATTTCAAACTCAGATTCTTCTGACAAGCTCTCTCCAACAATAAATAAATACCAGTCATTATTTGCAAAACAGTCTAAAGCTTTGTGCATTATTCAGACATAGACACCCCTCCTTTGCTCCACTACTTACCACAATTAAATACATGAGAATTGAGAAAGACAACTAAGTGCTATTCCACTGCCCATTCTACCTCCTCTTTCAACTCTGCACAAACGTCTGGCCAAAAGCATCACAAAAAAAAAAAAAAAAAAAAAAAAAAAAAAAAAAAAAGGGTTTACTGAGTTTGACAGCATCAGGACTGTCAGCACCATGAAGACCTAGTTGTTTAAGGGGAGAGTTAGAGATCTACTACCTACCGTAAAACAAATTTGCCACTGGCCAAAAAGCTGAAGAATGCTTTCTAGCACACCTTGTCCTTCTTGAGTTAAGTATTATCCTCTGCCTGCAGAAGATTCTACAATGACTGCAGAATCTTCTCCAATAAATGCCGAGCATTTACACAATGACCAGAATAAGTACTTCTAAAAGTTATGGGAAATACTAGCATTCCTTAGATAAAGGTAATAGAAAATGTTTACCCTGTGTTTGGTACAAATGTAGTGTCAAGAGCCACCTTCAATCCTTCAACCAACTGCAAAGAAAAATAGATATCTGCTCAAAAACCTGTTGAAATATAAATTTGTTACATTCCACTACTAGAACTCTACTTCTGTCTAAAGAGAAAACAAAATACAACCATAATGTATCCCACATGATTTACAATGAAATCTGAAGATGCTGCATGATGAAGGATTAAAATAGGACTTTTTCTTCCCACAATGAAGCCCTTCAACAGCACAGACTTGGTAGGTATGTTTTTACATACAGGAAGATGACACATCTTGTGCTAACAACAAGAAAATTATTCACAGATAATGACAGAAAGAAAACTACTCAGTTCATGTTTGCTTATTCTTTACAGTTCCAACAATCTATACAGTAGCTCAAAAATCTCTCTCATGATCTACAGATATTCTGTTAAAACACAGTACTTCTTCACAGGCCAAAGCATATACCTGTCTCATTTTCCCCCACCTTTGTTATGAGCTAGACAGCATTTTCCATTTTAAAGCGCAGGTGAAAGTACAAACATGAATGGCCATACATAGCAGATGGTACCACAGAATTTTTACAATCTTTGGCACCATTACCTTATACTTGAGGCATGAAGTGATAGGC
The DNA here is from genome assembly GCA_013397935.1 of Dasyornis broadbenti. Lineage (NCBI taxonomy): Eukaryota > Metazoa > Chordata > Aves > Passeriformes > Dasyornithidae > Dasyornis > Dasyornis broadbenti. The sequence continues at coordinate 942,629 of VZRN01003000.1, forward strand.
ATAAACCTGTTAGTGTCAAAAAGAACTGTGTTTTGAGAGTGCTGTAAGCTAGGAACCCTTTGTGTAAGCAGTGCCAAGCTGCAAAAACTCATCTTTCTCTTCAACCTTACAAAATATATTCAATCTCAAGGCAGCCGAACTTAAGTCTTCATGTATTAAAGCATTTAAAAATATGAGATCCGTCTTTGGTTTCCTTGCATACCTGCAGCAGTGACAGTTCTACATAGTTGGGTTCATTCACTTGGTAACTTAACTCCACACACCTGTAACTGCAGTAACTGTACCCCCAAATCATTACCTAGCAGCATATGGCTGTGAGAATGCCAGCATCCCCCACTCCCAGCCTGTGTGTTCTGCAAATATATATAACTCCTTTTAGTACTCCAGACACTTTTGTGCAGTTTTCATTCTCCAATGAAAGTATATGAGAATTGAGAAGGACAACTAAGTGATATTCCACTGCCTGTTCTACCTCCTCATTCAACTCTGCACAAACATCTGGCCAAAAGCATCAGAAAAAAAAAAAAAAAAGGATTTACTGAGTTGACAGCATTAGCACTGTCAGCATCATGAAGACCTAGTTGTTTAAGGGGAGAGTTAGAGATCTAGTACCTACTACAAAACAATAAATTTGCCACCGGCCAAATGTTTTCTGTTCAACTCAATACTTTCTCATAGCAGTTAAAGAAACATTTCCAAAGTATCTACTTCCTCTTACCTGATCCTCCACAGAAACTTCTGTTGCCAATGTGTTATCAGTGTTCCACTTCTGGGTGAATGTAAGTCCATGGTCTTTCATCTTATATTTGGTCTCTAGAGTGCCTGAAGCCTTGCCTGTGTCCGTGTTGGAAGAACCAGTTGCAGTGAATTCCTGTCAAGAGCACAGTATCACGGAATCACAAAATAGTCTGAGTTGGAAGGGACCTAGAAGGATCATCAAGTCCAATTCTTATGTAAATGGCCCATGCAGAGATTGAACCTGTGACCTTGGTGTTATTAGCACCATGCTCTAATCAACTGAGCTAATCAAAGGGTCATGAGTTTCAGCACTCTTTATATTTAATTACATTTATTTTTTCCATTTGTCAAGTGCCAGCACTCACAATTGCTACCCTTAGGCCTTTTGAAAGAACCCTTAAAAATGTTTGTCCTCCTCTTCCCTGTCCCCACCTAGAATAATTACTTTTGTGTCACAAAGTGCTAGTCCTTCTGGCATCTCTGTTCTGAACATTTCTTTTATTGAGGTCTACTGATAGAGCCTTAGAACTTGCCTAGGCTGGAAAAAGCCCTATTACACAAAGACCTGACACCTTCCTTTACTTTTCATCACTGGGATTTGATTACTTGCTCCTCGCCATCTTAACTTTACCGCACTTTTCCCCTAGCTTATCCGTCAAAAAATCCTTTTTCTGACATCTTTTTTTTTTTTGTCAAAGTGGCAGTTATTTCAACATTCCACAATTTGCTCTGTACCTTCACATGAATCCAAACCCAGATATATGAAAAGATACTTGCTTGGGATACAAAGCTGTATATATTTCTGGGCTTTTCTTCACAATCGCCTCTAATTCCCTTTATCATCTTATTAGTATTGTCCCAACTGTGGATGGAAAAGCACCTGTTGCAGTCCTGGAAATCCGCTCCCTCTTGGGAAAAGCAATCCTACATTCAACTTACACTGTTAAATGAATAGCAGAAAGAAAAAAGGCTTTTTCCTCACATTTCTCCAAATATCTCATGTGTTTCTTCATTGTAATTATTTTTTCCCCTGTGTTGCAGCAGTGAAAGTGTTTTCTGGAGAACTGATGCTTTTCACACCAACTACTGCACTCTAATATTGTGGTTCCCTCTACCATCTATGCTACTATCATTTAGACTCTTCATATACTGTGGTCATGTACATTCCCCCACAACTTCTCTTTCATCACCTCTGCCAGTAACCACTTCAGAAGCTAAGTCACCCTTCAGAAGGCACCTTCAGTTGTAGACCTTTTCTCCTTGACAGTATCAGAAAGTGACCTAACCTCCACACCACCCTAGCATCTCTCTGTCAGGCTGGTCCTTCACTGAGTAGGGTAATGGAACAACTTTGAATTTTGTGTAACATGTATTTTGTAAAATGCTATTCAGCCAGTCCTCCACACATCAGAACTTCCTGTTATTTAGAGAACTTGAAGTCTCAATATATATCTCTCCTGGAATAGCTCAAGAGGTAGTCTACTCAGTGTTTCATGCACAGCTGAGTATTAAGCAGTGAGTAGGCATACTGCTGCAGTAGTAAGCTCAAAGTGTATCAGGCTTTAAGAAGCATTAGAGAATTGCTCTCATTTGTTATCCTCATCTCTCAAATATTTTTCCTTGAAGAAAGAGAAATAATCTGACACTACATTTCCAAGTTATGTCTCTCTTGAAGTTTAAATATTGAAAGATAGAGGGCTTAAGAGATGGCAGGATCCATTGCCAACATATCCAAGCTTTGGAACCCTGACTTTCCAGATCCTTCTCATTCCAGGATTGTATTCCTGGATGATGTGTACATTACTTTGACAATTCTGGACTTTCCAGAGCATACAGGATATAAAGACTGTCTTCAAATAGCTGCGAAGTGCTAGGGAGCCAGGTCACATTCCTTACGCAGTTTGGGGTGGGGTGGTGAGGGACACTGCTGGGGCGCGGGGGGAGACAGTAATGGGACGGGACACTTACTTAAGCTAATGCACTACTGCAACAGCACAGCAGTTATAACACATGTAGCCAGCTAACAGAAACATGTGACAGAAGTCAGGATGTGTTAAGACTGCTCTTTAAGACATAATTTCTATACAGTGTTCTAATATCTCTTCCACAAATTCACTGTGAAAGCATCTCAAACCAGCATCAAAATTCCAAAGTCACTTCTAATCTTAGAGCAGGTAACTGATTAAAAAAGCTTGGTTTCTTTCTCAGATCAAGCAAAGGACAGATTATAAACACTTGTCTCAAAGCCAAAGGAAATAAAAAACTCTGCACTATCATATGATCAAAAGCCAAAGCATTCTGTCAGGTGTCAAGCACTCAATCTGCTTCTGGAAGCAGAAGCTGTAGAGTCAGAAGTCTCCTGCCATCAGTCTTTATCTGTGTAAACCAGAATATCTCACCAAAACATCATTTCTTGAATTTTTTGTAGCTGAAAAATCAAACTCATTCTGGTTCCACGTCACACACCAGTCCGCATTAGAAGTTAAGCTTAGCTTCTCATTGTCCTAATTTATGGCGTCCAGCATCTACAGGAATGCCATGCACTTAGCAGGCAAAACCACTTGCAATCTATGAAACAATTAAAATCAACAGACACTATTATTGTTGTTTTCTAAGTCCACAGGAAAAACACCCAAACATTTGTTTTCTAAGTCCACAGGAAAAACACCCAAACATTTGTGTCATAACAATCAGAGGTACTACTAGCACCCACGTATGAATTAGATTTCACACTTTGTTTCTAACTTCATCTCCATCCACAAAACTCTATTTTGGTGCATCAGAATCCTCATCAGAAACACTAACAAGCTCAAAACCTGAAGCACCAGACAACTGTACCAATATCGTATCTATCTTGTTTTCCCTCTTGCTGTTTCTACAGTGTTCTTATTGTGGATTGTTGGACAAAGATTGCAAATGGCTTTACATACATGGATCATACATGGATTTAGAGCTATGGACACAGTCAAACTGCAAAATGTGAATAACATGACTAAAAACAATTAAACAGTTTACAAATGACAGTATGCAGCACAGAAAGCCTTGCCAAACAAAGCAATAAAGAGCCAACATGTCAAAACAGTCACTATTCTTACCAGCTGGATAAACATCCAATGAAAATTGCATGGAAAAGAAAAAGCCCATTTTAGAATTTAATACACTTGTTCATGTTCTATCACATTCAGAAGACAGCATAATTAACTACTAGCATATTATTTGAGAATCAAAACTTCCAGCCAGGAAAGTTTCCAGCCAGGAAAACTGCCTATCAAGAGATGTCAGTAAGGGGAGGCAGCCATAGTAGGGAGACCACATAGTTCCTCATGCCTACACATTCCTGGTGTACAGTGCAAGTAATCATCAAAAGCTCAACTGAGACAAAATACAGTAATACAAAAGTAAGGATTTACACCATTTGCATGATAAGAATACAAGAAAAGGAGGGAGCTAAGGCAATATGGTTATGAAGCAGGCTGAAAAGCAGCTCATCTTACCGGTCAGAACAGCATTGAGTGGTAAGATGCAGAACTCAGAGTCAGTGTAAGAAGAATATTATCTAGTACACAATATATGCCTGTGGTAAAGATCAAAATTATGACACCCATTCCTGGTTTTGCCAGCCCTCCTGTGAAATTGCGAGGAAGCTCCACTTCTCCATCATTAAAATGGGGATCATAGAATACTCTTGTTACTTGGAATGCTAAAGCTTACTTAAGCTCTCGAATTCTACATATAGGGTACTGCAGAAGGACTGTTTTCAGTTTTAATTAAGTCTTGAATTTTAAGCACAGTGGAAATAAGTGAAAACGCAGTTAAGTTAAACGCTGGTGCTTATTTGCCCTTGACCTTTTGGATAAAAGTCTCTCTGAACTGAAAATCCTATGAAGACTAGTAGCAGCAGGAAAATTCAATTACATTCATAAATAGAAATGAGAACTATGTAAGGTGACAAAACTCATGTCTGGGATGTGACAATGGGAACAGGGGGAAAGTTAACAGCAAGATGTGTGAAAATTCTTGCATGCCCCAAGAAAATTACTGCTACATCAGATACATACTATTGTAGAAATATCTCAGACAGTTACGAGTTTTAAAATGAGAAATGAAAGGGAGAAGCAACACCTGCTAGCAAGTGAATACTTGTTTCCCGTTCAGGAATTCGTCCTTTCATTGCCACGCTGGTGATGTTGAAAGCTTCCAGTACTTACCACCCCATTGGAAGACTTGGTCTTCAACTCCAACTTGACCATTCCAAATCCTGAAAATAAAATAGCATACAGCACCTCTTTCACTGCAATATACAAACAAGGCTTATTTCCAGCATACCCAAAGTATGCCAGGTAGGGTACACTGAGCCTATTTTCATGTTTCAACAGTTGTTGACCATACCAAGGGTTATGAGGATTATGAGAATGATGGAAGGAATTTTGACAACTCATAGTAAGTGGCCTCATAATGTACAGTCATAATAGACACCAATCATCAAGTATCTCCAGCTTCTGTAACTACCTGCAGTCTGGGACCCATCAATACAGATAACCATCTCTTCTGATTTACTCAGTTTACATTTGTATTTCTGATTGCAGGGCAGGAAACTTTTCCTCTACTCCAAAAAACATAAGTTTTAACTTACTTCAATCAGTGCCATATACAGAAGTACTATTGCTTTCCTCCTTTTCTTTCTGCTCTGAATCTAGGGAAATACCTGGCCCTTGCATAAAACAGAAAAGCTTGACGTAACTGACACTTAAGCACAGAACTTGCGTTGAATTTCACCAAAGCCTGAACTCCAGGATAGCAGAGACCAGACCACAGAGCATTTTAGTTTTATGTAGCATACGGATTTGGGATAAAAATGAAATCTTTATTACACACAAAATCAGATTTGAAAAAAATAAACACTTTCTGGCACTGTTTCCAGAAAAAGGACAAATGCAAATATTGTGAAAATATTTGCACTCCAGCTTTAACAACAGGCTATTGAGATGAACATAAAGATCACTCTGCCTCAGGAACCCGTTTATTGCCACATATGGTCTCCTATGGCAATCTACATCAGTTTCCCTGATTTAATGACTCTAAATAGAAAAAAAAAAAAAAAGGTAAAAAAAGAGAGCAGCATTTTCCAGAGGCTGTTCTGGAGTGCATCTTAAGGTCAAACTTGTAACCTTCCCCTTGAACTCTTTGCCACTGCAGTACTTTCATAACACATGTCCAAAGTTCAGAATCAGAAGGGGCTAGATGCTCCAGGCCCCTGCTGATTTTCTGCCACAAGGTATTAGGGAATCTCTGAGGTACTCATGTTCTTACTGGTATTTTCAAGATGCCTAAGAAAAAAATATGAAAGCTAACCAAACCATCATCATCATCTTACTTACCATATCCCTTGTTGAATACATCCCTGGCAGACTTTCCCAAGTCACTGTATGACGGTGGGACAGCCATTGGATCTGAAACATATGGGAAGCTGTGAGAATCCTAGCTGTAACAGCATGAAATCTAAACTATATCCCAAGCATTTATAAACGTGTATGATTAGTAGTCTCTGAGTACGTCACCAATACAGAACTGTCAGATCTTTGAAGAATGTCCATCAAAGTAATCCTTGCATCATTGCTGCTTCGTCAAAAACAAACAAGTTTTGATTCGAAGAAGTCATGAAAGCCGATCCATTATTTGGAATCACTGAAGCCCACATAATACATTCAACTACGTATGCCGGCCTCACATTCTTACATTGCAAAAAAGAAGTCATAGGGGCCTTACTGCTGTTCTGATAACAAGCAAACACTGCTTTTGTGACAGGACCCATTCTGAAAGGGACCCCAAGTAGCAAACCATGTCAGCACTTAACAATCCCAAAGGAAAACAGATCTCACTTCCATCTCCACTTGTGACTTCATAGAAAGCTTCTTCAGAGATGTGAAAAATATAAAAGAGATCTTTGTACACATATAAAAGAGATCTCCGTAGCCATCAGTGAGTATTGCTGCACACAGAGCAGCAAAAACTAAATTTGCTAATATGGGTACATTTCCTAATACTGTTACAACCACTTTGGAGGACAAAGCTCAAAAGGACGGGCATGTAGTATTACAGCTTAGATGATACATTTTGTTAGTTATCACAATTTAGGGATTTTGCATCAGAAAGTCCATAGCAAAGAAGTAGGAAAACTCTGCCACAGTGGAAAATTAGTCCTCTTCTAAAATAAGTTTGCCTAAATGTAAAGGCACACCTGCTCCAGAAGAGAAAAGCTATCAAAGATGCTCCTTTCATTTGATTTTAAGGGTAATTCTTTGCCATTCCTCCTGCTGATGCATTTGTTCATATTCTTCTCTGCAACACCCAACACCAGAAATCCCTGATCCCCCATTTGTTTATACCAAACTGAAAGAGCAATCTAAAAATTAATGATGCGAGCAAGACATGTCGAAGTCCTAAAGTCACCACTCATCTTCCACCATTTTAATCGCTTACTGGTGTACTCAGTTTCCCTGTCGCAAATGCAACGCTACCGTCCTGCCTTCAGAAAGCTAGCCCTTCCTAAAATGAAGCATTTAGGCAATTTACATCATATAGTATACAACAACTGTTTGTTCAGTGACTTAATAACTAACCTGCACTATGTCTATCAGTACACAGGCTCAATGATCCTTGTGGGTTCCTTCCAATCAGGATATTCTATGACTCTATACATACCTGTGGGTTTAGAGGATCTGGAGCCCATGGCAACATTACAGAACACTCCATGATCACGGATTTGTCACTGGCCTCTAAGCCACATAACCTGAAAGCTTCATAATGGTTGGCAGTAAGCCACATCACAATCTGGCAATTGGGACTGACCGATTTAGAGTTTGAAAGAGATCAGCCTACTATAACTTTCAAATTACCTTGAGATTTTACATCGAACAAAAGCTTAAATAATAACCCTCACTCCAGTTTTTGAAAATGTGCCACCCCTCTACCTCTTTCATGCTTTGCCAGCTGTCTCTCAAGTCTTTCTGCCTCCCTGCACAGATGGGTGTGGGTCTTAGAAAGACAAATTACAACAATCCTGAGTAGTCTTGGGACTCTATACCAGCTTCACTGAAAACACTTCAAGTAAAGGAGGACTTTACCATCCTGTTCAGCACCTTCTCAACCTAAATCTCATCTTTTTAGGTGACAACCAGTTGTGTTTATACCTCATTTTGATAAGGCTATTGAAGCATCTTGAAAACTCTGAGCCTGTTCACTCTCCTAACAAGTCTTCTCTCTACACTATGCAGCTATATTTTTTGTGTTCTATGTGTTTAAATGTGTATGTTAATTTTTAAGCAAATATTTAAACAGTACTGAAAAAAAAGAGATCCTCGAGGTTAGCCAATACTGAAACACAGAAATTCTTTGCTAACAACAAGCAATTCTACTTGCACAACAGAATTGTCTAGAGGAACCGAGCTCACAGTTTCACAGCTCTTAACATTAAATCTGAATCAACTAGATGCAATGGCAACAACCGACAAAACATAGTGTGAAGTGGGGAAAGAAACACAAGAATACACGCACCGGTCTGTGGAATAGTGTAAAAACCCAAAAACAAACGAAAAACAAACAAACAAAAAAATCCCCCCAAGAAAACCTGCACAAGAAGTAACAATAACCGTGAGGACGGTTTCATGTTTCCTGACGGATGCGGCGGGGCCTTGCCCATGACCACCGCCACGCACCTTTGGCGCCGGAGCCGGAGCGGCGGCGGCTGCGCGGCCCCGGGAGCGCGAGCGCCGTCCCCGCCCCAGCACTGCCCGCGTTACGCAACGGGTAACGGAGCGGGCGCGCTCCGGCGCCTCTTCCTCTCCTTGGTGAAATGCCGGCGCCGTGGGAACACTCGGTCGCAGCCGCCCCACAAGTTCGTCCCTCCCGGCGGAGAAACCGGAGCAGCTGGCAAGACCCACAGCTGCCTGGTCTCAGAGACAGAGCCGGCCCACGTCCCGGGGTTGCCCTTTTGGCAGCCCGTGGGCCTGAGAACGAGCAACTGCCAGCGGAGCGAGCGGCCGGCGCCCCCTCGGGCCTCTGGCCAAGCCCCGCCGCAGCAAGGTGCCTGGGGGGCCGCCCGCCTCGGGCTCGTAAAGCCCTTAGGACACCACCGGGCTCCGGCCGGACAGCGCCGCGAGACCCAACCCGACCCGGCCCCTGCCGTGGCCCCGGCGCTACCTGCCGCCCGCGCTGCCTCTGGTACGGCTCTCGGCGCCCCCACGTCCGCATGCGCGGCGCCACCGCTGCGCACGCGCCCCGGCTCCGGCCCCGCCCACCTGGGCCGGCTACCACCACGCAGCTCCGCTCCGCCCCGCGCGCGGTCAAGGTATGGCAGCCTCGCGGGAGCGCGCCCAGGCCTCCTGCCGGTGACACAATAAGTGGCACAGCAGCCGGAGCAGCCTCCGTTCTCGGCGGCCGGCACAAAGCTGTGCTTGGGAGGGACTGAGGAGGTCTGCGGCGGTAGTCAGTACCGCAGGACCCGCGCCTACGGAGCTGCAGGGCAGCCCTTTCTCACCCATCCTGTCAGAGTCGGTGTGAGACTCCAGCCGGCACTAAAGGTCCTCTCAAACCTTTCACCTACCTTACCAACAAACCTCCTTCACTCATTGTCAGCCCCGTTTTGAGCTACTGATCAGACAAACCCTTTAGTAAGGGCCATATAGCCCTGAATCGAAGGAAGGAAACAGGCCCACCCAATCTTGCAGTAATACTTGGCAGCTGGGACAAAACCAAATGCTGACGGAATGGTGCAGCCAGTATTGTTGACAAAGCCCAACTGTTAGTCTGCACATGAATAAGGCTCTCTATGTGCCCAAACAAAAGTATAGTACATGGCCAATGATACAGATTCCCTGTGATAAGCACAAGATTCACAGCTATTGCCTCCCATGACTACCACACATCTTGCAGTCTAGTAAAGCAGTTCAGAAAAAACGCCAGTCAACTGAGATATAGGGAGCGGAGAGAGAGAGGAGAGAAAAAAATAGACACACTGTATATTTATATAGTTCACAAAAAAAACAAGCAAGCTCTCTGAAGAAGCCTTTTTTTTTTTTTNTCTGAAAAAGCCTTTTTTTTTTTTTTTTTGCACATAGAAGTATTCACAGCATTATGGAGAGAGACTGCAAAGCCAGCAAATTCTGTCTCAAGGCCCTATAAAGCAGTCGGCTGCCTGTTGAAGATGATGGAGAATACATCAGTGTAATCCTGTGTGCTGCCCAGGAAACGTTTGTAAACATGGTAAACTTGTGTTACTGCATTTTGATCTCCTAAAATTACAGCTAAAAAAATAATCAAACAGCATTACACATTCATGATGGAATATTCAATTTGTTTATTCCTACTGATTACTGAAGAAAATACTAAATATATCAGCTGTATATATTTTTACAATGAAGCATCAAAAGACTCCACATAGTACCAAGTTAACTTCTAATTAATTAGCTTACATACTACTGCATGCATTAGCACTGGGGAACATTCCCAGAAAATAATTAAAACTCCCACAAGAAAAATGGAAGAAAATAAAGGGATAAGCAAGAGTATCAGCCTATAATCTCTATTACTAAGATTGATCAACTCTCCTTAAATAAAAACAAAAATGTAGTTGTTCTGCAGGCTTAGGTCAGATAAAAATAAGAAATAATATTATGTCTGTTTTATGGTTCAGGTCAGGTTAAGTTGTCTGACAATACAAAATCCTCTCTGCCCTCAATAGACACTAACAGAGAATCTAACCATTAAGAAACGAGGAGGAGTGTTATATAGTTAACAATAGCCAATTTGACTATGTACAGAAGTCTCATCTTTACTGCTACAAGGTATTCAAATACACTAGAAGCAATACATTCCATGCTCTGTAACACATGGAAGCAAGTAGTTTAGTACTTTGAAAAAATTTAAGTTAACCAACAGAATCCCTGTCCCAAATAGAACTAGTAATGAATTCTTGAAGAGACCTCTTCTCACATCCAATAAGATCTGACAGGTTTGCATATAAGAAAGGGCAGATGGAATCTACAGGAGTGGTAGCAATGCATCAATTAATCAGACCAAGCTGAACAAGTTGAACAAAACACAGAGCACTGCAATCAATCACAGCATACCTAGTAACAAAATTCAGAGGTCACGAGCAACAGGAGAATGGCCACATTAGCATATAGCCCATACTGGAAGATTTTAGATGTAAGTACACAGAAACAACTCACCATAAGCTTCAGCACTGCACCAAGAAACTTAACACAGATAACAGAGGAGATACAGACAGTAGTTGAAAACGGTACTCTTTAGGAGTACTTCATGTTATAGCCTGCTTTCTCATTCTGATTTCTACATATACACAAGATACAAAGAAAGATGCTAAATGCCCCATCCCTGGAAACATTCAAGGTCAGACTGGACTGGGCTCTAAGCACTCTTATCTAGTCAAAGATGTCCCTGCTCATGGCAGGGGGGACCGGACTACATGACATTTAGGGGTCCCTAATGTCCCAATATTCCCCTAACCCAAATTATTCTGTGACTATATGAAAATGAAATCTTACAGGATTTATCTTCACTACACATTCTATACAAGTGTCATGGACTTGCTTTAAACATCAGTCATATACAGTTTTTCCAGTAATATCCAAAGGAATACTATGCACTTTCACACATTCCTAAGAAGCTATGAAAACATCTCTAGGCTACAAACCTAGACAAGCAGTTAGTTATTCACTCCGATCCTTTGGCTCTCGGTATTTCCACTGGATATAGTCAAAGATGTCCTTTTCACATTCTACTGGCAGGGCCTCTCCAGCAACTCCTGCAAGCAAATTACACAGGCTATTTGAAAGGTGGAAAGTCTGCACCATTCAGAAATGCCAAATGCATTGCAAGATCACAACAAAACTGCTGTAGGTAAAAGGCTTAAAAAACCACGCAGAACCACCTCCCCACCCTTCCCGAACTTTCCGTAGTGTTTACAACACTGATTCTTATTGGTGTCAAAGGAAATAAGGTAATGAATTAACTTTGGGGCCATGTGATTATGCAGTTAAATAAATTTATAATTGTGTGCGGGTATATACAGCCACCTCTCCTCCAAAACAAAGCAACTGAAGGACATGACATACCCTGTAAAAAGAGCAGGAAATCAAACATGTGCTGTGCATGACACAGAAGAAAATCTTTAAATCAGTAAGACTTTATAAGCAGGTTAGGTGGCCGAAAGAGGTAACTGTGCCACAGAGCTTCCTGTAAATAAGTAAGCTGCCCCTTCTTGCTGTAATGGTGCCCAATACAAAAAAGGACACTGTGAAAAATTTCACGAACTATAGCATTTATCAGAAGTATTTCCAAAACACTGCAGCTAATTGAAGGAGATCACACAATGTGTATAACTAGAAAGACCACTCTGTGCAAAGGCCCAGACTGACCAGTGACACCCAAGCGACGTATTGTATATTCATTGATTGTGAAGCCCATTTCCAGAGCATGAGTTCTCATGTTCTTATTGAATATATCACTTCCTGTGAAATACAGTACACCACAGTAATACTGATCTTTCGGGATAAGCCTAGAATAAAAAGTAGAAGCGCAGACTTAGGACAAATATATAACAAAAAAGTTACAAGCCATTTAGAATTCAGTCATTCAGACACTTGTAGGTTTACTTTGTATTTATGTGAATACATTCTGCAACTCTGTACATTTAATTTTCCCACAAGCCAGATGCAAAAATGAAAGGAACTGCCTATCAAAGAAAGGTTCAGCACATCTGTCCTTACCCAGAAGTTACTGGTGTTCAGCCACTACCTGGTTATGGTGCTTGCACTCCTGCCAAGCATCAATGTCAAAGCAGGATGATAGAACACGACAGAATTCTGAATCTGAATAGTGTATCGTGATTTGAAACGCAGCATTATTGCTAATAACCTGTTGTAGTTACTGGCAATTGTACAGTGGCTTCCACACTGCAAAGGCATTAGAAACCTAGTAAATGCCATGTTCTGAACACGGAAGTAGAGATTTGAATGCAAAAATTTATGCAAATGCCTACTCTGTAGCGGACAGCTAAACCAGCGGTTTGGGTGGGGGTTTTTGATGTGTGTACCGGATATCAATTCTCCTATGTGGATACGCTGTTCCATCTTCTTTATCCGGCAGCTGACAGACACCCTATGAGGAAGTAAGGCAAGCGAGAAATTCAAATTAAATTAAACAGAGTTAAGAACCATCTTTACCTCCCCACCCCTAAACAATCCTCAGTCATCCTGGAAAGCAAAGTTAAATCCCTGCTGAACTGATTACATATTGTACTGGAACAGCCAGATATCAGAATACAGTGAATCACTATTTTACACTGTTATGAGAGCTGTTATTCAATGTAGCATAACTTCTTAAATTTTTGTCGCACCAGGGAGGATCACAGGACTCCTCATTTCCCTGTCCTAATTATTATCAGGCTTTTCAGTATGCACAAATATCAGCAGGTTAAGAAAAAAAAAAATAAAGCTGCACTGTCAGCATAGGATCCAAGAAAAGCAATGTTCCTGTAATTCATTACTTACTTTAGGCATCCCACATAATCTCTATTATATCCTGAATCTAGTACCTTATCCATTAAATCTGTTCTGCAGCAGAACTGACACAAAAGGAGACAAAAGTGTATTCTATATTAGACAAAATCAGGTAAATATAGGTCCGAGATCAAAGACAAATGTTTCCAAGATCCTGAGGACACAATTACAGAAGTGGTCACTGGTGCAACTGAAGAAGTGATGTTGTGCTGGGGTTCCAGGAAACATCCAGCAATATAGACACAACTGACATTATGTGATGAAGGTTATGTCAGCGGGGTTCAGAACTACACAAATATCTGCACTCTTTCTAATACTGCAATCTTACCATAAGGTATTCCCTAAGAGTTAACTGCAGGAAGTTCTTATGAGGTGCAAGGGGGAGAATGAAAAAAAAAAACAAACACACACACCACAAGCCCCAATTCCAGCAGTCCAAGCAATATATCTTGTATTCATCCTAGCTTCTGTCAGGAAAAGTAATCCCCCCACGACATTGTTCAGCACCAAAACCGCTCTTACCATGAATTTTGTGTCACCTTTAGACAGCATATCTGTGACAAAGTGGACTTTTTCCAGTTGTTCTACAACCTGATGCAGAAGTTTTGACTAGGAACAACAATAACACAGAAGAAGAAATCACTTCACAAATAATAAGAATTTCTTACCTATTTTCTAGACAGAGGCTGATATAAGTACAGGACATCATCATAATTATATGTACTATTCTACATGAAATTTGACCCAAATGGAAAAAAATCGTAACAATAATACTGGGAAGAAGCTAATAAAATTACAGTTGTGCAACATAAAAATAATTTCCACCGATTCCCCCATGTGAGATTGCCTTTAGTTGGAAATGAGAAATCTAATTCAGCTTTTAAACAATGAATCTATAGAAGCAATACAAGACAAAAACCACTGTCATTAATACTACTTCAGAGTTAGTCCCAAAAGATTACAAAGACAGCAGGACAGTTTCCTATCATCTAAGTGATTATGGCTACATAAGAGATACTCAGTCTACCTTTAATTCAGTTGGCTTTACAGTTCTGCATTATAAAAGCATGTGAATTCAAGGGGGTGGGGGAATGTGTGTGACAGGAAGAGGAAGGACAGAAGGGTAAGAATAAGCATATTGACTACTTCTGCAAGAGAAACACAACATAATACAGGGACTGGAAAAGTAATTGTAACGCCTCAAAATAAACATGGTGATCCAAGAGAAGAGTTTAATATTACAGTAAATACAAAACCACAAAAAGCTGCAATACAACTCTGAGACTATATGCAATGCACAGGACTGATCTGCAGCATCTGAGAAACACACCTGTTTGGATGATTCAGATGTGAAACTGGGATGGGTTAGGAGAACATCCATATCGCCGCTTGACTCTGCACCTAGGCAAGAAAGAAGCAAAGAAAAATCCCTCTGTGTATGGCAAAGTATACTAAAGTTGGTCAACATCGATCCTACCTCTTCTTGTAAACATGTTTTTCTAGCACAAAATGGTCGCTATTCGAGGTATTAGCAAAAAAACCTAAACTTGAAGTAAGAGAATCTTGTTCTTTCTTCAGAAAGTTTATACTTCCCATACCTAAGAAAATATCCAGGAATTTCTTGCTGTACTCTATAGCAATGAAGCACAAACGTTGTTAAAGTAAAAATAAAGCGAACAATTCATGTTACAACATACTACTCTTTATGTGGGAAGGGTGGGGAAGCAAGGATTTGTGTGGGTGACTCATCACTTGAACTAGCTAATCAAGACAATAGTAACAGGAGAGGGCCAGGTTCCACCATAGACTCTCTCAAGAAGAACAACATGCATAGTAACTTGTCTTGCTTATTATCCCAAAATAAAGGTAACAAGATCACAGAGTACCAACCTCGTCTAAAACTGCCACAGACTGTAGCAATATAGTCTGGGTCCAGCTTCTTTATCTCTTTCAGCACAATTTCCTATGTAAAAAGGAAAGATGTGTGTTTATAGAGGTGTCAATCATTCACTGGCCATCAGTATCTCACATCCTTAACAAAGATTCTTACCTGCATTTGCAGCATTTCTTCCCTTGGGATTCGTTCCTCAAAATCTTCAAAATATCTGCAAATATAAAAATAAAAGTATCTGAAAGAGTGGCAGGGGCAGCATCTTAAAATCTTAGTCAATTAAATGTATATCAGAGGAAAGAATACCAACTTACACTACTGTCACATCACAAGAAGCTCCAGACTCTCATCAAACATCTTAGAAAACATCTTGAGAGGTGACAGTAAAAACTCACAACTGCAGGTCTGACAATGCTTAGAACATGGTTTCAGTATTTCCACTGTATATGAAGAGCTGCTATGAGGTGGCAGTAGTGTTACCGTATAACCAGCTGCTTAGTATTTACATAGCCCTCTGAAAATACAAAAGGTTCCTGACAAAACTCAGCCGACCAGCAAGCAGGAGGAACAGGTCTCTCACCCACGGTCAGAGGTGACCTATGTTGGAAAGAGCTAAATGGAAGCTCCCGACTCAAATACAGCTCCAGATATATTTGCCTTCCGCTGCAAAAATCAGATTGTCAGCATGCTACTTGACTGTGGAGAAAAAGAGGCCAAGTGAAACACCACTTGGTTTTATTTGGTTCACCTGCAGTTTCTGACAAACACAGCTACAGTTCTTCCAGAACCAGCACACCGAACACTCAGCAAGCAGCATTCACGCTGATCTATACTGATGGACAAGCACACATTCTGCACAGCATTCTCAAGTTCAGATATGCAAAGGTCTTACCTTGTTCACAGCATATAATAAAAAAATAGGATGGGCCACTTCTACGCAGATTGTGAAGAAACAACACCACAACCTCGCTAAAGTGATTCTCCATGAGCTAACTGAGGAAGTCACTTGATATTAACTTCCTTCTGAACGGAGACTAAGCCTTTAAACCCCAATGAAACAAAAGCTCTAAGTAACGTCTGAAAAGCATGTAGAGCACAGAGAGAAGAGAACCTTACTCGGCCTGTGCAACCTTACATTACATCCTGGTGTCTGAAGGAGTCATTAAAAATGCCAAGTGCTTGTACACAAGAAAGCTTACTTCAACCCAATTCGCTGGTGATGGGTCAGCTTGTGCTCAATTTTTCTTAGATCTAGGAAAAAAGATCCCAACAAAATAGTTAACTGAGGACTAAAAATCTTACAGTAAGTTTCCATCAATGCACAGATGACGCACATAAATATGTAAGGAGAATACTGCCTCAAAGGAGGGAATTTCAAACTACCTACACGACAGCTGATAGGATGACCGCAAATGGACGCAGAGCACTTCCAATAAAGACTTAATAGACACCAAAGAGCCAAAATCCTTGTTATCTTCCATGTAACCTGCAGGTACTTTACTTTGGACATGTATGTAATGCCTTAAGCCTGTGTGCTAGCTTTAGCATCTTACACACCTTCTTCAAAGTCTAGGGCACATATGCTACCACAGTACCACTGTAGAAGATGCAGCTTGACAGAAGAAAAGATTACTGGAGTCAACCAAGGCCCCAAATTTACACTTACCTTCTAAAGTCTTAATTCCTTCCTCGACAAACTTCCTAGCAGCAGCAGGACTGCAAAGAAACAAGGTAGTCTGGCATCAGGAACAGTAGGAATCTCACAACACTGAATAGGACCCCAGAATTCTTTCTGACTGCCCAGGTTTTTAAAGGTCAAGACTGAGGTTACTTGTGACACTTACATCTTTTCAGCATATGCATTTTCAGTTTATGCTTTCAGTCAGCAGAGATCCAAAGGTTGGCTTGCACATTTTTTAGCATTGATATAACTATACATTGATGCATAATCATAAAAAATCACACTCCAAATATGCAATATTGCTTCAGACAATAATACCAAATGCTTGGTAACATTGCATCAGAGTCCTAATGGACATTTTTGTTTGCTTGTTTCTGTTTTGTTGTCTGCTTCAAGGCTCTGCTTCTCCTTTTACAAAAACCCTGAAGCCAGATTCTCACTGCCATTTCTGTCGGTCTTTCACGGTTCCATTCTTGACCAGCATCTCTCTCCTTCCCCTCTCAGCTTGCACATAGGAGCTTCCCACTTCCACTCCTGTACCACGAAGTCTGTAATTGATAATTCTATACCCTTTTGTCTCAGTCAATCCTGTAATCACGACTACAGTGTGTCAGTGGGAGCATGACATCATCAGCTCAGGCTCATTCTCTTTACTATTTGCAATCACCCAAATTCTGCTCATAAGTCTATCAAATGAACAGCAGAAGGGGGGAAAAAAACCCCAAAGAACACCCCAAGAGACTTTTACCCAATGCCAGTGACTCGTGTCAGGAGACTGATAGATGCACTTGTATCATCTTGTCGAATCTACAAAAACAAAACAACGCAAACCAAATCCTTCTTTACTCCATTTGCAATAAACAAACAAACAAACAGAGTCTTGAGAAGATAAAACAGCTTACTCAGACTCTGGTTTGAAGGCTCACTGTAAGTCATTGCAAAACAGTACCAAGGGTAGTATGGTGTATCACAATAATGCTACATGTAACTAGCCTGAAAACCACCCAACTATCCATGCTAAGGCAAGCAGGCCTAAAGCACGAAACTCCACAGCCTCCCAGAGACAGGATTCCACTTCTGACAGAAGACCTGCACGTGCTGCTAATGTAATCTAAAATATTTTCATAAATAGACAGTTTGGAGGCTTTGGCTGAGCTTCTCAATCCGTGATTTCTACTTACCGTGGACTCTGTGTTCACCATTCCTAAGACTCTCCAGGGACAACAATAGAAATGTGCAAAGCAAGCAGGCTACTTTGCAAGTTATCATGAAAAGCAATTATTGAGAAACACAGAACAAGGGAAAGAAACCCACCTTTTCCAATTTGCGTAGTTTTCCAGTGGATAAAAACTCATCTATCTTCTCAGCTATTTTAGCACCTACTCCATCCTAAATATTGGGGGGTGAGTACAAGTTAACTTCAAAATCACTCAATTATTACATGTGGGAAGCAAGGAAAGCTACCTAGAATTTAGAGTCCAGAAAGAACTATAGGGCACCCAAGACCACAATAAATAATTGGACCATAAAAGAGCACAAGAATTCAAGGGTACAACATAAGCAGCGCAAACACCGTAATTCAAGGGCTATATCAAGTTTCCCCAAAGCAATAATTTTGGACAAGGCTTTGATTCTTACTGCTCAAGACCTCTGAATAAACAAAGCAGTAGCAGAGCAAAGGGAAAAGACATTTTTCCAGGCAGAGACTCAGACGGGGTGCCCAGTTCCAGCTCTGAAACCCCCACAGTGGCCACACCTCGTGCCCGAACTCTGACTCGGGTACCGGAAACAGGCGCTCGCAGAAGCGAGGCTGCCCCCACGCTCAGGAACCTCCGGCACCTCGTCCCCGCTCCGGCTGCCCCAGATCCTCCCGCTGGCAACCCAGGCACGAGCACCTACCAGCTTCTTGGCTTCAGCCCCACTCTGTATCTTGCTCGGATACCGAGAAATGACCGAGGCCGCTTTCCTGAAGAACAGTGCCGGTCAGTGCCCGAATGGGCTGAGCCCCGGCGAGCGGGGGCGCGGCGGGAGGGAGGCGGTACCTGTACGCGTTGTACTTGTGGATGGCCCGGTTCACGTTGCGCTCGTAGTTGGCCAGTTCTGCAGGAGAACCGCGGTGAGTACAGCCGGTCCGCGGCCCTTCCCACCCACGGAACCGACCGAGCGCACACACTTACCGGTGAGGAAGTCGGTGATGCCCTCATTGAGGCTCTCCTGGGGAGCTTTGCGCTTGCTCATGGCCGGCACCGGCACCGAGAGCCCGCAGGGGCTTCACGCAGGGATCGCAGGGCGGTGCTTCCGGTGCGTCACAGCTCGTCCAGTCTCGGTGCGCGTGCGCGGGGGATGCTGGAGGAGATCGGCAGGTGAGCGATGTGCGGCTGAACATCAGCGTTCCGTGTCACAGGCCTTCCTCACGTCTTGATGTCATTGTAGCTCATTTTGTCCAAGTAGCCAAGTATCATGGGCTTCAGGTGCCATCACCCGGGTCTCGGAATGTCCGTACTTATCGACCTTGCACCCCTCACACGCCTCTTTTCATGCACAGCACGCATGTCTCTGCCTCACATACCTGAGATTTTTGGCCAGTCTGCTTTAGCGGCACTGTTCCAGGCTGCACCGGCAGCTGTGGTCTGTACTATGACGCACGGAATGACTTCA